>RXID01019436.1:0-600000 GCA_005019695.1 Trichopus zeylanicus subsp. travancoricus | reverse complement strand
TGGTTTCAAACTTAGGAGCACTAGCTTCAATAATAAAGTCTATGAGAGCTTATGCTTTGATGGTAGTCCAAGCTTCATATAATATGTCATACTAGTTGAGCTCCATAGCCCACTCAAGCAAGGGATCTGAGATTTTTAACTTTTGGAGAGTTTCTCAAAGTGGGAAGTTTGTTAGAATAGTGATTTAGTATGCTTAGAAGTAAGGTCCAAGTTTTCAAACTTCTTGTACTACCACATATGCCAATTTTTCACCACTAGGTATCACACCTCCTCCCCAATAAGCACATGGATGACATAATAAATGAGATATTGTCTCCCTCCTTGGGAGCTTACCAAAACTGAACTGACGATATACTCAGTGGCAAATATATAAAGATACAACATTTATCTAGCTTTAGGCTTAACTGAGAGAGGAGGTTCAAGGAGGGACTTTTTGAGGGTTCAAATGCTCAGTTGCACTCCTCATTCCATTAGAAATTGTGTTTCTACTTCAAGACTTTGAAGAATGGTAGATACTTCTCACTTGATCTAGAGAGGAAATAGTTTAAAGCTACCTACCATCCTATGAGCCTTAATTTTTTTGGATTTGCTTCAATCCCATATTTTAAGACAAGATAGTTGAGGAATTTTTCAAAAGCTACTCCGAAGGTCCAGTTCTAAAGATTTAACTTCATGTAGTAATACCAAAGTGTGCTAAAGGTCTCCTCTAGGTTAGCGAGGTCATCCGAGGTTTGGTGACCTTTCACCAACATGTCATCAATGTATGCTTTGACATTTCTTCCAAATTGTGCCTTAAAAACTTGGTTCACTATTCTATAGTATATTTCACTTGTGTTTTTTAGTTCAAAAGGCATCACAATATAATAATGAATACCTTGGTGAGTAATGAATGATGTTTTCTCCTTGTCTTTTAGGTGCATTCTTATTTCGTGATAATCAAAACAGCCAAAATTTTGAGGATTTAAGGTTTAGAGGTTAAATCCACTAGTTGGTCTATCTTGAAAGAGGATACCTATCCATTGGGCATGCTTTGCTCAAGTTGATGAAGACCACACAAATCCTTTATTTTTTTTTATTAACTTTTTTCACCATTACCACATTTGCAAGCCATTCTAAGTATCAAACTTGTATGGTGAAGTCCATACCCAATAACTTCTTCACCTCCCCTACAATAGCCTTCTACTACTTAAAAGCAAAGTGTCTCTTCTTTTACTTCACTGACTTGAATACTTCGGCCACTACAAGTTCATGCCATGTCATCGAGAGATCTATTCAATAGAGGTCTTTAGGGCTCCAAGCAAAGACATGTAGACTCTTTATCCAGAACTCACTGAGCCCAAATTTCAATGGTTCGGCTAGATTTGCACCGAGATTTAATATTTTCTAAAACATTTATCTACCACTAGGTTAACTAGTTGCTCTACCATTTCACACTTTGGCCCTACAACTCCTTGACCACTGGGGATTTACCCCTCCTATTTGGGTCTCCTTCCCAATAAGTTGTGTCACACCTTCTAACAAGACTCTACTCTCCCTAGGATTTACCCATCCCATTCTTGGTTGGGAACCTCATCACCATATGGAATATTGACACAACTGCTTGTAGCTGGTTTAACACTAAGCATCCCAAGATGGCAATATAAGTAGAGCTAGTTTGAACTACTACGAACCTTGCTGAGATGATTATGCATCTAGGATCTTCCCCTACAATCACTACCAAGTTGATTGTACCAAGGCGGAGTTATAGAATCTCTTGTGAACCCCTTCAAGCTTCACACGTACAGCTCCATCTTTATCTTGTCATGAGCTCAGGTGAATAGGATATTAGCTGAGCTCCCCATGTCAATCATGATTTGTTGCATGATATATCTATCCACCATCGCAGATATTACTAGACAATCATTATGAGAAGTTGAAACCAAGGTTTGAAATATACTGAAATATTCAAGTGAAGTTTTGGTTTTAATTTTTAGGGTATGTGATAAACTCTATAATGATGAACAAGATAATATGGAGGCAAGGACAATGCCCTACTAAACATATAAAGAATTGTTCTCACTTTTTTTGACATTTCGAACATAAAGTAACTAGATTGATGATGGGGGAGGGTTTGGTATTATCTCAAACCATTATAGATTGTAGAAATTTGAAATATTTCTAATAGCTGGTGTTGGTGTTTTTTGTTTGAAGGTTAGTGTCAGTTTCTCTCCTTCTTGGCTAATAATGCAACTTCTTCTTCTTATGGTATTGCTTCTTCTTATTCTTAGTTGTTGGTAAAATTTCTTCTTTTGTTACTATTAGTTATTGCTATTGTTGTGTTTCTGGGTGTTGCCGCTGCTGTGTTTTTGGCTATTATTATGTTTCTAGCGATTGTTATTACTATTCTGTTATAGCTGTTTTACAGTATTGTGTTTCTAGTTGTTATTATTGTTGTTGTTCTATTGTAACTGTTTTGTTATTGTTGTTGTTATTATTTTGTTATTATTATTGTTGTTATTATTGTTTTACTATTATTGTTGTTATTATTATTATTTTGCTATTATTGTTGTTTTGTTTTGTTATTATTCTATTGTTGTTGTTATTTTGCTATTGATGATATTCTACTATTGATATTATTTTATTATTGCTATTATTTTGTTGCTAATGATGTTTCGCTATTAGTGTTATTTTGCTAATAGTGTTGTTCTGTTGTTAATATTTTTGTTGTTAGTATCTTTACTTATCAAGCATGTTATTTATTATTTATATATTATTTTAATTTTATAAGTTAATTATAGAATAGATGGTTAAGTTACTAATATGTTTTCTACAAAACTTAGGTTCAAATCATTAAACCTGCAATTTTTTTGATATTTTTGACAAATACATTTTATTAATTATTTATATATTATATTAGTATTATAAATTAACTCTAAATGAGATGGTTAAGATTTTTACCTTAGGTTTAAAACCCAAAATTTACAATTATATTTTTAGTATTTTAAAGAATTTAAGATAACTTTATACCTAAGTAATTTTAATTTTTAATATAATATATATATATTCCCAATTGTATTAATGTATATTAAAAATAAAATTATTAATAATTTAAATTATGAATGTCATTTATTTTTTTCCATCCATTATAATATTATTTGCACATATTTAAGTGTTGCCTTTTAAAAATTAAATTGTCTATGTAATTAATTATAGATGGCTCCTTCATAAAACACTCAATAATTTATTTATGATGTTGATATCGCATGACAGCACTGTAAGTTAGTGGATGGAGGTTTTCAAAAAGTTCGTTACAAATGATATGGTTGTGTACTTAGTTTTAAAGTCATAAGGCTAAAAGAGTATTTGAGATGAGTAACTAATATAGTTCAAACTTGTGAGAAGGTCCCTGATGAAATGAGACAATTATTTTGGATAATAACTCATAGCAATAGAGAATAAAAAAAGAAAGAATAAGGCAAAACAATTGCAATTTGAAAAAAACTAATAAGAAATTATAATCCAAATCTCAAACAAACTTTTGATGATGAAGAGAATAATGGGATTTAAGAAATTGTTTATGAGAGCAGAAGATTGTACGAGAAAATTCAAAGTAATACAAACTTTTATAGGAACTTCATAAGCAACCTACTAGAGGTTCATTTATTTTTTGTAATCACTGATCTACTAGTCTCAAATAATAATATATACAGCAACATACAACTGCCCCTTTAAGTGTTAGAGGGAATTCTTATTTTGTCTGATATTGGATCTATTAATACTTCTCCTCTTGACCCGTTTCTATTAAAGTTGAGTGATGATAATCAAAGAAATTTGATGATAGCATCAAACGATTTCTAGAAAGCAAAATAATGGTTGGATAGGCAGTTTTCATATTTTTTTTCTACTATAATGTTCCATTTTATTTAGTAAATAATAGTTACTATCGTGGGATGATACATGTTACTCAAGAGGTTGGCTTAGGAGTTCCTCCACCAAGTGCTTACAAGATTTTTAAAAATTATTTAAATCTTAATGTCAAAGAGATATCTGCTTCTATGGAGACCTTTCATAATATTTGGATGAATTTGACTGCACCTTGATGTATAATGAATGAAAGATAAAAAATAGTAAAAAATTGATTAATTTTTTAGTATATTGTCCTGAAGAGATGGCTTTCTTAAAATCAGTTGACACATCAGGATGTCAAAGAATGACAAACTCTTATACTATTTGATTGGCAACATCATTAGGGATATTTGTGAATCAAGAGTAGTATAAGTTGTAACTGATAATGCAACTCCTTTAGTATATACAGGGAAGAAGTTAATAAAAAAGGGAAATATTTCTTCTGGATATCTTATGCACCACACTCTATTGACTTAATGTTAAGGATATGGGTAAGGATTATGATATCAAGAAAGTTATTGAGGAAGACCAAAAGTTGACATCGTTTAGTTCAAGGTTTTAAATTTCGGTTTCGGTTTTAGTTTTGGCACCCAACGAAATCAATACATTTCGGCCGTTTCGGCCATTTTGATTTCGGCCGAAAGTTTTTTAATTATTAATTATGTGTTGACCAAAATTTGACTATATTTTGACTGTACTTTGATTTCAAATTAAAAATACAATAAAATTTTGAAAATTTTATTATAAAAATTTAAAGATCATGAAAGAATTTATAATTAATTTTATCATAATATTAAATATTATTTTAATTAATTAAAATTAATTTTAATAGTTAACCATTGATATAGTCTATTTTTTATATTATTATATAAAAAAATATACGAGAAATAATATGAATATGATTAAAAGTTAAAATTTAACATAAGCAAATTTAACTTATTATTAAAATATACTTGACACATACATAATCTATTAATTATAACGTAATACAACTAATTATCATCATCATCATAATTATCATTAGTTGAATTTAGAACATCTGGGTGTGAAATTATGAATTCAGTACCTGAACGATCCAAATGAACATTTATAAGCATATGAAGTAGAACAACTAGCTCTACGCGATCTCATGACAATGGTTCACATGGGGGTGAGACCAACACAATTTTTTTTTGCTTTGCTTTCAGTGGAATAGTTATGCACGTATACACGTGAACAGAGAAATCAATGTGTTTCGGTCAAAATCATTTTCATTTCAGTTTTAACCAAAATATTTTTATATTTATTAATTATATTTTGACGAAAATTTAACTTTATTTTAATTATTTTTTAACTTCAAATTAAAAAATTATAATATATTTAAAAATTTTTGAAATAGTGAATAGTACCATAAATTAAAAATTCATGCACGTGAACAGTATCTGTCAAAGATCGACGAGGGCGCTAGTGCACTGGCGCTGGCGCAAGTGCGAGGTCGGCGCCAGCTCGCAAGAGCAGGGGCTAGGTCGGCGAAGGAGCGGCAGTAGGCTAGCAAGCACGTGGGGGCCATGTCGATGAAGATGCAAGCGCAGGCATGAGGCCGGCGAGGGAGTGGGCGCAGGGGTCAGGCCAACGAGAGCGCGGGAGCAAGCACGAGGGCGGCCACGGTGCGGGTGCTAGTTGGGCGAGCTCGCTCACGCAAGCACGCGGGTGCAGGCATTAGAGCCCAGCTCGAGGGCGCAGGCTCGAGCACGAAGCCATCGCGAGGCCGCCTCGCGAGCTCGCCAGGAGATCTCCCTGCATGAGCTCGCCATGCCTGCTCTGCGCTCACCAACCACTACAAAACCCTAACCCTAAACAGAAACCAAATTACTAGTTTCGTTTCGCCACCGGCCGAAACGTTTCGATTTCAGCCGAGATTTAAAACCCTAGTTTATTTATAACCATGCTTGGTGTCTGAATCTGATGAAGAAAGAAACATGAGGTTGAGAGATTATCAGACCAAGAATTACTCAGTTTGCTCTACAATTCATCTCTTTGAATTCCCTATATACCTATAGACTCACGCTGAAGCGATTATCTATCAATAAAGAATATGACAAGCATTACTCTAAGTTGAAATAGCAAAGAAACTTATTTGTGAAAAATTCTATAATTAATTCTTGAATAAGCAATTTTGAGAATCAGTTAAGAATATAATCGATATTATTAATTCATTAGTAAGGTGCTATAGATTATTAATTCAGATGATTATTCCCAAATGGGATTCTTATATAAAATAATAAAGCGGGCAAAATTACAAATAAGATGGCATACAGGGACACATGAATTTCATAAATGGGAGAAAATTATCAACTATTATTAGGACAAAACATTATCTAAGAATGTTCATGTTGCTAGTAATTGAGTATAGTATAATTCTATAATACTTCAATTTGTTGCAATAATAATAGATATTTACTAGTTGATCAAAATGTAGGATACCTTTTGAATCCAATATTTTAATATGGCTATGTTGTCAATAATAGTAATACAATTTTCGAAGTATTGCATAAGATAATTGAGAGAATAGAGTTAAATATGATTGCTAGGATATTAGCATTGGATGAGGTACATTCAAAATCATCTTTTTCTTTAACAAAGTTTATAATGTAAAGCATTTAAATTGAGTATGTCCATTAAATAAGCAAATAACTTCAAAAATAAAGTTAAGGACTTTGGCACACAATAAGCAATTGTGGCTATTAGGAGTGATACTCTTAGTATATTTGATGTTTAAAAATGATGTATATTTACTAATTTAAATAATACCAAATTTTTACATATTTTTTTAATGAATTATATATAGATGGTGGAGTATTTATGGTCAGCATACAATATATCATATTACAAAGTTGGTAATTAGAATTTTAAGTCAAATTATTTCAAGCTTACAATATGAAAGAAATTGGATAACTTTGATTCACACAAAGATGAAGAACATAATTAAGATGGAGAAATTAAAGAAACTTATCTTCTATCATTATAATATACGTTTAAGAGCTCAAAACTTACACATGAGAACATCGCAGAAGGATAAGATAATTAACTTATCTACCATATTTAAAAATGAAAATCCTTTAATAAAGTAGATTCGAGAAAGAGAAGAACTTGTTTTAGATCATTCTCAAATAAAAGAAGTTATTCAATGTATCTTAGATGAATAATTGAAAGAGAAAGTTGAAGAAACAAATAAGATTGTTGATAGTAGTAATGATGGTACAAATAGTGGGGACACTTTTTGACAATTGCAGTATAAGAGCTTGCCTTCATTTGTTTAAAGTTATGGAGGAAATGAGTTCTTCAACTCTAATTTATATGTCGATTATAAACCACAATATTAATATGCTCTACATCATGAATAAGATAGCAATCAAGATTTGACAGATAGTATGGACTGCAAATACTACAACCAATATCATAGCTTAACTTTTTCTTCCAACTAAGAATATTATCAGTTAATACAAGAATCATCATCATTTGATAACATGTATTCTACATTATTTGATTTAAGACATATGGCTTCATACTACCCATATGTTAAATAATATTATAGATCACAACTCTCTCATACTGATGAGGATGATGATGAAGAGCACAATCTCTTTAAAATCCTCCTCAAAATAGCATGTGGTTTATGTTATCTATAATATGATATTTTTAGTATTATATTAAATTAATATTCTTGGTATTATTTATGCAATTAGTGTGCTTATGATATTATTATAATTTTATAAAATTTAAATTTAATTGCTCTACGATTGATTTCATATTACTACAGTTTTCAAACTTCATTACCACATTTTTATTATAATGTTTTTCTTCTAATATTTACTATCATTACTTTATAATCAAATAAACAACTTTATATGATATTTAGTTTTGTTTGAAATATCATATTTGTGATCCTTTAAAAATTTCTTTTAAAATAGATAATGGTAAATTATGATGATTATATTGTAGTTTTAAACAAAGTTACACTTGAAACAGAAAGAATAACTATTGACATTATTAAACAAAGTTACTTTATAATCAAATAAATTCTTCACCAAAAATTTTTATTCTACTAGAAAAATATTTCGCCTCCAGCTTATGATATACTTGAATAAACTTTAATTGAGTAGACATTAAAAGATCAAAAAAAAAATAAATAAATTTATCATGTTTCTGAATAAGGTTCACTTGACATTATTAATTATTATCTTACCATAATTATCCTCGAGCACTTTACACAGTGTAATATTTATTTTTCATGGGTTATTGGAGAATTTTTACTGTGTTATGAATAAATAAGATTATCATTTTCATTTTAGACCTTCAATGTCTGGTTTTATTTTGAAACCATTGACACAAGATTGTTCAAAATTGTTTATTCTTGTTCATTTGGCTACAAGCAATCATCTTGATCACCTATTTATTGAATTTGTAATTTCACACCTAGATGTTTCAAATCATTCACTAAATTTGTAATTTCATACTTAGATATTGTAAACTTAACCACTGATGATGATGATGATGATAAATAATTACATTATATTATAAGTAGGGATATCAATTTAATTTGTAACTGTAAGCAGCTTGAGCCCGACTCAAATTTGGCTTAGCTTACTCAATTTCAACTCGAGAGTTCATTTTTAAATATATAAAATGAAATATATTTTATGATATATAACAGATAATATATATTTAATTATTTAATTATGATGTTATAGTTGATGTTGTTTTTATTTAAATATTATTCCATTAACATGATTTCATAATATTTATATTTTTTAAGTTATAGCATTACCTAAAAATGTTAAGTTTAACATTTTTATTATGAATTTATGAATTACAATTTATGATGTTGTGATTGATTTTTTATGTATTTTTTATATTTTTAAAAATTATTTTAATATAAATTAATTAAAAATTAATTTTTAAAAATAAGATTTGAGCTGAGCTTAAGCTCGATTCACTCAACTCATTTGAGCTCATGAGCTCAATGAGTTGAGCTCCACCAGCTTGAGATCCGCTCGAGCTAGCTATTTTTGGGGTCGATCTGAGTCAAGCCAATATCATCTCAGCTCAACTTGGCTCATTTACACCAACTCGATTCGACTCAACCTAACTCATTTATACCCCTAGTTGTAAGTTATAAATCAAGTATATCTAAATTAGATTTTAATAATAAGTTCAATTTACTTGTATTATTTTTTTTTTAGTTATTAAACTTCATATTATTCTTTTCTTTATTTTCTATTGTTATATAACAATATGAAAAAAATTAATTTCATGGATATCAAAATTAATTTAAATTAATTAAAATATATTATAATATTATGGTAAAAATTATCATAAATATTTCTTAGGTTTTTCTTTTTAAAATTTTATAATATTTTTAAATAGGTTGCAAGAAAAATAGATTTTCTGTACCTAAATTAGATTTAAATAGTAACCTCAATTTATTTTTAGTTACGTATTTTTTTCTTAGTTATTAAAATTTTATAAATTAATTTGCCATTTGCTAGCTAATTTTTATATAATAATATGGAGGAAAATTGATTATTTAAGTAATTAACTATCAAAATTAATTTAATCAATCAAAATATTATTTATTATTATGGTAAAATTAGTTATAAATTTTCTAATGTTTTCAAAAAATTTTAAAAATTTTATAATATTTCTAATCTAAAGTAAAAATATTGTCAAATTATAGTCAAAATATACGAAAAAGAAAAAAAAATAGTTTGATCAAAATCAAAACAGAAAGTGTTTTTGTTAAAATAGCCAAATGATTAAGGCCTATTGATTTTCGTAGGTTGATTATAGAACCAAAACTTAGAACCTTAGTTGAAACTCCATCATCAAGCCAAAATGCCTCTTTATTGTGGGGATCCAATGAAGATTATGTTTAAGTGACCCTGAACCCTGAAGCTCCAGGGTCTAATTCCTCTAGGGAGATGCTTACCTATGAGACTCCATGGTTTGGTGTGAGTCTTGCCTTATTGATTTTTCTCTTCTAGTATCCCTTCTTACAAATTGTCATAAGTGGCCCTCTTTAATCAATCTCTCAATTTTGGCTTTCAAGTACCTATGCTTCTAAATATCATGTCCATGATCTTTGTGATATATGTAATACTTTATTATATTTGGTTTGCTTCTCTCTTGCAAGAGTAGAGGCGGACACCTCAAATATTCTGTCCACTCAATTTGCATGAGCACTCCAATTTGGGAGTTATTTAGGTGAGTATATATTTGAAAATCACGTCGATGCTCATTATGTTTGAAGCATTACCTCTTGGGTTCTAGCTATTTAACCTCCTTGTGTTGTCTACTAGGCTTATTGCTCTCTTTAGACTCCCCATTAGCTGTCATTAGTTCTTTAGCAACTGTGTTCTCTCACCTACTCGATGAATTTTGCACTATTTTCATAGGTCAATAGGCTATTTCATAGGCTACCCCAGTTGGTTGAATTCTTGTAATACGGTTGCAAGTACTATGAACTATCCAACTTGCTTACCTCTAATAAAGTGGTATTAAATTGAGCTAGATATTCTCCTAAAGATTATCCTTCCTTCTATTCGATGGCCAAGATTGTTGATGGATCCTTTCTCCAAGACAAAAGTGATACGAATTGTTCAACAAATCTATATGTCAGGTCATCAAAAATGGACACCAATTCCTGTGGAAGTCTAGCATACCAAGCATGATATGTGCTTTGCAAGGTCATGAGAATGCCTTGCACATCATCGAGTCCCATGCCCCATGTCCCATACAGCATCATAGTACTTCTAAACATGTTGACATGATATATGGGGTCTTTGGTTCCACCATACACCTTAAATGGTGGTCATTGGAACTCGACTATAGGTGTTTGTAGGATATTTCTAACACCAAGGGTGAGTTGTATCTAGGTTGGTGTAGTGATAGTCCTTTAGGGACTCCTCTCTATGGTATGGGTATTCCATTCTTCTTGTAATCTCCTCGTTCATCTTAGACTAGAGCCAAACGTACTAAGATATGTTAGACAACTTCAATTATCAAGTCTGGGACCTCAATTCCCATAAATGCATGGTAACAAAGCATATTTGGGACCTCGGACGAGTAGCGATGATTCATATACTAGGAATGAGGAGCAAATGAATTCTAGTGGAGCACGAACCTATTGTGGTCCAATTCATTATCCTATTTAGTCCAAGCTCTAGATTGCTATTGCTCCGTCTTTCATCTATAGGGCAAGTCTACGCTGAAGGTAATGGCTCTGGCAAAGACCCCTTGATGCTCAAGTTAGAGAGTACTTTAAGAATATGTATGTGAAATAGTATGCTTGAATGGTAGAAGGTGAACAAATTAGACCTTCGCCTATTGCCCTTCTAGGACCTATATACATGGCTCAACCCAGTGGGACCAGAGGAAAGTGTGGTGTAACTAGAGAGGGGGTAGATAAACTTTGAGCTAACCTCCCAAAGGATTTTGGTAGAGAGATCTAAAGAAATCTTTTAATGTTTCTTGTTGTCATCCACATTAGTAGTTGGTGATGGTCAATCTAATGGGCAGCTTGAATTTACTAATAAATGCACATGATTAGAGAGGTAGTAAGTAAACTCTAAGTTGATCTCTCAAAGGGTTCTAGTAGAGAGATCTTAAAAAATCTTCCTCTGATGTCTCTAGTTGTCGTCAACATTAATAGTTAGTAATGGTCAACTTGATGGAGAGTTTGAATTTACTATTAGATACTTGTGATTAGAATCTTCTCATTAAATGCCCAACGTAAGAGTAGATCTAGCATTAAATAGACTTAGCAATATATAACTTGACCCGTTAACTCGATCTGAATTAAACAAGTTTAGATTTGTCATAATCAAGTTCTAGTCGTAATCCCACTTATGACCCAATTGGTCTGTTTATCCAGTCGGGTCATACACTGGTCTGGTTAGGTCAGTTAGGTTAACCCATTTACAATCAACCTAATTAAAGATATTTAATATTTTATTTTATAATATTTTCTTAGTAAAATTTTAAATCATTGTTTGTAAATTGAGTATTTTATTATCACAATTAATTTTGAATAACATTATTATTATAATTATTTAAAATATATTAAAATTACTAATATTAGTTAAACATGTTGGTCGAGTCATTTCAGGTTAATCGAATTAATTTGGGTCGATATAGGTTGGCTTAAATTATAACTCATTTAATTAAATAAGTTAATTCATATCGGGTTATGTCTGATTCAACTAATAAATGAGTTAATTCGAATTAGTTCAAATTCAGATTCAGAAATTTGACTTGTTTGATAAATGGGTTAGATTCGAGTTGACCCGTTTAATATAATATTATGAGTTTGACCCAATTCAAACCCAACCCGTGAACCTAAATTATCAAGTCTAGCATTAAATGTCTATTGGTAACTACCATGCCCATATTAATGATCTATTAAAGCAATAGGATCATGCGAATAAAGTTGTGATGCTAGGAGTGTATTGGGGCCATGATGTATTTGCCAAGCTTTTTAGCATTTATTCCTATATAAGTAATATTGATCTCATTTGAGTCGATTTTGGCTAAAATTAAATCTAATCAAATTTAGCTAGAACAAAGGCTTGAATGCCACTAAAATATACTAAACCAGTTGCCACTTGGTTATATCGGGCATCCGATTCTGGTCTACCAGTAGTCTAGTTCCCAAAACTAATTGACTAGTTCACGTGAATCAAGACCTATGGTACCTCTCTGTCGACCGACCGGTTTCTCAACTAGTAGATCAATTTTGTTAAACTAATATTGGCAACACCACTTGGTTGGTTGATTGGTTCCTCAACTAGGTGTTTGATTTTGCCTAGGGTTAGGAGAAATTGATCCAGATTTTTTTAAACATTTGTAAATGATTAAAAATTCAAATTCCACTATATCCATTATTGATAACAAATCAAATCCTTATCCAATTCGAAATTTGAAATTGAAATCATACTTAACCCTATCTCGCATGCTTATTAAAGCCCTTATCCTAAAAAACAAAAGGGGGGGGAGAAGATTCATAAAGGAAGGGGAAATCAACTCTCCCTAATGCTCACAGCCACCCAAGCCTCACTCTTCTCCGCCTCGTCCATGACCATCTATGCTGTCCTTCACCATGCCCTGCACCTGTTGCATCCTCCTCCATACTATCGTTGACCTCCTTGCCATACCCAAGCCACCAACAGACCACCCCTTCCATGGACTAGCTCCTGCCCTGATCCTCACTGTTGATCTGCATCAACACTATTCCAGCCTTCGTCTTCAATAATCTCCATAACTAGGTTGTTGGCCTCCACTGATCCCACTCCCCTTGACCTCCTTTTGAGGTACTTGCTACCCACTCTGCCTGTTTGTCATTGTCTTCACCAGTAACCCATCGTCAACTGCTCTCTTCACCATTTGTGCCAAGCAACCTTGCCGCCGCTAGAGAGGAGGGCTAGTTTCGGCCACACTTGGCCAGATCTAACAGGGCAATGTAGGAGAGGACACCCGCGCCCTCTCCCTACCGCTTGAATTTCTCACTTCTCGCAACCACCCAACCATAATTCCATCCATCACCACCATTGAAGGAGATGGCCAAGTCTGATCATCCTCGACAAGGCCTAGTCATGAGGCCAAAAGGGAGAAGGTTGGTCCAAAAGGGAAAGGAAGCCGGCTATGGAGGAAGAAGAAGGTGCTTGTGAGAACGAGGAAAAAGAAGTTGGGAAAATGTAAAAGTAAAAAAAAAAAAAAAAAAGAAGGAGAAGAGAAGTGGCTACAAGAAAAGTCAAAAAAAAGAGAAAAAAAAAGGAAAAAAAAATTATTATTCCCATTCATCTTCATTCAATTTAGAACTAGTCTATAGACTTGTCCAAAAGTCAACTCCAACCTAGTATTAGCTTGTGGACTCGTCTAAAAATTATTTTGACGTAAGGCCAATCTACGAGCTTTCCTAAAGTTAATTATAACTAAGAGCTAGTCTACGAGCTCACCCAAAAATCAATTCAGCTAAGGACTAGTCCATGGGTTTGGCAAAAAACTAATTTGGACAAAAAGTCAGCCTGCAAATTCATCTGAAAGTTTATGCGAACTAAAAGCTAATATACAGACTCATCTAAAAATCCAATCAATTTAGCATTAGCCTGCGGACTTGCCTAAAAACCAAATTCAAACTTAATGCTAGTGTACGGGCTCGCCAAAAAATCTAATTAATTGAAGGTCAAGATGCAGGCTCACCTAAAGTCATTATGATAGTGTGAGGGCTCTTGAACTAAATTAATCAAATTAATTAAATTAAATGACTCAATCACATTAAACTCAAGCCGTTTCAACTAAATCAAATAAATTAATTAAGCTAAATCAAATTGACACAAATAAAACATCAAATAAACCTAAATTGACAAAAAAATGGATTGGAACTAGTCTAGATGTACAAAAAAATTCTTTGTCAGTTAACTAGTTTTGATCAATCAGAACTAACAAAGTTCTGTCAGTTGACCAGTACCCTAAATTAGTCAACCAATTTTGGTGAACCAAGAAACTACAGGCTCTTTGTCAGACAATTGGTACTCTAGCCAGTTGTATGGTTTTGATAAACCAGGAATAGAATCTCCTTTGTCAAATGCCCAGTACTTGAATTGGTCATTCAATTCTAATGAACTTGAAGTGACACCCTTCCGATTTGTTGACTAAAATCTAGACCAATTATTTGTTTTAGTCAAAAAATAATGACTCAGTTTAGACTCAACCCTAATTGGGTTCAAATAAGGTTAAGTCTCGATTGGTCCAAATTAGGTCAACCTGAATCAAATCAAGATTAGATTAAGTCAACCCAAATTAAATAAAAATAAATTCTAATTGGATTCTAATTGAGTCAGACCACATTCAAATTAAATCAAAATAAATTTGAAGTGAACTCTAATTGAATCAAACCATATTCAAACTACACTTAAACCAAGTTTGAACCAAACCCTAATTAGGTAAAACCAAGTTCAAATTGAACCCTAATTAAATCAAATTGAACTCAAATCCAAACCCCTAATTGGATCAAAGTAAGTTTGAATCAAACCTTAATTAGGTCAAGCCAAGTTTAAACTGGACCCCAATTGGGTCAAACCAAGTTCAAACCGAGCCCTAATCAAGATGAATTGAACTCAAATTCAAACCAAAACTAAGTTACACTTGAATCAAAACCAAGCTAACTTGAACAAGAACCAAGGTGAACCTAAACCAGTATCAAGTAGATGAACTAAAACCAGGTCAAATATGAGCCATAACCAGGTCAAACCTGGACCAAAACTAAGTTGAACCAAACCAACTTGAACTTGAGCTTAAGTTTATTAAAGTTTAAACCCGAACCCAATAAAGGTCTAATGCGGTTGAACCCAAACCTATTAATGGGTTAAACATAGATCCATTAAGAACCCATTAGGGTTTGAATCTAATATCCATTAAAGATCTAATAAGAATCCAATCAGGATTAGATCCAATATCAATTAGGGTTAGTTGACAATAACCCTAAGTTGTCGATAATACCTTAAGGGTAATCGATAACACACGAAGAAAGGCTGTCAATTATCAAATTAAAGGTGATTAGCACAAGCTAAGGTCACTAATCATTCTTTCAAATCAAACCTAACTAAGGTAGGCTTGAACTCACTTAATTGGTCAATCAAATATCTTATTCAAATGAAGTTAACTGATAACACACTTAGAACTATCAGCCACACTTCAAAGCTAAGTCAACTTAAAAGTCGTTAATGACACTTCAAACCTAATTAACAACATACTTAAGATACCATCAATTATTAAATTAGAACACAAATTCAGGGCTGCTAACCATTTTAAATCTAATTAAGATAGGTTTGAACTTGCCTAGTCAATTAGCTAGACACCTTGTTTAAATAAAGTCAACTAACAACATGCTTAAAGTCATCGGTTATACTTCAAAACTAAGTTAGCTCAAAAGTTGTTGGTGATGCTTCAAACCTAATCAATAACATGCCTAAAAAATTATCGATTATCAAATAAAAAATGATTAACATAAAGCCAAGATTGCTAACTATTTCAAACTAATAGTTCACTCCCCTATCAAATTCATACACTACTGGTGTTATAGATACTAAGTTGTCTAGTAGGTATTTTGGAATTGAGCCTAGAGGTTCTAAAGATTTTACACCACTTGGACATGAGTTTCTAATAACAAAGTCATATGTTGGACTATAGTAGCCAGGTTTTGGAAGTCCTAGCATATAATGTTTATCATGTTTGCAGCAATTATCTTAATAGTTGTAGGAAAAGAAGCATTGTGCTAGGAATGATGGTGAATTGGCCCTCAAGGTGTCAAAATGGCTTGCTGATTGCATAGTTCAATGGGGCCTTCAGAGGAGGCATTATGGGATTCAGCTAGTGCATGTCAGAAATTATATGTGGAATAAGAGACGTGTATTTTTAGTGAAAAAAATCCACCCCTCTACCATTAACAATCTTGCTTATTATACATGATTCTTAACTTTTGTTTCCTTAATCTTCATCTTAATTTTAGTCAAAGCTTGCCTTTCTCTTGTCTCGACCCTAGATCTAATCGTTCCTAAGTAAGGTCCACACAAATCTTCATAGCTCTCGAGTGATTTCGAGAGCCCTCATACCTCAGTGGAGTTTCTCCTCTTTGCACTTTTCACACCAAGCTTCACCAATCCAAAGGATGTTTTACTGAGCCCCTATAGCTTAGTATGATTATTGAGGCCACTCTTCTTTATTGATGTGGTGGTTCAAACAATAGTAACTCAAAAGTTGTCCAAGTTCATTCAGACCATTGAAGCACAATCCCTTGCCTTGGGTCTATCCTTTGGATATTGACAAGAGAGACTTAATGAATTGATAAGTCTAACCCTGATCCAAACAATCCAACTTAGGTGGCTCAAAATTTAGTTCATGTATATTATTTATATTGGCATATCATGATATAAAGTATTTGACATTTATATATGACCCATTTATATTGATACTCATTATAGTTTTGAAGGGTTCACACCATATCCAAACCCATATTCATGTGCAATTTATAATTTAATTTTTTATAATTTAATTTTTTTAAGTTTTCCAACAATTTATGTGATGCATATTTTTGTTAAATAATACAATTAACTATAAATCCAAAACATAAGATATGTTTTATAAATTCTCATTTTATCCTTTAAATTATTACCCACTCAAATAATGGTGTTTTTTAATAGTAAAATCTAAAAAAAAGCATTCTGTTTTTTTTCTAAAAGATGTTGATTAATGGAAAGTAAGTATATATTTCCTATCCTAAAAATCCATAGGCCAATATATGAAAAGTATAAAGGAAAACATAAAATTATGGACTACTATACTTGAAAATAAGTAAACATAAAAATTTAATATTCCTAAATATATACACTTTTATATGTTTTTGGTAAAGATATATACATTTATATTAGCTTGTTAGATTTTAAGTTATTGGATGTGAAGACAACTAAATCCATATTCTACCCAATAAGCTAGTTGATTCAAAAATTATATCTAAATTTATCCAATTGGCTATTGGGTTAAATTTTTATATCTATATTTTTATCATTAAGTTCAAGTTGGATTGAGTTAATGGCTTAGCAGTTTTCATTTGCACTCATTAACCAAAGCCAAGTCATCCATTCAATTCTAACCAATATTTCCTTGCAAGCAACTACCCTTATTTGATTCAGGTGGCAAGATGTTTTCAATAAAGAGGTCAACTTTTTGAACTAAAACTAATGAATTATGGCTTAGAGTTGGTGTTTAATTTATCAAACTAATTGATGGCATGCTATGGTTTGTTTTGTGAAGTGATCCTTCAGTGAACTTGGACAACTTAAGGATATTTAGTTGCTACAAAATTTATTGCAAGTATAAGCTTTTTGATTTTTTTTGTTTTATTCATTTGTCTTAGTCATAATATAGTTATAAATATAATTTCAATATTGATTTGAATGATTGTACCAATTTCTTACATATAACAAGTCGTTATTTTTCATGGTTAAACTCATCACATCAGAACAAAGGTTTTCAGTTTAATAATGACCTTCGCTTTGAATCCGAGCTTCACTAAGCTCAAATAGCTTCTACTATCTCATCAATGATTTTCCCAAATGATAAAAACAAAGATTATATGAACATTTACCTTCTAATTGCTGAGATAAGCTTTTAAATTTAAAAATGGTATTTTAGGCTTCCCGCATGTCTATAATTGGTCTTTTAAGCTCATCACAAATTACAAAATAGCCAATCAATGAAAGTAGAAGTAGATTGGACTCCTAACAACTTAATTTTCAATCATTGGGCATCCAATCTCAATTATAGGAGTAAAATTCTCCTTTATTGATATATAATCAATTAATTCAGTTAATCTAAGAATGTAATTACAATCAAATATAATTCCCTTGAAATTTATGAAATTACATATAACTTCTTGCAATCCAAAAAAGTTACACATATTTTTTTTATTTATTCTTTATAGGTCTTGCTAATTTCAAATTAATATATAACTTGGAATGTGAAATTATCAAAGTAATTGCGTCCTAAAGAAAAGTCAAAATTGAAACATGAGCTACAATTCCATTTTACTATAGGGGATCTTATGCAAATCCTAAATTTTTTCATTTAAAGTGGTTATCCTCAATATAAGTGAAAAGGATATTATCGGTGTTCTCCCAAAAGCAACGACAATAATATTGTCAATATTTTTTGTGATGCTTCTAATTATGCCATCAACATTAGTATCATAAATTTTATCGATGCTTCCAAAGTGCCGACCATATTTTTTTTTGAGATTTTATGCGATGCTTGCAAAACACCAATTCAAAATACAATATTTTTTATGCTTTTCAAGAAAGTGTTAGTAAAAATTCTATACCAATGCTTCTCAAAAGCGCTAAGCATTAAATGCTGATATTTATATAACAAAATAGAGTATTTCTATTTTTTGTCTTTTATTATACTTTTGGCATGTAATCAAATTTCAATTTCTACTCATCATTATATTATAAGAAGATAATTTATATTCCATTTGTAGAAAGCATGAAATGACAACATCTTTAGAGTCTTGGACTAGACAAAATACAAGTAATTCAAAATAAAAAGATCTCATTGTTCACATACAAATTCTTTCAACATCAAAATAAGAAGATTTGGATGAAAAAAGTCAAGGAAACTCTTAAGCTCCAATCACCTCAGCTATAACACCTACATTAGCTTCGTCAGCCGACCTCTCAATCTCCACACCATGATCTTCCCTAATGTGATCATAGACCTACAATTCAATAGCCAAAAATACTATTACGCATTGTGGAATAAGAGGTTTCATACATTTGTAATAAAAAAAAAGTCAAATCACCCAATGATCTTATGACATGTAAAAATATTACACATGAGTGAGAAACACTAGCATTAGAAAAGGAAAATCACAAATTCTAGAAGCAAGGAGATGAGATACAAAAGACTAATATAGAATACTCATAATACATATACATTCTTTTTCTTCAAAATGCTTGTCTTAGTACTACCAATGAACAAATCATACATTGATCAAAATCACAAACATTTACTAAAAGCAAGTTCTCAATAATCAAATTTATGTTGAACAATAGTGGCTCAACCAATCTCAAATATTTATTCTAGATCTATTAAAAAATAAAACCTTCGTATGGTCCAAGAAGCAATTTTAAAACAATGAGTTTCATCTTTTCAGCATTTTAAGTCACAAGTTCTGAAAAAATTAACTATAATATGCATCCCACTAAATCTAAAGCTCAAAAACAACTCTTACATTTTAAGAAATCCCTTAACTTGCATGGTTGTATAATTGGTTGAGATGCCTATTTTATAAATAATTAATAAAAAGCAAATGATTGAAAATAAACACCATAACAACATACTAATACACATGCAAATGTGAGGGATATATTTGTCAAATACTCTGACATTTAGTTATCAGTCACCCGTTAGACTAATTTGTAGTAACACTAATATAGTTCTAGTTCCATGCAACTAATTTTCCAAGGTTACCCTTGCTATGATGGCCATTTGCTAGAAGTTGTTAGTTCCTCTCTTATAGTTCTAAATAATAAAGATTTTTTTACTATTATCATAGGAAAATATCAAAAAAAAAAAATACTATCGAAAGTTTTCTTGCATCATTCAGAGGTGTATGAAAATTGTGCCACAAATAATACACAATAGTAATGAAAAAATAGATACTTTCTCTCTATAACATAGCAAATAAAAATTCATGATGAGTATTAATAATAATTGATACCAAAAAATAAAAAAAAAGAATTTCAAGCCATAATGTCATATTAAGGACCATGTTGAAAAATGAAAGGCATGGATTGAACCACTTACTAAGGAAGAAAATTGGGTTCAATTGTCAAAGTATTAAGAACTTGTCAAATAGTGAAATCTATTGAAGTAACTATGCAAGTATTGTCTATTATGGCATTTCTAGCATGAAAAATCCTTAGTATGGTTCCCTCATTTTCAATATTTGAGCACACAACAAGGCATATGACATTCCTCCCAATTCCAGTTTTGTCAATACAAATGCTTGAGTGAGTCTCACATCACATTTTGTGCACTTGCTACTCTATATTATGCACGTGATGCATAGTAGGTTTGTACTCTCAAAAGAGACCATGTGATTTAAACCAACATTGTAATTATTTCATATGACCACCAAATCTACTATGTCCATCTCTAATTGTATGTAAGGATAAACATGAAAAGAGCTCATAACTATCATCCAAAGCATAAATCCAAACCATTTTCACCTCAAAAACCTAACCAAGAGTCCAATAAGCAGCACATAGATATAAAAAGCACTGAAAGTAGGATACAACATAACTCCAATTCATATATCCAACACCACTAACTACGTCGATATGCTCCAAGAACCCCAAAGTTTCCTCTTGATCAAAGCTAGTGAGAGAATCAAGTTTTAGAAACATAACAAAATGAGCAAATACCACTAGGATTGTCCAAATATTTCAGAAAATAATTGATTAAAATTGGAAAAATCAAAGGAAAACTACATAATTAGATATCGTATATTGTGATCATAAGGGGAGAAATTAGGCAAAATAAGCCAAAAGGAATGGATGCAAACCTCATTAGACCAATATCTATGATAGGGTTTGGATCCTGTGTCATCGTTAGAGAAGCAATTCTTGAGCAAAACCATAAACTAGCAGAAGCTTCTCCTTTGTGCTACTCTTAACCTTGTTGTTGGAGTCACGTGCCTGCCTGTGATGGTGATAGTGCGGTTAATATACTCGCAATCTCGATACTTTTGGACCCAAACGTCGACTCCACTAGTAGCATGGGTGTGCCCTTCCTGACCTCAAGTGCCAACTTCACATCCTTTTGATCTAGAGTTTTGCCAGGATAGCTGGAGCATAAGCACTTGGACAACATGAATCAAGAGAGGATGCCAACCATGGTAGTGAAGGGAGAGGGGGAGGATGTGAAGGAGAGGGAGTTGGGGATGGCAAGGTAGAGAGGAAATTGGAGTGAGGGTATAAAGAAAAAAGAGGAGAAGAAGGATCAGATTAGGAGACTATACTTATCATACTTCTACTACATTAAAGCACCTATAATATTAATAAAATACTGATAATGTTTTAATATTATTGATATTTTTATAAGTTCCAACAATAATTTTTTAAAAAAATACTAATAATACTATAGTATTGTGACACTTTATTAAATAGTCTTGCTTACCGACCTTCTCACAATGGTCGTCACTCTACAATGGTCATTGGGTTGATGCAATCGAATATTGCCGCGCTTTGAGGAGGATTTTAGTTGGTATTTTTTGTACAATAAGAATATATCTCTCGTTCATACCTACATTATGGTTAGAAGAAATTACATCCATCTAAAAAAAAAGACAAAAACCTTCTCATGAAAAATACAAAGTCTCCTAAACTCAAATCACCATTAAAGCTTGTCCCAAGATTTTCAAACTAAGTTACCATAAATATTAGCAACAAACATAGTTTTAGGGATTATACATAGCTCCCAAAATTCTTTCGACAATCAAATTTTTAGTTATTGTGAATAATTCGAAGTTTAACTATTTACATTAACCTAATTAACTACTAATAATATCATAATTAGGATAGTTGAACTGTAATACACAGAAAAGGGTAAAATAGGTTTTCACACTTCAATTAATGCTGTTAAAAAAATATTTCAAAAATATTTCTTGGCGTCACAGCAATCCATGTTCGAAAGGGTTATGGAGACAAATAGACAGAGTTATATGAAATCTTCTGGATTACAAGGACCTAGATATAATTTCACAAGTTCTCATGGATTATATGTAATTAACGTAATATATTATTTGCATACACCAGTGGTGACTTGTAATGGATGGAAGATTCCACAAAAATTGTTGTAGTTACCCTGAACTCTCTAATGCAAGGAGTTTATTGAAAGGATATATAGAAAGTTAGCAAGGTTTACAGACATTGAGGAAATCAAGGAGTTGCATGTAATTAACCTTTTTTTATTAGCCTTTTTGGGCCGGGCTTGGACAAGTAAAGTCTATTAAATGAATGGCCCTAACAGTTAGGGCTATGCATTTGATTCAAAATCGAACCGAACCGAACCAAATAAACCGAACCAAAATTTTCGAATTTTCAAAATCCAAAACAAAACTGAACCGAAATATTTAGGTTCGATTCAGTTTAAACCGGTTTTCAAATCGAATTTTTTGCATCAGTTTGAACTTGGTCATTTGCATAAGATAAAAAAAAAACAAAAAAAAGTACAGGGTATTTATAATCAAAACCCAACAATTCAACTAGCATCTACCAAGAATGACAAGAAACATACCTATTCTAATTGTAACCCAATAGATACTTAATCAGTTAATTCCACAATGACACAATGTAAAGTAGCAAGACACTTCAAGACTTCAACTATTCAACAGTTCAACACTTCAATTTCATATTTGCAGGAGCAACAGGACAATGTATAGTAGCAAAAGCTACAAAACACTTCAACAGTTTAACTTCATGCTTGCAGAGTTACAGGATAATGTACAGTAGCAGAACAATCCTATAATATCATTCTGATGAATCTGATCAGTGATCACCATGTGGTGATTGAAATTTGAACACTTACATTTATGAGGTTGAGAATAATCCCAACAAGTAGGGCCAAAATAGCACTCCTATTTGATATATACCAGAATCACCAGTCACTCAGTCAAGCAGTCACCAAATCACCATTCACCATTCACCAAGGTCCAAAGAGACATGCTGGCTGCTGTAGTGCTGTCAACAAATTAAAAGAAATACAAAAACATTAAAAATTTATTTTGAAAAATAGAATCATAGAGGATAGTCTTGAAGAACCCTATCTTCCAGGATAATTAATCAAATTAACATGGTTACAAATAAAACTAAAAATATAAATGTAAAAGTGACTATTAATAATACATTATGTTTCAAATTAACTTACAAGTCAAATAACTCAGCATCAACAACTGTGATTATGTGGTTCAGAATAAATATGATCAATTTAATAATCAATTAGCCTTTGAACTTTGAAGAATTATATTAGGTCCATTAAGAAAAGCTTGAGGAATCTCCCGTAGTCCCGTGTACAGATAACAGAATAGAAGTAACAAAACTCTAATATATATGCAAAATTTCCTGAAAGATAAAAAATTAGAAGCCATAAGTTCCAAGCAGCATAAATTACTAGGGTGAAGCCAAAGAAGGAGACAATGGTCCAATCAGTCACTTGCGCACATGCAAGCATAACATATGGCAATGATTCAACATCGTCATCGCTTCAAACACCAAAAAACAAAAAAAAGGAACAAAAAGCTTATGAAAAATTAAACAAAATCATTAAAAAACCATAAAAATAATTCCAAGAGGGTCATATTCGCCTTTGATCTATTGTCAAAACCCAGCATCCCTCTCCCCATACGCAAATGGTAGGTAGTGGTTGCCTTCACAGGCCATCCAAACAGCCGTGCCATTGCTAGAAAGCGAAGAGGACGAAGCCAAAGAAGGGGACCATAGTCCAATCAGGAAGATTAACATGGAACATCTCGGCATTAAAACACCAAAGACAAAAAACAAAACAAAGCTTACAAAAAATCAAAAAAATAAAAAAAACTCAAATAAAAATAAAAATTCAGGAGGCTCGGATTTGGCTTTGATGCATCATCAAAAACAAAGATGCCTCTCCTCAGGCATCAACCCACTCTTACAAAATAATAGTCGATGGTTGTCTTCGCAGGCCATCCAAGCAGTCAAACCATTGCTATAAATAGAGCCATAGGCCCATAGAGGAGGGCGAAGCCAGAGAAGGGGATCAGGCACAAAACCAAGACTATGTTCTAAAATGAGTAAAATGCCACTATCTCAGATTCTCAGTACCCAATGCTTGCCATAATTCACCATGAAGGAAACAAATAAAACTGAAGCAATCAAGTAAGTCAAAACAAGCATAGAACCAATACCTATTCTTAGATAGTTGGATACATGCATGATGCATCTAAATAGACTAAATTCACTTTTTCTGTTGAATCATACTGTTAGACCTAAAAAAGATAGTAAAATATCATCAGAGTAAAAGAAGTTAAAAAAATATCAGGTAATTAGATAAGAATTGTAAGATCATAACTTCACACATGCATATAAATGATAAGGAGTCACATTAAAAGGCTATGAAGATACAAATCAAGTTACTATTTAGTAAAAAGGAGATATAAAAATGAATCTGTAAGAAATGATCATAAAAAGTTAGAAATATAAAAAAAAATACATCAAAAATAAGTAAGCATATTTAAACCTTAAATACTTTATAGAGTCTCAAAATATCAAAAGATAACTTCTTAAAATTTAATGGTTGTGATATCCAATTTCATCATTGTCAACTCTGAAATAAAAAAATCATTCAACAATTATTTGATCATAATAAAAAAAACATACATTATAATAATAAAAATGTTAGTAATGCAAATCTTACCATCTTGAATCTTTTCAAGTTTTTCCAAAATTTTCTCAATATTAATTTCTATTTTTGATTTTTGAATCCAATCTTGAGACAAAAGAGAGCTTGTACTAGTGTAGGAGTCAAAGAGCTATGAAAATGATCAAGTATACGCCCTCCTGTGCTAAAAGCTGATTCAGAGGCTACTGTAGATATAGGTATAGTTAATATATCATGAACCATATGTGATAAAATAGGAAATCTGCAGCTATTCACTTTTCAGAAACCCAAAATATCAAAGTTTGGCTTATTTTTTTCAAGATTCTCTGACAAATACTTGTCTAACTCAGATTTCATTTCATCACCTATGAAATTTTTTCTATGCTCATCAAATAGACTACTTAAGATGTACTTTTCTAATTGCATTGGCATACTTGATCCTTCACCATCTTGCATTCCTTTCAGTTGTAGTCGCATCTTGTATTCTTTGAACAAATCATGTATAATTTCATACAATTTTCTCCTCATCATGATACCTCTTTCACTTTCATATATTTTTTCAACTCCAAACTCAACATATTCTAATTTGCGTCTTGGATCAAAGACGACAGGAAAGAAAAGAAGCATATTAATCTTCTCTGGCTCACCCCAATACTTGTCATATTTTTCTTTCATCATAACAACTATATCTTGGACTTTTGTATCATTGCTGACTTACAAATTTTATCAAAAAATAAATTACTCGTAACATACATAGAGGCAGAAAATCGAAGAGTCAACTCATAAAAATGCTCTAAGAATGTAATAAGTCACCTAGTATTTTGCCAATCAAAAGATAGAGGAACTTCATCTTCATTATTAAGCTCATTATAAAAATTATTATCTTTCTCTTCAAATTTGTTAAAAGCCCTCTCAAAAGTTTAACCTGCTTCAAGTATCATATAGGTGGAATTCCACCTTGTGGATACATCCAAATAAAGATATTTTTTACTTTCAATTTTTTTAGTTTCCACATATTCTTTAAACTTTTGCCATTTTGCTGGAGAATATCTCACATATTTAATTGCAGATCTAACCCGAGCAATAAAATCTGTCATCTTTTTCAAACCATCTTTCACCACAAGATTAATGATATGTGCTATGCATTGCATATGAACATACTTTCCTTGTGCCAAATATGTACCCCAATTCAAAAAAAATTTCTTCAAATAGGAAATAGCAGTATCATTCGAAGAATCATTATCAACAGTAATAGTCAAAAACATTATCAATTCCCCATTTTTCAATTGTTTTTCCTATAACTTCACCCTTATGACTTGTAATTTTACAAAAGTTTAAAAGTTTTTTTTTCAATTTCCAATCAATATCAATATAATATGCTGTGATACACATATAGTTTATGTTTTGAATTGAAGTCCAAGTATTAGTGGTCAAACAAACTCTTTGTTTGGACTCTTTGAAATATTGTTTCAACTTTACCTTTTGATTATGGTAAAATTGATAACAATCTCTAGTCATAGTCCAACGTGAAGACATTCGAAATCTAGGACAAGCTTGAGACATAAAATATTGAAAACCTTCATGTTACACAAAACTAAAAGACAGTTCATCTACAATAATCATGTATGCCAGTGTTTTTCTAATTTTTTCTTGATCAAACTTCCAATTACTTAGCATACACTCATTTTCTACTTCTTTTTGAGTAGGTTGCATAGCAAGTTATATTTGATGTGTATCAACATTATATGGATATTGCTTGCATTGATTCATGTGATTTCTAAGAAAAGAAGTACTAGTTTTTTTTAATCACAAAAGAATTCATTATCACAATAATTGCATCTGACTTTGGTTAACCTGTCCGATTGTGTGAATTTTATATAATGCTCCCATATAACTGATCGTGCTGTCATTCTCTTTCTTGGCATTGGAGGCTTTGCCCTCGTTTAAAACTTCTATAGGCGTAGAACTTTCTTGAAAAATTTGAATTTGACATTGAATTTGGAATAATTTGATTTGTGTTTGAAAACTCATGACTATCATCCTCGTTTAACATCTATCAATAGAGAAAGAGACTGAATCATATGAAATAAAAAACCCTAATTTAATTTCACAAAACTTAATTAAATTTCATAATTTCTTAAATCCTCTCACTTTGCAGCTTGATCCTGATGATGTCGTTGTAGAAAAATGAGAGATTGAATCTCGGAGCGTCGAAGATTGGTCACAGAGAGATCTTGAGGCGTCAGGACTCAGAGGTGGAGGGGGGGTGGACGAAAGCAATGTCACGTTGTTGAAGACTGAAGGATGCTAGGTTGCTGGAGACTTTCGAACTCTTCTCACCATGATGATGGCATGATGAAGCCTTTGATCCTGACACGGCGCAGCGCTGCAGCTACAGGGATGAAGGAGAAGAATGATCGGGATTTTGGGATTGGAGATTTACTTATCTAATAATAAAATCGTATGGAATCAAAAAATCCTAATTTAATTTCACAAAACTTAATTAAATTTCATAATTTCATAAATTCTCTTACCTTGTAGTTTGATCCTGATGATGCCGTTGTAGAAAAATGAGATATTGAAACTCGGAGCGTTAAAAACTGGTCACAGAGAGATCTTGAGGCGTCTAAATTCAGAGGTGGAGGGGGATGGACAAAGGCGATGTCACATTGTTGAAGACTGAAAGATGTCAGGTTGCTGGAGAACTTTCAAACTCTTCTCACCGTGACGATCACCCGATGAAACCTCTGATCCCGACACGGTATAGTGCCGCAGCTGTAGCCCGCAGGGATGAAAGAGAAGAATGATTGGGATTTAGGGTTAGGGTTGAAATGAGAGTGGCGAAGCGGTGAACTGATCAGTTAATATCGTGATATATATAGTTGTTCCTGTGAACTGATTAGCCTAAAATCAAAACCAATACATATATATAATTTAGTTCGGTTCGGTTTTTATGGTTTTTCAAAATTAAAAACCGAAATCAAAACCAAATAACAAACTTTTGATTTTTCAAAACTGAATCGAACCGAAAATCGAATAATTTGAATCGAATCAATTATTCGATTTCCGTTCGATCAATTTATTCGGTTTGAACCGAATACTCCACACCCCTACTAATAGTGGTGGTCTCGCACCCGAAGGCCGCATCTCTGGCCCACGATTGATTTTCCGAGCCAGCCCGTTCCGCGCTTCGGGTCAGCCCGGAACGTTGGCAGCCCTAAAAATTCGCAATATTTTCGTCGGAACTTTCCAAAATGCAAGGGCGAGACACCCCAATGCAATGCTAAAATGAGCCGGAACTCCGGCGTCCTCCGCGGTGCCTCCGCCGTCATCTCCAAGCTCCAATCGTGCTCCTCGATACCCGAAGCCCTAGCTGCCGTCGAGTCCATCCGCGCGGCGGGGCCGCAGCTCTCCCTCCGATGCCACAACGCGCTCCTCTCCACCCTGGCCAGGTTCAGGATGACCGGCGAAATGGAACTGGCGTTCAACCAGCTCCTTGCCAACGGGATCTCGCCGGATTCCTTCACCTACAACACGATGATTAAGGCTTGCTGCGATGGCGGTGACCTCTGGGGGGCAAAGAAGTATTTTAGATTTCTCCGGAGAGACGGATGGAGGCCGGATACGTTCACTTACAACTCTTTGATCTCAGGGTGCTGCAAAAGGCGGGATTTTGCTAGGGCTTGCTGGATTTTTGCAATGATGCCCGACATGGGCTACGCGAGGAATGAGTTTACGTATACGATTCTCATCCAGGGGCTTTGGGAAGTTGGTTGGATTGATCGGGCTTTGACATTGTTTTTCAGCATGGGGGAGGATGGGTGCTGCCCCAATGTGCGCACATTCACTGTGATGATTGATGGATTCTGCAAGCGGGGGTTCGTTGGAGATGCTGAGAAGATGCTCGATGAAATGACGGACCGAGGGTTGGCTCCAAATGTGGTGACTTACAATGCTTTGGTTCATGGGTATTGCAAGGTTGGAGATGTCGGGGCTGCTTTTGAGGTTTTGAGGGAGATGAATTTGAGTGATTGCAAGCCAGATACTTGGACCTATTCAACGATCATACATGCTCTTTGTAAGGAAGGGAGGCTTGAGGATGCAGGGAGAACAATGTGTGAGATATCTGAGAGAGGTTTGGTTGCTAATGTGTTTATATACAGCTCTCTGATGGACGGGTACTTCAAGCATGGAAGGATTGACGATGGTTTTTGGGTTATGGAGTTGATGGAGAGGAATGGATGCATGCCAGATATTTGTGCTTATACTGTGATGATTGATGCACTTTGCAAGCAAGGTAGGCTTGAAGAAGCAGGCAGATTGCTTAGTGAGGTTTTAAAGCGAGGTTTGGTTCCTGGAGTTGTTACATATACTGCTTTGATTGATGGCTATTGTAAAAGGGGAAAAATTGATGCTGCTTTGGAGGTTACGGAGTTGATGGAATCAAATAGGTGTAGGCCAAATACTTGTACATATAATGAGCTGATGTATGGATTCTGTAAGCAAAGAAAAGTGCACAAAGCAATGATGTTATTGCGTAAAATGCAGAAGGCTGGATTGTCTCCAGATGTTGTTACATATACTGTGTTGATTCATGGCCAATGTGAAGTAGGCTATGTGAATAGTGCGTTTAGGCTACTCAGCATGATGGATGGGGATAATGTGGCACCTGATCTCTATGTGTACTCCATATTGATAGATGCCCTTTGCAAATGTAGGAGGATTGATGAAGCTCATTCTCTCTTTGGTTCTCTTCTTAAGAGAGGCATGAGTGCAAACCAAGAGATATACACGGCTTTAATAGATGGACTATGCAAAGCAGGAAAAACTGATATAGCTCACTTAGTATTGAAAAGATTGGCTTCTGAGAACTGTTCACCAGATGCGCACATGTATAGTGCTTTGATACATGGGTTGTGTGAAGCAAAGAAATTGCATGAAGCCTTGGGATTGCTAGTTGAAATGCTAGATAACGGAATTCATGCCACAGTAGCTACTTACACAATTATTATTGATGAGATGCTGAAAGAGGGGCATCATGAACATGCTCAAAGAATGTTTGAACAAATGACTTCTTCAGGGTGTAAAGCAAATGTGTTCACTTACACAGTGCTTATTCGTGCCCTTTGTGATGAAGGGCAGTTGGAAGAGGCAGAAAATATGATGTTAGAAATGAAAAAAAAAGAGGTTCTTCCTGATATCCTGACATATACCACTTTGATAGATGGATATGGAAAATTGGGGAAGATGGATAAAGCCTTTTATGTTCTCAAGCAGATTTTTGATGCTTGCCTAGAGCCCAATTACTGGGCTTACTCTGTTTTCCTTAAACATTTATCCTGTAGGAAGCTGCCTGGTATTGCCTCAATTGATATTGTTGAAATGTGGAGAATGTTAGAGATAGATACTGTCCTGGAGCTTCTGGAGGGGATGAGACAAAATGGTTGCAAACCTAGTTTGGACAGTTACAATGCTCTTATTTTAGGATGTTGCAAAGGATACCGTTTGGATGAAGCATATCAACTGCTTTCCCATATGAAAGAAAATGGTATATCTCCTAATGAAGATACTTACACTTCACTCATCAAATGCTGTTGTCATCTGAAAAAATACACAGAAGCATCAAAATTTTTACAGGCTATAGCTGGATGTGGTTATCTACCACGTCTAGAATCATTTCAGGTTCTTCTTTCTGGGCTTTGTGATGAAGGGAAATTCGAGGATGCTAAAGATGTCTTTCATGACCTAGTTGGATTGGGCTATAATCATGATGAAGTTGCATGGAAAGTTCTTCTTGATGGTCTGCTTGGAAAGGGTCACAATGAGATATGCTTAGAAATGCTATCCATCATGGAGGAAAGGCACTGCTCTCTTAGTTATCAAACATATATTCTCATGGACCAATTTATTCCTGTTGGATCAGTTGGTCTGTTGAGTGAACAGAAGACACAGACGTATTTATCATGCTAGCAGTTTCCATTGCTTCAGCATGCTCCTGCCAAAACAGTGACTAGGGAGGGCAAGATATATGCAACAATTTCCCTGAAATGCCCATATGCCCGTGTGTCTATGCTTGTGAGCTACAACAAATCATGGTTAAGTTTGACCCAGCTAAGGCGGCATCCTTTGTTTGAGGCCTAAGTGTTGGGATCTGCAACTTGGGAGTTCTGTCATTTCTGATCATCAAAACATTATGGTATGTGAATTCTTAGCTTATGTTAAAATATTTCCTGTCCATATACCATTTATTTCTTTTAATATTTTTCTTTGTTTTAGAGTTTGCTATTCATAGGACTCCTTATGCTCAGTAGGTGACATGTTGGATTGCAACAGATTTTACTCTTCTGGTGCACCATATGTCTCTATAGTTTTTCTGTATGCGCGTGTTTTGTGTGTGTTTATTCTTGTTCCTAATTGACATCTGTTCATTATGTATTATTTTATGCAGGTACATCTAAGTGGTTCTTGGGCCTTCATTCCCTGATCCTGTTGTTCTTCTTGTTGACTGCCCCACTGCATTTCATGTTCCAGACTTCTTGTCTGCAGAATATCTTGAACAGTTATTATGTAGATTCTGTTGAGAGGGTACTAAAGTTGTGAATTATTGGTGGTGGTGGGTGGGGGGGAGGTGGTGGGGGGGTGGGGGGTGGGGGGTGGGAATACCAGAAATGGATGAAGAGTTTTGGCAGTGCACTCCACATCATGGCAGGACATAGAAAGTAAGTTTTGACTGGTATTTGTATAATTATCACTTCCTTTCTTCATATGGGCTGATTGTTAAGAGAGCTAAAAGTTTTACCCAAGTTGGCTTTTTGGCATGAACCTGTACACTTCATTTTCTTTTCTCATTTATTTATAAATAGCCTCTGGACAATCTTAGTAGGAAATAGAAACACCATAAAAGTCGAAGAGATAAATGGCTCCTGAATTTTACTTGTTAACTATTCTTTCTTTCAGCAAGTTTTACGCTTATATTCCTTATGGGAAACCTAATGTTAGACCATCAAGTTGATGCATATGGCATGAGTTGCCATCTTTGTGACACAAAATCTAACAAAATCAAGATCTGAGTAAAAATGGACAAAGGTCTAGTCCACTTATGCATTTCTTGTCTTAACCAGGAAAAAAGAAATAAGAGTAGAGTGCAAATTTGGTTAGACACAAAGTTATTGGCCTAGACAGTTTGTTTTGGTTCCAAACATGTATACTTCGTTAGACCTGATCCATTCAAATCCTGTACAATTTGCTTTATTGACTCAATAAAAGAGGACTTGCTAAACCATCAAATGCAACCAATAAACTACATTTCATTAGAAATTCAACTTATGAAAAGTGCTTTTTTAGAATGGGCTTTCACCTGTTTAGCAAGTTCTCTACTGGAAGCAAAAGCAACACTAGCCACCTAAAAGTGCACCATTTATTGACTTCTATTCAGTTTTACCTTATTTGTGGTAAAAATCTCGTTCAGGTTTTGCATTGGAACACCTTTTTTCTGAGGCACACCCATGACTGTTGGCTGTTGCTAAAAGTTCCATCATCTGGACATGCTGATTGGCTTTTTCTATTCTCATGCTAAAAATTCTCAAGCTCTTTTTTCAAGATATAAATACAGTTTCCATGTCTAGTTGACCTTTTTCATGTTTTATGTTGAACAATTGAACTAGTTTCAATAGAAGGCTATGGCCAGTACATTGCAGCTATTCACTCATGAGCTATAGAGATTTTTTAATTAGCAACTACTGGTTATGACATACATAAAAGAAAAACAGAATTTTTTTGGAAATGTTTTTTCTGATATTTTAGTTTTATGACTTGCAGGTGTGTGGTGCATGCTAAAACATTGACCTAGTGCACAATGCTCCGCCCATTTTTGGGGTAGAATGCACATGCTCATCCCACATGCTAAGAGGTTCTTCTCATACTCAAACCCATGATCTCCACATAGTAATGGAGCAAATTGACAGTGTCATTGCCCACCATCTACATAATTAGGGAATTATTGCCATAAATTTTCTAAAGGTATTTATTTGAGCATAATCGTTAGTTCATTCTGATCCATGATTGTCCTAAATCCTGATTATTTATAGCAAGATGACCTCATAATAAGATGATTCTCACGTTTGAAATATTTGGCTGTGATTATCTTTTCATGTCACGAAGAGTACCTGAGACCTGATCATTCTCAAACCCAGTTTTTTAGACCATTTTGTGTATAAGTGAACTGGGTATTCTTGCTCCATGTTTTTATATGAAACTTTACTGTTTTTACTAGCTGGGGTTACCTAATCTAAGTTTAAAATGCTTCAAATTTGTAATGCCTTAGTTTGCTCATCTATACTTGCTAATACAATTAATTTGTTTAACAGGAAAAATGGAAATCCATATTCTGAAATCAACTATTTGTGCCCTCAGCTCTTAACCATATTAACAACCCATCTTTGGAATCCAGTGGTTTATGTCTGGTTTGTGTGTAATTAACAAATCACAAATCAAGTTTTGCTCAGTTGAACATTGAGTTATGCTAACACTGGCAGCGTATTTTTTCTGTCTTTTTCGCAAGAATCCAATTCATGTCTTGGTAGAAGTGTACCAGCTGAGAATTTTCTGAAGGCGAGAAATGAGCTGCAAAACCCACAAATCTATGAAAATGTTTACTTTTTCCCATAGTTGTGAATATTGGTGTGAATATAATTTGTTTCTTACTATCTTCCAAAGGAATAATTATTTCACCATGTATGTTATGTCTCATCCTTTGCAGTCTTTGCCCATGAGCCATATACTTAGAGCATGCTTCACCATGCAATGTCCACCCTATCAGTACTGTTAGCAAGTTAAATGCTAGATTTATTTTCTTAATATTCACTGGTTGGATCCTCATCCCTGCATTATTTGCTCTATGTTGCATTATGGAAGGACTGTAAAATCAGTTTCGTGATGTATTGTTGAGGATCTTCAGTAATTATTGGGGAAGCACCAGAAATGTGTGCATTGAGTTGTAATGGGTTAATTGGTTGGAAAATTAACTATGTTAAATTTATGCTCATTTGACAATTGCCTTGATACGACTGTATCCTCTGTATATTATCTTCAATTTTGTTAATGTTGTTTAGAGTTTTGTGTTACCAATCATGCTGCAGTATTTCTGACAAATGACAAAATCAGAACTATCAGATGAGCTAGTTACCAAGTATGTTGATGTTTTTGATTCAGAGATACCAGGTTCCATCTCCTGGGAGGACAAGTGATTTCCATATAACTTAGCAGGGAACTATTCAGGTTTCCCTGATGCTAGGCAATGACATAAGGCAATAGAACCTGCTGAATGTCAGATCAAGTAGAGGAAAATGCATTCTTTGTGGTGATGATTGCCAACCACCAGAAGCATGAAGCTTTTGGGGGGATGATGATGTCTTGGTGTATTTTGATTAAGTTAACAGGGTGCAATGCATTATACATATCTTATTTGTCAATGTTCTCTTCTAGTAAGCATTTGAGAGATTTGAATGAAACATTGTATGATTGCATGAGTTTTAGCCTTTTATGCATTTTATAAACCTGCTTTTGTTTCTGCCCTGCTTTCCGAACTTAGATCCAAAATGTTCTACAATAGAAATGCAGAAGTTAAGGAATATAATATCTTCTTTGCCTGTTCATGTTTCAGATTCATTTGTGGCCCTATGCACAACAAGGTTGGACAAGTCCACTATTCGAAGCTTTCTCAGTCTCTCAGATTGTCGGCGAACCTCTTTCAGAAATTTCTGAAATGGTCGTTGTATCAACACAAAGTTTGCCAGTTCTGGGTTGGTGTTTTAGAAAATTAGAAAATTATGAAGCTATATCTCCAAACAACTATGTAGCCATGGTAGAAGAATCATATGTATTAATGAAAGCTCATGTGTTCCCTGTGTAGATATTACATAGCAATTTTATCTACCCCCGAAAATGAGATCATTTATTACAATGGGAGACTGGAAAAACAATGTTGAGTAAGGTTCTGATATCCCTACTTGTTTGGAGAACGTATCAATATATGGAAGTCATTCTTCTGGGAACAGGTTCATCACAGCGACAAAAAAACTGCAATATCATTTCAGATTTTATGAATCTTTTCACAAAAGGGTGTCTAATTCAGATCGTGGTAGAGGAACACTAGGGCAGCTGAAAAGGAGGTTAATTTTGGTGACTGCTAGCACATTGTTGTTTCTCTTATTTTTCTTAATATTGAAGTTGGACTAGTGATGATGCTCTTGAATAAATTGGAGGAGAACCTCTTACCTTTTCACAAAAAAAAGGACTGAGGATGCTGTGAAAAGCTTAAAGTTTATGTGATATCTCACATTCTCGCTAATCATTGTACTGGGCTGGATAGAATGCTTCTCAGTGGCCATATTTCAGGCGAAGGCTGTTCTTCTGAGTGTGCAGATGAGAAGAAAAGTATTAGTTAGCAACCAAAGGTTTCTGCTTTCAACAAAATGAAACTACTTTGTTTGCTCAAGGTTGCAAAATGCAAAGATATTGGGAGCAGCCAGGAAGCCTAGTTGACTTTGTCAACTCCTGCTAATCTTAATTTGGCTGAAGCAAGTATTGGATGAAGCAGGTCTGGAAGCCTTGTCCGGCATCCCTGTTGTGCACTGTCAACAAGCATTTGATATTGTTATGAAGGCTGCCAAGTGCTATCTGGCTGAAAACTAGCACTACGATGCCCTGCCAAGCAATGATTGATACATCTTGTGAGGTCAGTAATGCTTTAGGCTATGATAGTGTTGATTGCATTGTTTATTCATGATTGATGTTGTATCCTTTTTACGACTGTCATGTGATGGATAGGCTCTATTTTGAGACCTTATTCAGATTCAGTGGTCATGCCTCATGATTGTTGGTCTTCAATACTAATGGATCATCACTTTCTATTAACCACCGTTAGTTTGACTAATCTTACCTAAAAATTAATCTTCTTAACCCTTAATTTAGTCACAAAATACGCTTAATATGGTTAGATCTATTTATATTTATGGAAGCATCAACATGGAAATTTTACTGTGCTTAACTCGAGGGTTAAACTAGTTGTTTTCTATAAGTTGGCTTACCTTGTATGAACACCTGTGTGGCAGCTTTGAACACCTGTATTGCCTACATATATCGTGAATCTAATGGCATATTCTTCATGTCAGTAGATAGGAACAGCATATATAAGGGAGGGAGTATGTGTAACTGTTGCCTTTGCAGTCTTGGTTATTATGGAAGGAATAATGTGACGTTCTCAAGGAGAGATCCAAGGATAAAGTTGAGAAAACAAGTTGTGTAGTATGTGGAGCGTGGAGCATTGAGCATAGGGGACGAGCACCAAAGTGGTGGAAGGCCTCTGCTGGACAGGGAGGAGGTCCTCACTGTTACAGTTGATGGGCCTTTCCGATCTAGAGAGCAAGCGTCAAGTGCATGATAGATAACTGTACAAAGATGAAAGGAGAGTTGGAGCAAGATACAACACAACAAAAGTTGCGTCTGCTTTGGAGGCTGAAGTATGTACGAGGGAGTAACTGTGTGCATAGTTCGGTTATAATCATATGGTTTATCCTTCCTGTTATCCTGTCCCGCTAGAATGTGATCCTGCACCTCCAATCAACAAACTCTATAGTTTGTAACTGTCCATAGTCGACTGCTCCCACGTTGATCCACCTTTGCATGTCAGTTCCCTCCATTGCTCCAAACTGGAGTTGCTCTGCATCCCCAATCACCTAACTGCCCTGTCTGTGAGACTAGGTTGGTTGAGCATCCTGAACTATTGAAATTTCAGTTAATTTGGTTCAGCTTAGTATAAAATTCAGTTTAGTTTGATTATCCTTTTACAAAACTGAAAATTCAGTTCGGTTTGGTTATTTCTATTTTTAACTGAATGCACAACCCTAGATTGTGTAATAAGATTTTCTTGTTTTCTTTTCTACTTTTGTCCTTGTAAACCATGGTAATATCTATTTGATTGGCTGATTGATCTAAATTATTCATTTTAACATATCGCCTATTTTTTCCTGCTGATTGATCTAAATGATTCATTTTAACATTTAAATTCCTCTATTTTTTCCTTTCTTGAATTATGTTCTTCTTTTTGTCATTTTATTTTTTGATGTAATATTCTTTTTAAAATCAAGCTTTCTTCAGAGAGTATCCAATTTATTTTATTATGTCTTTAATTATATATTTTTTCTTTATTTTGTTCATTAACTCTTCTTAATTTGTAATTTAAAATCATGTACTTAAAGCATTGGTTGTTTGTCATTCCATAGTTCTTATTTATATTTCAAATTGGAGAATAATTTGTGCATATATCTTTTTTGTTCTAACAACAATGTAAAACTTTGGAAACATGATATAATTTACAATAACTTGATATCCATAACCAACTTAATGTTTATTTTGGATTTGTTTTATATGTATGTGCTAAGTATAATGTTATAAGTAGAACAATTTAACTTCTTGAGGCATAATCGTTTACGAATGGTACTTTTTTGCTTATCCAATTAAATATATTTTTTTTGGATAACTGAATTTACCATTAAAGTCTTATTTTAAGTAAGGTTCAAACTAATGACTTTTCATATAGAAGAGTTTGTTATAACTATTAAGTCAATACTTGAGGTGTCTTTTGATGGACCTATTGTGGAAATTTTCAATCCCATGATTAGAGATTCATACTTAATTTTGTTATTTATGCATGCTTTTATGAGGAAAAATAAATAACATAAAATGCCTTTATTTAGGATAATAAATACAAGTTTAATGTCCGTTTTAATTTGTGGAAGTTTTGGTTGGTGGCTGGTCCAATGGATAATGTCTTATCAAACTAAAGCTTCCAATAAAGTTCTTATTCCTTGATAAAAAAGATTTCTTCATTGAGAGTTTACAACTTAATGAAGAGTTATTTGACGCTGAATGAGCTACGAGAAAGCCAACGAGGGTTTAACTCTTGATCATTTTTTGAGGAATATATTTGATATTGTAATTCATGAGGATCAATAACTCATTTTGCTTTCTTTGAGTGCGAGTCTAATTATCAAATATTTTATTAAGTCAAGCTTAAATATAAGCATAACTCGTTAGTAGAGTAAATTTTAATTAAGCTTCTTAATTGTAAATATGAGGTAATAATTATTTTCTGCTCACTTTAGTATTCTACTTAAGTAATAAAGTATGTTCTTTTTACATTTTTCATTATTTTGGACAAAGAGTGTCCTTAGGTCTATTGTGGTAGTATAGACGATCATAAGAATGTTAGGGATAGGTGCCGTTAAGACTGGTGATTTTAATAGGTATTACTTAATATTTTCAAAGACTTGTTGACATTTCTGATCCTAAATAAATAAAAAGTTCTTTTTCATTAATTTGAAAAAAAATTTATATTTTCTAGAGAGATTTAATATAAATTTTCTTATGTATACAAGTCGATTTTAGATTGACTTTAATTGCTTTAGATTTTTGGAGATAACATATGCAAGAATAATTTTGATTCTCCAGTGTCTAATAATGAAACCTAAAAGTTTTCCTGATGACACTATAAAGGTGCATTTTATGAGATTTATTTTTAAGTTGTATTTTCTGTGGCCGTTGAAAATCACTTTTAGATTTTAAATGTGTTACTTTTTAATTTTTATTTTGGCTATTAAGTTGTCCACATAATATTTCATTAGGAGGTGTATGAAATTATTGAAGATTTGAGTTATGGCTTTTTTGTAGGTGGTGTATGCATTTTGAAATCTAAAATATATCACTTTGTAATAATAAATGACAATTGAAATTTGAAATAATATATATTTTTCATCATTAGGATCCATTTTAATTTGATTATGATCGGAGAATCCATCCATGATGAGAACTTTTCGAAGTTGTTTCTATTGTTGATCATGATCTTCATAATTGGCAATAGAATATTATTTTTTAGATATATTTTGTTGAAATTTCTATAATTGATATAAACACAAATTTAGTCATTTTTTTTATTGTTGCTATGCTTGTTATCTAATTTGGGAATTTTTCCTTTCTGATAATGCTTGTTTCAATCAACTTATTTGTTTTTCTATGATTTTCTTTTGGTCTAGCATGAGTTTCATTTTCTTAGGAGTTTATTTTACTGGTATAATCTTAGGATTGATTGTCAATTTATGAATTATAATTTCATGCTCTAACAAAAAATTTCTAAGTAGTTCTGTGTAAAATAGTCTATGTATTTTTCAAACATTGTTTTGAACATGTATTAACTCTTTTGAGAATTGTGCACTAATAAAGGTAGTTTAAGATTTTCCTCTAATCTTAGATTGATTTTAACCAATTCATTGACTGTGACTTGACCCCGCTTCAAGATTTGACGGAACCTCTTTTGGTTTGAAGATTTCCTCTTCTAATGAGGAGTCATGACAAATGGAGGTTGGCAATAATTCTTTTTTAATTTTGAATCAATTTTGGTTTAAACTTTGGCTACACTATGCCCTTTATATTTAGGTTCCTTGAGAATTTCACTTTCTTGTGTACCTAATGCATTATAGGCAGCTTGGTGCAAACAACTCATTCATCATATGACACATTATCAAATAGGTTTAATTGCGATCATATGGCATGCTTAGCTTGTATGATGCGGCAACATCAACCTCATAGAATTTGACATTAGTCTTTATTTTGTCAATCTTCAGAGATATTGTTATACTTTCAAGAGCTCTTTCACTATTTTAATTGAATTTTTGATTTTTTTTTTTTTGGGTGATAGGTAATATATATCTAATGCCAATGCTTGCAATGTATGAAGAGTCATCATATTGACTTAGGATCTCAGATTTATGAGAATACAATTGATTTTAACCTATTGTTATTTTCAGTAACATATAAAGATCTATTAGGTCCGTTATCCATGAAATAAGTTTTTATTTATGAAAATAATTGTAAGAGTCTGACAAACATATAATGTTCGTTTCTGCCCTCAACAAAATATGTTTGGTAGTCTATTGAATTTTGCAAAATATACATCAATGTGTTCCTAAGCTCTTATGATATTATTAAGGCATTGAAGATACTTAGCATGATAGAAATTTTTTTGAGATGTACATTTATATTATAGTCAACCTTCTTATGTGCATGTTTAGTTGTGATGATTCTACATTCTCATTTATTTGAATTTCTTTGTCTTTATTCATAGGAGCATTTTTGTTTTTAGGTAATGGAAGCTGCTTGGGGATAGCACCTTATAGCTCTTGAGTTGTGATTTGTGATTTTTTGTTGGCTTTTGATCCCATAGGACTAGTAAGGCTCTTCTTTTAGATCGCTTCCAAGATTAATCACGTGATAAAAGGCAACAAATCTTTGCCTTTGACTGATTATTTTGAGTGCCCTTAAAAGGTCATTTTGTCAATGTAATTAACTGATAATCTTTTCATTCAATATTATAATTGATACATGAGGATTCTTGGTTAAGGAGTTTTTAGAAACTCTTTAGATGAAGCCTTGTACTTCATCAGTAGACATGACTTTGTTTTCAGATTTTGTATTTAGGATTCTTCTCTTATAGGCATTTAGATTGGCTTGAATTAGGAGCTTGACAAGAGTTGGTGTTAGCTTGTTTGATTTTTTCTTGGAATACATGCTTCTGTTGGCACTTATACACATAAGGCTTTCCGAAATGATCATATAGTTATTTCGATTCAGACGCAAAGTCAAAATTCTTCATTAAAATCTTGCATGTACATTTCTTCTGAGGTTGACAGAGAATATCCTTCAATTGGCTCTAGGATTGAGACTTTACTGAACCAGATGTGCTGATCTTTTGCAACTAGTTCATTTGATGGTAACTAGACCGGTTGAATGTCAACATTAGTAATAATCGTGCAAGTCACCATACAATAGGATATAGTGAACTTGGGTGATTTTCCTTGAGAATCTTGTGGTGGATAGGTGTGAATGATTATCCCAATTAGTGGGAGGATTAGTTGGCGATTATCTGCCATTCACTCAAAACCTAAAGCTCAGTGGGAGGATTATCTTAGACCTAAAGATTACTAATAAGATGGTTGTTCGCCGATTACTTAGGACTTGAATGCTCCCTCTTGCGGCTCTTTTCACCTCTAAGGTAGGCTCAACCTAGGAAACCAGCTTCATGAATCCAAGCTAATCCATTCCTAGGTGGACAAAGCATTGGGATGATAATCGGAAGGGTAATGACAAGCAAGGTGGAAGCATTTGAAGAATTATTTTCAGGCGAAACTTTCAACATGTCTATGACCACGTTCGCTCTTGCATTATCCCTTTAAGCTGAACTCCCAAAATTCAATTCCGAAAGATCTGAGACTAATTCAATACCAAAGGATGTAGGATTTATAGCAGTTTGGTTACAAAAAATCCAATAAGTATCACGACTGACGTTAAAAAATTTTGGATACGTCGAATCGTCTTTACACACTATTACCAAAGTATTTACTAAGTTAAAGGATTAATCCCCATTTTTTTTATCTACTATTTTAATTTTTTATTGTGACTAACTTAAATGTGAGAATGATCGTTGTCAGAGAGTTCATAACGATTTTTTTTAGGTGTTTCTTTTTGTAGATCGATAAAAGATAACTTAATAGATTGTGTTCTTGAGGAGTCTCCAGGATTAAAGCCGATGGCAAATCAAACTCCTACTATAATTGATATTTTCATTGAAATTTGTTCCGCCTCTTTCCTATTAATCTAGGAGAGTTCACATGCTCTTTTAGCTATACCTCGTTAAGTCACAAGAGTGTCTTCACCTAAGGATCAGTATGGGGGCATGCAGCTTTGTTCTAGTTAGACTCATATTGCCCTTCGATTAAAGGAGATTTCAACATGATTTTTACAGATCTCATAATGAAAGTGATATTTTCGACATTAATCGGTAAATGTCGAATTGCTACTTTGGGTGGGTGGGGGTTTGGATGGGTGGGGGGGGGGGGGGGGGAAGCAAAAGTGAGAAAGACAATAATGGGAGCCAAATAGGGAGGCGTTTTGTTTTTCCTGCAAAAGATTTAGAAGAAGTCTCAACACTTTATAATAATGTGTTAGTGATATCGGCGATCCTTGACGGATATACTATTTAGTATATCGTAATATACATAAGGACTTAAGTGGATATCTTATTCATAAGGGAGTATGATCAAATGAAGATAAAATAAAAGTTGGAGTTGTACATCAAGACACTTATTGAATTTATAACAACTCGGTCATTTTGTTTAGCGAAATCAACTTACTTTTAACAGTTGAAGAAAACTCCAAGAGTGGGGGGGGGGAAGCAAAAGTGAAAAGACAATAATGGGAGCCAAATATGGGAGGCGTTTTGTTTTTCCTGCAAAAGATTTAGAAGAAGTCTCAACACTTTATAATAATGTGTTAGTGATATCAGCGATCCTTGACGGATATACTATTTAGTATATCGTAATAGACATAAGGACTTAAGTGGATATCTTATTCATAAGGGAGTATGATCAAATGAAGATAAAATAAAAGTTGGAGTTGTACATCAAGACACTTATTGAATTTATAACAACTCGGTCATTTTGTTTAGCGAAATCAACTTACTTTTAACAGTTGAAGAAAACTCCAAGAGTGGGGGGGGGGAAGCAAAAGTGAAAAGACAATAATGGGAGCCAAATATGGGAGGCGTTTTGTTTTTCCTGCAAAAGATTTAGAAGAAGTCTCAACACTTTATAATAATGTGTTAGTGATATCGGCGATCCTTGACGGATATACTATTTAGTATATCGTAATAGACATAAGGACTTAAGTGGATATCTTATTCATAAGGGAGTATGATCAAATGAAGATAAAATAAAAGTTGGAGTTGTACATCAAGACACTTATTGAATTTATAACAACTCGGTATTTTGTTTAGCGAATCACTTACTTTTAAACAGTTGAAGAAAACTCCAAGAGTGGGGGGGGGGGGGTGAGTGGAGGGGGGGGGGGGGGGGGGGGGGGGTGGGGGGGGGGAGGGGGGGGGGGGGGGGGGGGGGGGGGGGGGGAGGGGGTGGGGGGGGGTGGGGGGGGGGGGGGGGGGGGGGGGGGGGGCGGGGGGGGGGGGGGGGGAAGCAAAAGTGAAAAGACAATAATGGGAGCCAAATATGGGAGGCGTTTTGTTTTTCCTGCAAAAGATTTAGAAGAAGTCTCAACACTTTATAATAATGTGTTAGTGATATCAGCGATCCTTGACGGATATACTATTTAGTATATCGTAATAGACATAAGGACTTAAGTGGATATCTTATTCATAAGGGAGTATGATCAAATGAAGATAAAATAAAAGTTGGAGTTGTACATCAAGACACTTATTGAATTTATAACAACTCGGTCATTTTGTTTAGCGAAATCAACTTACTTTTAACAGTTGAAGAAAACTCCAAGAGTGCAATTGTTAAAATTTAGTTCATAATAATTCGAATTTACTCAGCTTACAATGTTATCTTGGAAGTTTGAACTGCTCAGTTTACAACGTTATACTACTCAATATGTCGTAATGGACAGAGAGTTCGGTGGATATTTTATTCACGTGGGACTATGATCAAATGAAAATAGGATAGAAGCTGATATCATATATCGGGATACTTACCGAATTTATGGGTAACTCGATCATCTCATTTAGCGTGATCAAGTTACTTTTAACAGTTGGAGAAAGTTCCAAAAGTGCGATTGTCAAAATCCAGTTCATGATAGTTTAAAAATGTTTAACTTACAATGTTATCTTGGGTTATTCAACTTTTAATCAATTTTAAGTAGTAATTTTAAATCTTTATTTGGTTATGAAATTTTTGATTGAGAATAGCATAAATGAAATGTGAGAAGATCAGAGCTTCGCGAAAAAGTACAAAACAGTCTATTAGGAAGTTGGTCCAAGTCAAGAAGGTCTGGTGGTTGTTGAAGCCATCAAATTCATTGATGAACCAAAAAAAGTGTGTGCCGAGCCAATATAGCATTTCATTAATTTCATTATTGACGAAGGTTTAGGGAGAATGCTTAAACTTGGGATGAATCTCCTAGAGCCCTTATGTATCGAACTGGGAGAGTTCTTATAAGAAAGCCAAAATGTTTTCACTTGAACCCTTAGCAACTTATCTGATATAGACCCATTGGCGACGTAATACGAGTTGTTGTAATTGAGAATTACAAACTGATTAAATAAAATAAAAGACACTTTATCCCCGAACGTTAGATAGCCATTACAGAAAAGGTAAATAAATTTCTCAATGTATATTTGATTAGGAAAGTTTATTATTCTGAGTAATTGGCCAATATGGTGATGATAAAAAAATCTAATAATAAATAGAGAATGTACGTTGATTTCGTTTACTTGAACAAAACTTGTCCAAATGATAATTACCTACTACATAAAATAGATTAGTTTGCAGATACTATTTCGGGGTATTAGTTCCTTAGCTTCTTAAATATCTTTTTGGATTATTATTAGATTTAAATGCACCTCAAAGATGAGAAGAAAGATCGTTTATCACATATGAAGGTACTTTTTGTCATATAGTTATATCATTTGGACAAAAAATGCAAGAGCAATATATTAAAGAATGATAAATCGAATCTTCGAGTTTCAATTTAGCAAGAATGTGAAGACATATGTAAATAACATGTTGATAAAAAACCTTTAAATTGGTGAACACTTTGGAGATTTGAAAAAAAATTTTAAAACACTTCGGAAGTTTAAAATGAAGTTGAAGCCGGAGAAGTGCATATTTAGAGTATATCCAAAAAAATTCTTCGATTATATAATCTCAAAATGAGGGATTGAGATAAACTTTAAGAATATTGAAAAAGTGATTTTACAAATAAAGCCGCTGAACTCTATCAAGAAAATGCAAACACTCATTGATAGTCTAGTAGCCCTAAATTATTTTCGATTTAGATCAGGTGAAAAATGCTTAGCTTTTTGCAAAATAATCAAACAAAACTTTGGGCTCGAGTAGATAAAATAATACCATTAAGCTTTTGAGGCTTTTAAGGAGTATCTCTTCAAACATCTCCTATTGGTTAGAGTAGAACCAAACAAGCTACTATTTCTTTATGTAGAGGCTTTTGAGTAAGTTGTTAGTTTGGTACTAATAAGTGACAAAGATGAAAAATAATATCTTGTATATTATGTGAGTCATGTATTCAGAGTAATGGTAATCAGGTATCTACCTCTGGAAAAATTAGCTTATGCAATGATTTTGGTGGTTCGAAAGTTTTAATTATGCTTCCAAGCACACTCAATTGTTGTGCTCGCTAATCTTTTACTTCGATCGACATTATAAAAGTCGGAGGCTTTAGAAAAATTGCTTAAGTGGTTTATTGAGTTGAATCAGTTCAATATTATTTTTGAAACCAGAAGAGCTATTAAAATGTAAGTTTTGGGGGATTTTGTAGAGAAAGTCACATTGTACGTTATTGAATTTAAATTTGAACCATGAAAAGCTTGGATAAATGGCTTGTCATGTGAATTAGACAGTAGAGTTGGGGTCGTGCTTCTAAGTCCGGATGAGCTAGTAGCAAAATATTTGACTCGATTAGAGTTTCTTGCATCAAATAATATTGCAGAGTATGAAGTATTCCTCCTTGACCTGCGAATGACGCTAGTAGCTGTAGTTAAACAATTAAAAATATTTAGCGATTTTTAACTTCTATGCTTGTAAACCAAGGGGGAATATGATGATCTAATATTTGGCCAAAATATAGAAACTCATGAAAAAAATGGATCAAGTGGAAGTATATTCAGTACCAAAAGGCAACAATACGGAAACTGATGCCTTCGGCCGACTTACCTTAGCTTTTTTAAACTCATAATGGAGATAGTTTTTTTTCGAAAATCTCCAACAAACAAGATACACCCTTACCATCGAGATAAATTTGGTAGATGAGGAATTGTTTTGGATGGCTTTCATAATGAACTATTTTAAAAAAGGGCAGTTGCTAGAATAATCAAAGAAAGTTCGGAGATTTAAGAAGTTAGTACTAAATTTCATCATGGTGAAAGAGATCCTATATAAAGGATCATTCACTCAACTTCTATTTTGCTGTTTTAAGGCTTATCAAATTTTAATATTCACCTCCAGTCAAACGATTTGGTTAAGATAATATATCGAGCTCTATTGACAGAACTAAAGAAACGTCTTGAGAAGGTAGAGGGAGCTTGAGTGAAAGAACTGCCATATATTTTATGGCCTTACCGAATCATCCCACGAATGAGAATAGGAGAATTATTATTTATGTTGGCTTATGGAGGTGAAGTTGTTATATTTGTTGAGATTGATCTTGCTTTATTTCGAATCATAGTTGCAATCCCAAATCAAATGACATGCTGAAAAAAATCTCCTTTTCGAAGTTTAGGAAAAAGTTTGCGTAAGGGTAGCAAAATACCAGTGAAAGGTGACTCAATGCCATAATTTTCGAGTTTGAAGCCAAATATTGTGATTGGGTAATTGCGTACTTTGCTATGTTGCCTTGTTGATCGAAGTTTGGAAAAACTATTTTCGAACTGAGAAGCACCCTATAAAGTCATTCACATCGTGATGTTTGGAGCATTCAAGTTTGAACATGTAGGTGATAGAATATTGATAAGGACCAAACATGTTAATAATCAAAGGAATTTTTTTTCTCTAAATAAAGTTACGATCCTCCTATTGCTTTGAGTTATACACCTATTTGAGGTATAGGAACTTGACTCTAAGTCATGGATTTACCAAAATAATAAAACCTCAGCTCTATGTTATATACTTATCTAAGATATAAAACTTTTGTTTTAAGTCATGAACTTACCAAATATATAAAAACTTAGCTTTAGGTTATATTATTTGAATCATAAGATTTCGACTCTAAGTTACGAACTTATTTAAGATATAAGATCTTAGTTTTAGATTACATATCTACCTGAGGTATAAGATCTCAATATTAAGTTATGGGCTTATTCGAAATATAAGACCTTAGATACAAGTTGTCTGAAGTACAAGCCTCGGCTCTAAATTATGGCTTACTTGAGATATAAGACCGTAGGTCTAAATTATACACCTACCTAAAGTATAGGATCTCGTTTTTAAGTCATAGATTTATTTGAGACATAAGATTTAATTTTAGGTTATACACTTACTTGAGATATAAAGACTCTTGTTTTAGATCACGTACATAACCAGGTTACAAATATCTCAATTCTAAGTTATGCATTTAATTGAGACAGAAAACTCTTAGTTCTAAGGTAGACACTTAATTGAGGCACAAAAACTTTGGCACTATACTTCGCACCTAATCAGGACATACAAACTCGACATTAGATTATATATCTTAGTCGCAAAAGGAGTCGACCATAGGCTACCTTGCCCAACGAATAAAGGCTCTACTCGGGAATCTATCGTAGTAAGAAGGACTGATTCCAAAATGTGAATGCAAGTTGAACTTGTCCCTTTTGTAGTTGCTTTACCAGACTTTTTATATAACCTATCTCTATAGATAATTATTACGAATTGCATATACACCAAACTTGAACTTACTCCTGGAGGTACACTGACCCCTAACTAGGATAAATACCTTCCTCTCCCAGCGAGCAAATTCCAATTTAGGGAAGCGAGCATAAAATGCCTTGTTGAAATCGTCCATGTTATAGGAGACCGCTTATCATTAGAGACGTTATTTGCAGCATTTTGCAAACTCTGTGTAAATCTACATCCATCCCGAAGGCCGCTCTCTTGCCCTAGCATCACCGTTGTTATGATCGATTGTCCTAGGGTTTAACCTAATTAACAATAGGTGTTTTCCACGGTACATATATGAAAGTTCCTTTAGCTACATCAATCCTATCAAATCCCCAATGCTCCCATAAACCAACATCGTTGGTTGGAATGACCTTGGAGATATGACATACAGGATTAAGACAAGTAATCGAGCAAGTATAGACCGTGCGATCTATGTTGGGTCCCAATCTGCTGCCCGGCTTCGAGCCTATAACAAACAGTTAATGCACTGCCACTGCTCGCTGGTGTGATGCGTACCCCTACTCTATGCTTCTCGCTGCGTACTACCTGCTTCTTGCTTTTTTCCAGCGTTACTGTCCCCTACTAAAATTGGAATAGGCCTTACGGAAATCAGGCGTCGTCATATCTTTCGGATTAAAGAATGCTAGAGTTATCTACCAAAGGACGATGATAGCAATATTTTATGACATGATGCATGTGTACATGGATGTATACGTAGATGACATCTTAGTGAAATCCAAGACTAGGTCTACTTATACCGAGGTCTTAGAACTTTTATTATACTTAGTAATTCATTACTCAAGTTATACTTTTTTTATTCATTGGTATAAACCCAATGATTATATATGTTTTCATGGGATAATTTTTTTATTGTTTACAAATAAATTTTTCATTCTAACATTTCTGGAAAAATTGATAAACTGAATTGGCCTCTCGCTTCACTTGACCGATTGATTTGGAGACCTTGAATAAAATAAGAAGCTGCTCTCGATGTGAGATCAACAACAAAGTAAATAAACTGTCATTTTCTGCCTCCAAACAGCAAGTAGCCCCTAGATAAGATTAGCTTAAAAACAAAGACATTGGTGTACGGATAAAAAAATGAGGCAAACCTCCAGGAGTGCTGCATTGGGCAAACCCGCCCTTGCGTAACTACCCGCTATTTCTTGGAAGTAAAGGCGCTAAGATTTCAAATATTTCTAGTATGAAATAGGTCGTAAAGCAAGGACTACTTTTTCCGCTCTGAAGGAGGTCTTGTCTGAAATAACGGACCTTGGTCTACCAATCCAATAGACCTAGTTTTTCTTGAAAAAAGATATCCTGCCACTTTTTAGGAACCAACAACAGATTCCTTTTCTTGGGATAGCATTTATCAAAGAAGGTTGTCTCAAAGCCACAATCACTACTACGGCTACCCTGACTGTTTTTTGCAAACTCTAGAAGCAATAGTGCAACATCAACTACGATTCCAAAGTGGTTCCCTTGCCTCGTCCCCAAGTAACAGCATGGGGAGGGATGAAAGAGTCGTGTTGGTCATAGATGTAGCTTGTTTTCGTTAATGCCTGACGTTTTTGTAACCCCTACAAATGTCACCTTTTTTAAGGCCGCCTCAACTTTTCTTGAGGTGAAACTCACTGAAGTTTGAGATAATAATACCATATCAAGTTTTTAACTATTAAAGATTATGGATATGAGTTAAAATTTGTTTTGGGACCAAAACGTTTTGTGATTTAGATCACTATCAAATAGAGTTCCTTTCTAGATAAAGTCATGATGTGCTTGGTAAGAAACCAAGTTAAGACTTTAATTAATTCTCTTGGGATAAAGCCCAACTCAATTTCTTAGCTTACGACTCGAGGTAGGCTTGGTTGCCAAATTAAAATTCTTGGTTTTCAATAAAATCAAGATTGGCTTAGCATAAACCGAAATAAAACAGTTTTTAGAAAAAATATCTTTTTGACCGAGCAAAAACTAAATATCCCATAAAGTTTTTGCTTTAGTTAAAAATTTGATTGATTTCGTTGAGTTTAAACTCGTTGGATTATTGGTTTAATAGTTAACTAGCGAATAAATCCGAACCAAAACATATAGTCATATCATAAACAAAACTTATGCAGGAGCGAGATCTTTCATTGATGTTTGAATCATTTATAGATTTAAAAGAAAACAAAGAAGTACAATTTTACTTCTTTGAAGAGTCTTGAACTAGAGTTGCTTTCAGAAAGTGAGTCACCCGAGATTAGCTCTTCGTACTCTTTTTTGAGATGAATGACCCTTAGCTCGTCATACAACTCGATATGGAGGTCAGTGGGATTAAAATTGAGGCATTGGTGGATTTGAACTATTCTGTCTGGACAAAAGATGTACCCAAGATTGCAGGTTCTTCTCCCCAACTCGAAACTCTACCACCGTCTTGTTTTTTGCCTACTTGAGAAGTTGTAGGAATCCTTGACTCTAGAGAAACACCCCATCGTGTCCTCTTGAGCCTATGCAAGTTCAAAACTCTATTGAGACTAGGGTTCTTTCGTTCTTTCAGTCTTTGGTCTTCTTCTTCTCTTCCTTAGTGTTCAATTGAAGACTTTCCAATTGCAGCGAAAGGAGGGAGAGTTCATATTTGATGGCAGTGTTCTTGAGCTTTTGGGTCACTACCACCTTCCTTGCACTAAAATATTTTTTACTTGCCAAACAAAAAAATTCTACCTTCAACAATCGATTCATAAGTTAAATAAAATTCTTCTCTTCATGAAAGAGTATAGAAAAGATAGAGGGAAAATCTATGTATATGCAAGCCTAGGTTCTCTTTTTGAAGAATTTATCTTTAGAGAGCTAGGTAATCTTGGATCTCGGACGGAAATGGAGATTTGAGCCAAAGTACCCCTTGGTGCTAAGGTTAGTTGGCTCCTTTTTGGTCCGGTGTTCGCGAGGAATTCTCATGGGGGAGATCCTCCTGAGAGGAGAAGGCGAGGTACGGGATGCTTGCATGGTGACCCTTGCGTTTTGAGGTGACATCAAGGATAAAGAATCGAAGGTTTTTTCTACCTCAACCTTGGGTGTTGGAGCAGGACCCTACACTTTGGTAGCCCTCTTAGCGGAAGACGAGTGATCTTCCTCTCCTCACAATCAATGTCCAAACTGCTATTCTCTCTAATGTGAGTCTTTTTCTTAAGTGATGCCTCAGCTACTAAAGTAGGGGATAAGGACCCTCTCTTATTGGACTTGTGTTTCTTGAGGGAATTGGGGAAGCAGCTTGGGGAGCTCCCACATTCTTTTTTAAGATCTCGATCATGAACAAGATTTGGTTGGAATCTAAATCCATAAAAGTTAAGAGTTAGGCCAAATTGAGTCAATACTTGATAGGTTACACCTATACACATGAATCTAGTTAACCAAATTAAAAGAATGAGGATCACAATTCAAGAACTTACTTGAGGTCAAGGGGATAATAGAAGCCTCTTGGGCAGTTGTGGAAGCAATGGAGAATCTTGTCCAGTGTCATTTTGAGCACCCAGGGTTGGACCCGCTCATGTTGCAGCAACGACAGGAGGAGTCATCCTTTTGGAGGCATAAGTGCCTCTGTTAAGCACCACAAGTGGTTGTAGGACCCAACTTGACGGCGTTAGAAGTAGGCATTGTCACAGGGGAGTGCATGCCTCGGCTCTTGTGTTAGCGGGCATTGGGGCGTATGAGCATTAAATGACACCTCAGTGATTGAACCGATGATGTAGAGTCATCTCTCAAGAAGGAACGAACCTTGATGATTACGCACGATTCATCAAGGCGGCGGTTCGATTTTCAAAACGAAGTACTAATTTGGTTAAGACCAAACTAACTCCGCACTCCGAATTTGGGAGTTGACACTCGAAGTTGAGGGACACTAATGTATACTGAATCGAATTAACTAAGTCAAAAAGTTGAGCTGCATTCTAAATTAAGTCATTAATAAAATTGGTTGAAGTTTTAAAATAAGTCCATCTTCGAGTTAGTTACAGCTCAGTAAAGAGCCACTCCAAGGTGAGATGTGAATTTCAGTGATCTCAATGTATTAACAGCTTACCCAACGAATTGAGTGCTTATGGATATTTTATCCTCCAAAATATAATCATGAAAGATCCATATTCATAACAATTGATTGTAAAGAATCTAGCGAGCATGACGACTAAAATTAAGAAATCTCGGATATATTGAATTGTCTTTACATACTATAAATATTAGAATATTCGCTGAGGTAAGAGACTAATGTCAATTTCTCTTAATTATTATTTTAATTTTCTATTATGACTAACTCAGCAGTTGCGGTTGGAAAGTTCCTGTTGGTTTTTTCATGATGTTCCTTCTTGCAGATTGATAGAAGACGATTTAACGGATCGTGATTTTGAGAAGTCTCTCGGACCAGATTTAATGGTGAACCAGACTCTTATTACACAAAGTATTATAGATAATAATTCTAATGAATACAATATATTTGTCTTATATGTGACTAAATTTGATTAGTCCAATTTTATAAAAATTTAAAAATACAATTAATGGTAGGTCAATATCTAAGAGTGGCTACCCCTGAATCTAACTCATGTAAAGATGTTGTGTAAATGTGAGTTACGCCCAGATACTCATGCATAGATACAACGACAGCTTCATCCTTTTTTACCATAAAGTTTTTCCAGCTTCCCAGCATGCTTTTGGCATGGACAACGGGTCTTTGTCTTGTTTTGAAACACTGTTGTTTCTTTCAAGTCATATCTAGCCATTGATACCAGGTCAATTGCCCTTGTGAAGGTTTTGAAAGGTTTTCTTTCTAGCTGATCTAGAAGTGGTCTAATGAGGTGGGGGTGGGAGCTCAATAGGGAGGAGTATTTGTTCCCACAGGCTCACAGATTAGGGGCAAGAGAAAAAGAGATTGTCACATGTTTCTGTGGTGGTTGGCACATGTAGCAATCATGGGTCTCTCCCTTGCACTTCTTCAGTAGGTTTTCAACTGTCAAAATCTTGTCTTGGTGATTCGGCCAATAGAAGGTCTGAACCTTTTTTGTGTAGAGGGTTTTCCATATGGCTTGTATGGATTTCATGTGTATTCCATAACAAGATTTCACAGTGAAATTTTTGTCCCATCTCCATTTTAGGCCGTCTTCTTCCTCTATCAGATTCAAACTTCTGATGATGTTCAGGATTTGTTCCTCTTGCACTTTTTTGCTCTTTCATATCTTCTCCTGGATGACAAAAGAAAATCTTTCTTTGCATGTTCTTGTGTGCCTCAGATACAGAGATATTGGTTTGTCTGGGAATTTTGAGCTAATGCTGTGGCCTTCTAACCATATGTCATCCCCCCAAATTTTTTTTTCTGCTGTTCCCTATTTCTAGCTCTTTGCACAACATAAACTAGGGTTTTGTGCTTAGGATTTTTCTCTAGAACCTGGAATTTTTTTCAGATGCTCTCTAGAACCTGGAATTTTTTTCAGATGACATCGGAAGGCCTCCTTTGAAGTAGTTTGTCAACACTGGTTTTTCCATGGTTAGTGCCTTTCCTCAAGTAGCTTCCACAACCATTTGGTAAGTAGAGAATGGCTGAAGATTGGGAGGTCTAGCACACTGGCCCAATCCTCCATTTGCTTTTGGAGTACATTCCATTCCCAACTGACCAAATGTTATCTGTGCTTTTCTTCAGAGTCTTGCCATAAGAACTTGGATATGATCTGGTCTATCTTTTGGGACACCCATTGAGGTAGTTGGAAAAAAGACATCCAATATACTAGGATTGAGGATAACAAGCATTTATCAGGGTTACTCATACCACCCATAGACAAGCATCTTGCTTTCCATGTGTTACTGCTTTTTCTCAACATTCTTCAGCAATGGTTGTCATTCCTCTTTCAGAGGGAGTCTAGTGTACGTCAAAGGGCAATGGTTATATTCTGCAGTTCATTATTTGTGTGAAGATATTGATCATATCATCATTCTACTCACCAAAAATAACTACAGAATTTCTATGGAAATTTATTTTCATCCAGAGAGAACTTCATATAGATATATGATTAACTTCCAAGTGCAGAAAATGTTCAGGCTCTGGATCATAAAAAAGCCAGAGTATCATCAGGATAATATAGGTGTATAGGATTTTCTTCTCTCCATATTCCAGTCCCTTTATCAGACTTGGTTTTCGGCGAGATGCAACAATTTTTGTAGAGAATCAGTCACCAACATAAAGAGAAAAGGGACAGTGAATCACCTTGTGTTAATTTAACCCTTGTACATTCAGAAAAATACCACGTGGTTCTCCATTTACCAGCACAGAAACTGACTGTTACGAGTAAATCAAGCAACCATCTCCTCCAGCGCACAAGTCCGCATGCATTATCATCTGTTTTCTCAAAATGAAGCTTGAGCGAAGCACAAGTATTTCTCTTCTTCTTGTAGCTAAAGATGATTTCCTGAGCACTAGCAACACCATCTAGAATATAATGGCCTTCGAGAAATGCAAACTGTATTTGTTCTACCAAATCTGATCAAGGTGCTTTTCTGCAGCGATGTGTTTCTTTTTTGTTTTTCTTCAATTTTTTGGCATAATTTACTATATATACGGTTAGGTATTAAGCGTTTGAATTATGTTTGATTAGGGAATGAATTCAAATACAAAATTAAAAACACAAAACAATGAATTCTTAACTTGAAATGCTCATTGACATCTAACTAATTGTCCTTATAAATGATCGGCATCAGATCAAAATAAAATTTAGCGAATCGATTTTCGGTAGGCTTCTTCACTTTTCAGCGACAAAAGCCCGAACAAGTTTCTTCATGACTCCTGAAAACACAAACGAAAACCTTATCGCACCGCGAGACCGTTCAAACCCACATCCTCTTACCAAAAGAGACACGTGGCAATTGCAAGCAAGAGATGCTTCCATTTTTGCCACGTTTCGTCACACGTGCCTTGTCATTCTTTCTCTCCCCTCCAAATATCGAGCTATAAATATCTTATCTCAACCTGGCACCGCCTCCTTCATCTCTCCATCTTCCTTTAACCCTGAACTAACCATGAGCCAGGAACAGCCAAGGAGGCCACGGTCTGACGCCCAGTTCGTCGCCGCGGTACCTGGCGGCACGCAGATTCAGGAGAAAATCACGATCGGGGAGGCGCTCGAGGCGACGGCTATAAGAGTTGAGGACAAGCCAATCACCCGCAGCGACGCCGCCGCCATCCAGGCCGCAGAGGCCATCATCACCGGCGGCAGCGAGCCGGCCGCCGGAGGCCTCGGTGCCGAAGCGCAGGCCGCTGCGTCCGCCAACGAGCTCGTCTCCCGCGAGGAGTTGAAGACCAAGCTCTCCGACGTGCTTTCGAATGCAACGAGGAAGCTGCCTGGGGATAAGGTGGTGACGAGGGACGATGCGGAGAGGGTGATCGGGGCGGAGCTGAGGAACAACCCGGAGAGGATTACACGGCCAGGCGGCGTGGCGGCGTCTGTGGCGGCGGCGGCCCGACTCAATGAAGGTGGGGATGAAGCCTAAACTACACTGCAGAGCATTGTATCTTTGTGTAAATAGTTTTTGAGAAAGTGGTGATGTAAATTGCTGAGTGAATAAACTGCTTTTATAAATGGTTTGTTCGTGTTTTGTTAAGAGTAAATAACTTAACCTGCATATGATTTTTTGAAAATTTGGATATGTTAACAGAGAACTCCCTGAAATTGAGTGGATATTATGTATTCGCCCTCGAGTTCGTTAAGACTCGATTGTGGTTAAATCGAGATTTTGATTTCTTATGCGATATGCCCTGAAATATAGTAGAGGAATTTATAGGACAATCGGTTATTAATCAATTTTTTACATTTTTTTTTTCTTGTTTTAATTTATATTGTATTTTTTCGCATAAGAGTTGTTCGACAAAATTAAGAAAAACAAAGAAAACCAATTCCTCCTTCGAATTCCGGCGTCGGTGCGCGAGGTCGGGAGTCGAGCATGGTTGGCCATCGGTTTCCTCCCGACGGTAGCCTCACCTCACTGTCATCGTGTGGCGCCCCTTTGAGGCAGAGGTTGGTCATTAGTCGTATGAATTTGGACCGCATAATTACTATGTCTTCCTAGCGTTGTGTTCGGCTCCCTTACTCTTTACGGACTAAATACCACACACGTGTAGGTTTGTAGGAAGCCGTTCAATTTTATTTTTTTAAATTTACATTTAAAATAAAAACATATAAAATTTAGTTTTGATAATTATTGTGCCCTTTTGATTTAAATAATAATTATAAAATTGTAAAATACTCATAGAAAAGATGTAAAAATTAATAAAATAAAAAATAATTATTCCCAAATTTTAAAAAACACCCCTCTTAATAATTATTTATAAGGAGTATTCTAAATATTTATCAGTTATAAAATTTTTATAAATACTTTCATATTATTTTATCATATCACAATCTACCTTCATCAGGCTCTCAATTTTTCAAACTTCAATTCAAGATTTAACTTCATGTCTTTTTAATATTTCAATCTTTTCTCCATTTTTCTTTTTATTTACTCAAATAATTTTCCACCAAAATACAGAGCACTATCGATGTATTTAAAAATCAAATTTATATTATTTTTTGATGATTTTTGTTTGCTTATGATAGACTCATCTTTTAATTATTATTTTTTATTTAAAAATTGAGCTTCAAGTTTCAAATTTTCAATATAAAGTTGAGTTCAATGTCGGTCAATATTTTTCATGTTAGTCTCAATCTCACCAAAATTCTGAAAAAAAAAACTAGTGATACTTGTGAGCAGTACGATATAATAATAGTCAGAGGTTCAAAAAAAAATGTATAAGAAATGCAAGAATCAACTATATATTGTAACTATACGTGAAACCGATCATCTTAAAATGCACGTTCGATTTTATTTGAAAAAAATTACTTAATTCAAATATAATTTTTCTTTTACAATTGGTTTTTCTTATATTTCACTTGATATCTGTCAACTTTCAAGAGAAAAAAAATACAAAAAAAATTTTAAAAAATATTATTTAGGATGAATAACTAATTTTTTTTGTAAAAAATTTTAAGATATAAAAGATACTCCAAAAGTTAAATTCACTCTTCTAAAAAATTCAGAAACACTGTTAGGAGTGATAAGAAAAAAATGTTTAGCACAGAAAAATGAATTAATTTTTTACAAATTAAGTACAAAAAATTATTCTTACATTTGATTATTATAATGTTAATTATAGTGAATTTCATATTTGCATTATTGCTTAATATATTGATGATACATAAGTGTTGCATAAACTTATTATTAATTTTAAAATTTTGGATTATTCTCATAATACAGCTAATAGTAGTAATCATATTCTTTAAGTTATTTTTTAATATAATATTTAAGACAAAATATTTAGTATTATTTTAAATAATTTTACTAATAATACTATTATTGTTAATTTATTTAAATGCCCATTGCCTGTTTTATTGGATAAAAAATTATTTTATATTCATTGTATATGCTATATTTAATTTAGTTATTTGAGATGGACTTAAATTTATTAATGTGTCATATAAAATTTAAAATTTATGTGAATATAAATTAGATTTACAGCTAATTATATTTAAGATTTTAAATATTTATGTAAATAATAGAAAAGGCCACCTAAAAATTTACTCTTAATACAAAGAATATATGAAATACTACTTATAAATTATTAAATTTTGGTTATGATTATAAAGATATACTTACTTTTTTGTGCATAATATATATGAGCAAATTTTTGCTTATTGATACAAATCGAAAGTTTTGTAAATTATTTTTTTTATTATTAAAATATTTTTATGTTGTAACTACAATTCTTTTAGGTAATTATTATCTTATAACTTGTATGGTATTTATTAAATTTATACTTATGTACTTTGTTCTCAGCAAATATAGATCATTTCCTAAATTCTTAAATGTTCTTCCACCTAATGGAAGAAAAATTTGGAAAATACTTAGATCCATGAATTAATATTTTAGGTTTTAAAATATTGATTGATAGATTTTATGATAATATCTGCTTTTCTATAGATATAGGATAATATAAATAATATATTAGACAATTGTCACATAAAATATATAATGTTTATGAAACTCAATATGGTTACTCATCTCATTTTGGTCAATTAAAAAGTGTTATAGATAGTTTTACAATAAAATCTTACATGTTTTCTATTTTACAAAAAAAATTATCTTCAATACCTTCTTTATATATTGAATTTACTTTTTATGAAAATCAAACTATGGAGATTTTGATCGAAAAAGATGTGGAAAAATTTGTCATGATGGAAAGCACATGCAAGTAGATATCTAGTGCGTTTTTGTCATATCTTGTAATTTAGTAATTGTTCCAATATTCATAGCTGTATCAAAATATCATTTTAGCATAGATAAATAAGTCTTGAATGATAAAAGAAGTTAAAACCAAAATCTTTATAAGTATGCATTTGCATGAAAGATTGATATGTGTTGAAAAAAAGATTAGCAACTTGGTGAAAGTTGAATTGATGAAATATTCAAGAGATTGAACAAATAGAGCATAGTGATTTCGAAAGTTGACTTTTAGTCAAAAGAAATTACAACAATAAGTTTAGTATATTTAACATTATGTATGTATTGTTGTATTTTAAATATAATATAAATTATTTTCATTGAACTATCTTATTGATTTGAATGTTGGAGTCAGGTTGCTAGGTGCGACCTCTCACTCAGGTGATCTTTTGTTTTTTGTAGGTTTTAAGATGATAATGAAGATTATAATGTATGCATTTTAAATAAATTAATTATTTGAAGGCATAATACACATAAATAAATTTAGATAGGAACATTTTATTATTTAATAACATTTTGCATATTTTTAGATTTTTTTCTGATATATATATACATATATACAAATAATTCTTTTTTGATTTTTTTATTTGAAATCTTTTTTTAAAATGGGGATACCGGGCCAAACACGCCATGACCCACAAGCCTATAGGCTGTGGGCTGTGCCTAGTGCTAGAAACATTTGGCGGGTTATATCTAGCATGACCCACTACAGTTTTGATGGCTTGCCAAAACGAGTTGCATTAGCACAACACAACCCACTTTACATAACTAGTGGTCGTCTTTTGCATTCTGATATTGGTCTCCCTACATTTTTGTCATTGTTGTGCCTTTTTCTTTAAAGGAACAACCTAATAACATAAGATGCAAAGTATTATCATTTATATAAGCACAAAACCGTCGACAATACCTCAAATTTAATTGACAACAAACCAAACAAGGTCGTCGATTATTAAATCATAGATGGTCAACACAAGCCAATATCACTAACCATTTTAAATTGAATTAAAGTAGGTTTGAACTCGCTTAACCAATCAGTCAACCACCATATTCAAAAGAGTCAACTGATAACAAGCATAAAGACGTGGGTAACACTTCAAGCTCAATTGACAGAGGTATAAAGTTATTGATGATGCTTCAAACATATGACAATAAGCCAAAAAGGCCGTTGATTATCAAATTGAGAATGATCAACATAAGTTAAGACTTGCTCAGTTAGTTAGCTAAATGTCATATTCAAAGGAAGTTAATTGGTAACAAGCATAAAGCCATTGACAATACTTTAAACTTCACCAAGACAAGCATAAAACTATCAGTAAAACTTCAAACATAATTGACAATAATCTCAAAGATTATTAATTATCAAATAAAAAATGATCAGTATAATCTAAAGCTATTAATTCTCAAATCAAAGATAAAAAAATCAATCAAGAGAATAAAGTCATTAGTGATACTTCAAAACTCTAATAGGTCAATTGACACAAATCAAAGTAGTTAGCCATACCCTAAAATTAAGCAAAGTTATCAACATCCACCAGTGATCAAACCAAGCATCAAATCAATCTAAATGATTTATAGTGAGTTCATCTATCACATCATTCTTGATTAAGTGCATGGGAGCGGGGCATTGACGAGCATTAAGTCTTTTCCATTTTCTTTCTCACTTCATACTCTTTATGCTATAAATTTAACTTTTTTAAATTGTAAATTGAGGGTATACCCTTACTTAAGCCATGTAACCCTTTCTAAAATAATCAAATTATGTTTTTTCTTTGTCTCTCTATTTTATTAGCTAGATTTACTTACTTTAGAAGGTCCTTGATAATTGTTAGGGTAATTAAGAACATGAGCTTGCATCCATTGGAAGTTATGTTTCCACAATACTTAATTACACACTCAAACCAACCCAAATTTTATTTGTTATTTTGAGATTACTTCCCAGAGTCTTTAGCTACCCAAGTAGTAATTTGAGTCCGGCCATGGTCTAGACTTCAAATCCCTGACTGCTATCCTCCCAATGATTAGCTCCTGATGGAAGAAGTCCTCAACTATGAGAAGATAAGCAATTCACTTTTCTCTCTCTCTCTCTCTCTATATGTGTATCTTTATTTGCTAACTCTTGGTTCAGTTTCAGGCTTTGAAATCTTCCACCTGGCTGGGTGAAGATTCTTCACCACATAGAGGAAGGTGTTTGAGCTATGGGCTAGGGTAACTATTGCTAATTTTGAGATGTCCCTACTTTGATCTTGGCTCACCAATCTTCAACTTGATGTCTAGAAGGCAAAGGATTACAAAAAAGAGGCAGAGGTAGCAATGAAGTTGGCCAAGGATGCCAAATTTGCCATTGAGGCTAACAAGCTCTTTGCAGAGAATATTCAGACTGAAGGGAATGAAAGTTAGACGAGCTTCGACTCAAGCAAGAGGATAAGTTGAAAAGTGCTTAGGAAGAAGCTATGGCAGTTTACCTCTAGAGTGAAGGTTTCCTATTGCTTTTGTCTTAGACCAAGGCCACAACTATAGAGGAATTCAAATTGAGCCTTGAGAACCTTCTGCCTAAGGGGGAGCTCTCAGCCATCTCATTTGATGAGGGTTATCTTTGCTACTAGGACACCATCATTGAATTGCATAGAGACCCCAGCTTTGATCTTGAAGACCTTTGAATTTAGATGTATGACTTAGATTGTGTTGTCCATTTGAAGGAAGAGCACAATGAGATCCTCACTTGGGACAAAGCCGCAACTCAACTGAGCTCCATCTTGGAATATTCTCTAACCAAGGATGACAGAGGCAATGTGGCCATGGAGTCAACTTAACAACCGAAGCCCTAAACCTCATTGTACTTTGCTTTTGTGTTTCTTTTTGTCACTGACTCTTTAATTCTATTTACTTCCAAATGTTAATGAAGAGGTTTTACTTCATTTGCTTCAGATGTGTTACTCACTTGTTAACTATTGTAATAATAATCAGATTGATCCAACCAAACTAGTACTAATTTTATCAGAGACAAGGAACCTAATTGGACAATCAATCTTTGTTCGAATCAAAAGATGTCTCATCTAAAAAACTTGATTGTTTTAACTTGGCTTATGCAAAACCAATCTTGATTTTATTCTAAACCAAGAACTTAATTAAGTAATGGATCTTAACTCCGATTGTGAGCTAAGAATTTGCTTTATCCTAAGAGATCTAATCAAGGTTTTAACTTGGTTTTTGCCAAATAGAGCATGATTTGTCCAGGAAAGAACTCAATTCAGCATTGACTTAAATCACAAAATTTCTTCATCAAGTTTTAACTCAGATCCATAATCCTTAAAAACTTGATCTGATCTCATTATCATAAGCCTCAACTAGTTTTACCTCAAAGCAAAAGGATAAGTCTTACTTGTATTCCCTCTAAAGAGATGAAGTTTCAAACTTAGCTTCATTCTTTTCTTTTCTTCAACCTGTTCTCCTCCTCTCATGTAAGACCACCAAGCTGGCGGACCTGCTCTGCTAGCTTCGTCATCCCTCTATGAACAACTCCTTGCTATGAGGTTGCTCACCACTATTGGACCCCTAGCCTCACCTCCTTCACGTCACTGTCAACAAAGGGGAGAAAAAGATCTACCTCCTAATTAAGAGTCACAAAAGCATAAGCATTCCCTAGCCTTCCTTCATGAGCCATCCGCTGGTCGAGCCACTACCATCTCCTTACTTGAACCCCACTATCGAACTCACCATCTTGTCACCTAAACCCCATTGCCAAAAACACAAACCTTATCCGCTTGTCAAACACCTCAACCATGGCTCTATCCCTATATGTAAATTTAAGCACACCTTGCTGGACCTTAATGCTACCAAGCGCTACCTCCGCATGGAGCCCATCTTTGCCCTTGCCTGCAAGCACCTCAAGAATGACCTCAACAAGGCCCCTCTCTTAGTCTCACCCACTGTAGCCAAGAGCCAGCCAAATCTAATCGAATCTGGTCGGATCTGGCCAAAAATAAGGAGGTGGGGCGCCTCCCTACCCCACTATGGCCAAGGCCGGCCAAATCCAACCATCTTCGGTCAAATCTAGCAGAGGAAGAGGTTGGGCCACTCCCAGTCTAGTCGCAAGAAAACAAAGAATGGGGCTTGCTTTGTTTGAAGATTCAAGAAGAAGCCACCAAAACAAAATAAAATAATAGGAAAAAAAGCTTGTGCAAAAAAAATCCAGCTAAAAATAGAAGAAGAGGGTTTTAGGCTTAAAAGAGAAGAAGAAGAGAAAAAATATTTAAAAAATCATTATTGTGATTAAAAAAAGAAAAAAAATTTGGTAAAAAAATAAAAAAAGAACTTTTGATATCATAGCTACTCACAATCTTTGGCGTGACGGTGAATTCTCAATAATACTGCGGTCACCCACAGCCCTTGATGATGAAGATGGTGAATCCACGACTCCGTTGCGGCCATCTATGGTTCCTTGAAGATGGAGATAAAGACGGCAATGTAGATAACGAACCCATCACCCTGTTGTGACCACTCGCGATCCCTCGAAGATGACGGATCCCCATCACCTAGCCAGCCTTCGGGCTTACATCCAAGTCAGTCTTTGAGCTCGCACTCAACCAGCCTTCGGACTTGCGGACTTGCATCTAAGTCAACCTTCAAACTTGCACTAAACCAGTCTTTAGACTCACATTCAAGCCAACTTTTAGGGTTGACTCAGTGAGTCTTCGGGCTTGTATCCTATCTAGCCTTTGGGCTCACATCCTAGCTAGTCCTAGCCAATCTTCAAACTCGTATCCAAACTAGCCTTCAAGCTCACACTCAATCAGCTTTTGAGTTTACACTCAGCCAGCCTTCAGGCTTGTATCCTATCTGGCCTTTAGGCTCACACTTAACAACCTTTGGGCTCACACCTAGTCAGCCTTCCAACTCACACTTAGCCAACCTTCAGGCATACATTCAAGCCAACCTTTGGACTCACATCTTAGCTAATCTTTGGGTTTACACTCAACCAGCCTTCGGGTTTGCATCTAAGTCAACCTTCAAGCTCACCTCCAAGCCAGCCTTTAGGTTCACATCCCAACAAGCCTTCAGGTTTGCATCTAAGCTAGCCTTTAAGTTCGCACTCAGCCAACTATTGAGCTTGCACCCAGTTAGCCTTTGGGTTTGCACTCAGCCAACCTTCTGGCTTATACCCAGTCAGTCTTCGGGCTCGTACTTAGTCAGCCTTTGGGTATATATTTAGTCAATCTTTGGGGTCACATCTAAGCCAGCATTCGGGCTCGCACTCAGCTAGCCTTCAGGCTCACACTCAGCCAGCCTTCGGGCTCATATCTCGGTTAGCCTTCAGGCTCACACAAAGTCAACTTTTGCACTCACATCCAAGCCAACCTCGAACTTGCATCCAAGCCAGCCTTCGGGCTGCATTATAGATAGCCTTCGAGCTCGCATCCAAGCTAGCCTTCGAGCTAGTATTCAGTCATCCTTCATGTTCTCACTTAGCTAGCCTTCAGGCTTGTATTCAGCCAGTTTTTGAGCTTACATCTAGTTAGCCCTTGAGCTCTCACTAAGCTAGCTTTCAAGCTTCTAAACTAAATCAACCTTTGGGTTTCGTACATTTGAAGCTAGGCTCTGGGTTTGCCTAAAATTATCATAAACAGCCAAAGACTCTCAAATCAAATTGATTAATGTGAAGTAACTCAATCACAATAAATAGACTAAAACTTAAATTGAGTTGGACTCCAAAAGTCTAAATTAAGTTAATCTAAATCAAATTAGTTTAGACCCAACCCTAATTATGTTCAAGTTGGGTCAATTTAAAATCAAGTTGAATTCATATCAAATCTAATCAAGATTAAACTAACCTCAACTTAAATCCTAATTGGGTTAAGTCAAGTCCAAACGAAAAGGACAAACTCAAAATCCAAACCATAATCAAGCAAGATGAAGCCTAAACTAAAATCAAATTGAACTAAATTAACTTGAACTTGAACTGAAGTTCATCAAGATGTAAACCCAGACTTGATAAAGGTCTAACACAAGATCGAACTTGACTCAAGCTAAATAAAATCAAACTTAAACCTAAACTAAATAGGGTTAAACCAACTTTTACTGGGTGTGCTGAACCTTCAGCAATACTCTGAAACTATAAATAATTGATGATATTACCATCTTGACTTGAACCAAAATTAATTTGAAAAGATCTGAATAAGATCAAACTAAGTCTTACTGGGTGTGTTACAAAAGCATTTAGCAACACTTTGAAGCTAGTCAACCCCAGAAGCCATGGATGATGCATCTACCAAGCTTAGCCAACCCAAAAGTATTAGCAACACTTCAGATCAAATCGAAATAAGGTATGCTTAAACTCACTTAGTCAATCAGCTACAACACCTTGTTCAAACTAAAAAACCTAATTGCCAACAAGTTCAAAGCTGTTGACTACACTTCAAAGCTATACCCAACTTTATAAGTCATTGGTAATGCTATCAAATTAAAAAAGTTAATCACTAATATGCTCCAAGCTATTGGCCATACTTTAAAGCTATACCCAACTTTATAAGCCATTGGTGACACTATCAATCCAAAAAAGTTAATCACCAATACGTTCAAAACTATTGACCATACTTCAAAGCTATACCCAACCCCCAAAGTCATTAGTAATACTACAAAATCAATGAAATAATACGTTTAAAGTTATTGACCATATTTCAAGCTAGTTAATCTTAGAAGCAGTTGATAATGTGCCCCTACAAGGTAGTCAACCCCACAAGCAATTGACAATATACCTCTTTAAGCTAGACAACCCCACAAGTATTTGGTGATGCACATTTTAAGCTAATCAGTCCCAAAAGCTATTAATGATGCATCTTCAAGCTATACCCAACTTTATAAGCTATTGGTGATGCTACTTAAAAGACAAAGAAGTTATTGCTCATCCTTGTTAGTTACGAAAATAATTCAAAAATTAAAAAAGTTATCACCTACATCTTGTCGGTTATGAAAATATTTCAAAAAACAAAAATGTTATCACTTATGCCTTATCAACTATGGAAACACTTTAAAAAGTTCGATGAAGTTATCACTTATGTCTTATTAACTACAAAAAATACTTCAAAAAAATCAAAGAGATTATCATCTTTGTCTTATTAGCTATGAAAATACTTCAACAAAACCAAAAAAATTATCACTGATGCCTTATTAGCTAACAGAAACACTTCAAACTTCTTTCATTTCATTCCATGGTTTGGGTTGGATGCCACATAGTTTAGCATAGGGGGAGTGGGGTAGCAACACACATCAAGATTCTTCTCCACTCTTTCTCTTTTCTCTTTTCATTATTTCTTTCATATTTTCATGTTGAAATTTATTATAAAGTGAGAACATACCCTTACTTAAGTCATGTATCTTTTCTCAAAATTAATTAAATATTTTTTTATGTCTCTATTTTTATTAACTAGGTTTCTCGTTTTAGAAGGTTCCTAACAATTATTGAAGTAATTAACAATAGGGGGTTGTGTCTGTTAAAAGTCATATTCCCATAATACATAATAGTATATTTTAAATTAAAATAAATTTTAATTTATGATTTGAGATCACTCCTTAGGATCTTTATTATTCCGAGTGGTCAATCTTGATTGCATAATTTCTTGCCAATCTTCATCTTCATCACTAAGCTTCTTCTCCAAGCCTTTTTCCTCCCAAGCTTCTTATCCCTACCTCACAACCAGATCTGATCAGATCTAGTTATCCTCCAGTAGCAGTGACGATGATGATCGACAAGGTGAGCAATAAGAAAGTCCAAAGCCACCGCCGATGGCACATGTGAGCGAATGCGATGGCAGCACAAATCAATCGGGTAGGGAAGTGATCAACTCAACCAGCCAAGATTTGATCAAACTTGTCATGGTTCCAGTGGCAATGGGTAGATGTAGCACCTAGAGAGGTGGCCAAAGAGTAGCGCAGTAGTATCCCAGCGTGGCATGGCGATATTGCACAAGAGAGTTGTGGCTACCAGAGGCGGTGATGGCTTTACGGATAGGTTCTTTGGCACTGTTGTGTGGGGAGACAAGGAGGAGCTTGAGGACAGTGGCTGGACATGAGGAGGTGTGGCTATAGTGTACGACTATGGGAGCAGTTGGAGCTAGGGGTGTAGGTTTGGACAACCAAACCACAAGGTTCAGTCGTTTAAACTCCATCGACTTCAACAGCAAGTACTGAGGTGTGGGCGATGGAAGCTAATAGTAGGTACCTCCAAAACACTAGGAAGGAGAAGCAAAGGGAAAAGAAATAAAAGAAACATATAAAATAAGATGAGTTTTGAAACTTTATCAATCCTGCATCGAACTTTTGATTTCTTCTCATTCCTTCTTTTTGTTGTACAGTTCATGCTCTTCTATAGCCTCTAATCTCCTCTCTTTTGCAAGTTTCTTTTGGCTTTTATAATTGCCATTGGGTAATGAGATTGGATCAATCATGATTTTAATTTTTGAATCATAGAAGATGATTGGGTTGTTTTCGATTCAAAATTTGAAACATGATTTGCTTGTTTTGATTTGGATGAGATATTTTATTTGATTTTATGAATAACATTCTGGATGATGAAATTTAGTTGAGATTTAGATGTTGTACTCATTTGTAATATGAAAAATTTGAGGGGTATTTTATAAAATTTTTCTTTCAGGGACTAAATTATAATTTTCATAAATTTAAGCGTCTTTCTATAAAATTGGCTATAAGGAACTATTTGTAAGTTCTAAAAACTTTAAAGGCCCTTTTTATAAGATTTTATTTACAAAATAATGAATTTTAAACTTATTTGTAAATAGAGGTCTTTGAAGGGATCATTTATAATTTTGCTAATATTAAACTTATAATTTAATATTTCATGGAGGGTTTATTTATAAAAATAAAAATGTCGAGAATTTATTTATCAAATATGAATTTTGGAGGTTTATTTACAAATCCTAGATTTCATAATAATGAATTTATGATCATTAATCTTTTGAGAGGTCAATTCACAAACCTTAGATTTTACCGAGATTAATCTATAATTTAAAAAAAATTTGGACCTTTTCGTAAAAATTTTCACTTCGGACAGCTATTTGTGAGAAAAATCTGATTAAGGACTTATTTGTAATGATTTATTTAGTCCAAGTCCTAGTTATAAAAAATTTAATATTTTTTAATTTGGCTCAAATTTTTAATAAGTTTTGGATTGAATTAAGTTTGAGTCCAAATTTTACAATAATTCTAGTCTAAAATAAGTTTTAGTTTTCGATAAAACTCAACTGTAATTCAAATCCTACTGAGATCTATACTTGAGATAATCTAGTAATATCCAAGTTTTGACTTTCGTCAAATTTTAACCAAATTGAGTTTGATTAAAAACTACCCCAATAAAGTGTCTCCTTCACATCCTCTTCTGGAGTTTCTAACAAGATGAGAGGGTATGAATAATCTTTATATATACAACCCTTATAATTATTTTCTAAGAGTGGACTATATTTATCATGTGTAAGTAGAATTAGTTTGTCATATAAATATAGACTTGATTCATCACACAAAATAGACTTTAATTTTTCATTTAAATACGGACTTGATTTGTTATGCAAAATGGACTTTAGTTTACCACATAGAAGTAAATTTAATTTATTACATGAAAATAGACTTTATTTGTTATGTAAAAATGGACTCAATTTGTCATTTAAATGCGGACTTCATCACCACATAAAATGGACTTTACTTTATCACGTAGAAGTGAACTTCATTTACTATTTAAATAGAGGTTTGATTGCTACGAAAAAAGAAATTAATTTGCCATACAAAAGTAGACTTAATTTACTACATATATGTGGATTTGATTTACCATCTAAATATGGGCTTATTTGCTATACAAAATAGAATTTAATATATCATGTAAGTGAACTATGTTTACCATTAAAATACGAGGTTGACCGTCATGCAAAATAAATTTTAATTTATCATGTGTGAGTGAATTTAGTTTGTCATATAAATAAGAGCTTAACTATCATACAAAATAGACTTTTAATTTTGCTAGCCCAGATTAGTAGCCTTTGAGAGATAATTAAAGAGATTTTGTAAAATAAAAATATTATTTTGAAGGAGATCAAATCCCCTATAGAATTTACCAAGAGAGATACTCATAATGTCATACAAATTTTAATCAATCACAAGTATAATAAAAGTAAAAAAAGATAAGTAAAAGAATGTATCGCTATTTACATGGTTTGGAGACCAACTGCTCCTACTTCATAGCTCTTATCTCATACTTGAGGACTTCAATCACTCCTCTAGTGATGTTGTTTCTTGATGTGAAGCTGAGCCTTTACATCTACTTGTAATCTACAAGTGCCATTTTTTTATGTGAAGCCATGTCTATTGCTTTTTTAGGATGAAACCATGTCCGTACAACCCCTTACTCTCGCTGAGCAAGTAGCACTCTACATCAGAGCTATTTTATTCTCACACTCCTAATATGTAAGAGTGTTTACAAGTAAAAAAGTATAAAAAATGATACATTTGAAGCTCACTATATAGTCTCTCAAGATAGAGCTCAAAGGCATTGAAGCTTTGCTCGATATTAAAAAGTTTAGAGCATTCTTGGGCTAATAGATTTGGGGCTTTAATCTTTTTTTTTCTAAAATAGATATGAAGTTGTCAAATTTATTTAGAAAAACCTAACCATGTATATTGATACTTTATGGATCGAAACTAGCAATTGGGGGTAAAATTTTATGATTAGCTTCTCTCAAAAAATAAAAAAATTAGTCATTAGTTGCACAGAAAACTCAAACTGAATAACTATTTTAGATAATCAGTCGACTGGTTCTGTTTTATCGGAATTGGGCCAACAACCTTGCTAGATGTCCAGTTACCAATCAAGCATCTAGTTCTATTAGAGCTAGAATACCTGCCGGATGTTTGATTTCTAACTGAGCATCCAATTCTGCATAGCTCTAAAGTTTGAATTTTTAGTTTGAGCCAATCAGTCGTCCGATTTAAAAGTGAATATTCAATTCAATCAGAAAATTTATGCTAAGAGTTTCTTGTAAAATGCTACGCGATGAATGATCTAAATGATTTATCTCAAACAAATCTTTGACATTATAAAAATAAATAAAAATTTAGTCAATGTCGAACTTGATCTCTTGAGCTTTCTTCATGCTATCTACAACTCGAGTGCCCTCCATTGATCCATTCATCTTCAAATATATCTTTAAATCCATCTATACTAGAGGCTTTCAAAAGGCCTTGATCTCCATTTCGAACTTGGTTATGCTAAGAAATTATCAAATATATGATTTAATTATCATCAAAATTATAAAAGATAATAAATTTGTCATATGGAGGTGAATTTAGTTTATCGAGGTGAATTTAGTTTGTCATTTAAATGCAGACTTAATTACCACACAAATAGACTTTTAATTTAGCACATAGAAGTTGGCTTAACTATTTTGGTGATTTTTTTTAAAAAAATAAGATTTGATAGAATTTGATCGAAATCAAAAGTGGATGCCATTGGATTATAATCCAAGCGTGGGTCATAATTGGACTTGAATTGCAATCCAATTTGACTAAAAATTAAGCTCAATTTGAATTTAAATTGCTAAACAAATTGGGCTCAAATTGAATTCATCACAAAGGGGTTGATTGAGTCAAATATTTGAACCAAAATTAGGTTCAAAGTTCATTACAAATTTTGGTCAAAATAAAAAAAATAAATTTTTTATAAATAAATCCTTAAACTAAATAAACCTTTACAAATAGGTCTCAGCCGGATTTTTTTCTTACGAATAGGTATTAGGATAAAAATTCTCGTGAATAGGTCTAAAGAATATTCAAATTACAAACTAACCTGGACAAAATTTAGGGTTTACAAAAAGACTTCTCAAATATTAATAATTACAAAATTAAACTTTATAAAATCTCAAATTTATAAATAAACCCTTCATCAATTTATATTTGTAAATGAATCCCTAAAATTTTTATCTTTTACAAATAAACCCTCTACGAAATATTAAATTACAAATTTCATAGTTATAAATTTATAAATAGGCCACTCGAAGATTTTAATTTGTAAATAATCTAAATTTCATTAATTTGCAAATAAAACTTTATAAAAGGGATCTTGAAAGTTTTAAAACTTTACAAACAAGTCCTTAAGGCTATTTTTGTAAATAGACTCTTAAATTTTTTTAAATTATATATAAGTTCCTAAAAATAAAATTTTGTAAATAATCCCTTATAAATCGCAAATTCAGGGATTAGTACAAGATCAAACCTCAATATATCTCAACACATTCAAAACAACAAAAGATCAGATCATATCTATTCATCCAAATCCGTATAAAGATAGATTATCTTCACAATATAAATCTAAACAAATTTCATTCAAATTTTGAAAAGAATCGATAAGATTTGATCCTCTCTATAACTATAAATAGGTTAATGGAGGAGAAGAAGAGGGGATCAAAGAGATAGCAAAAAGAGCAAATAGATGACCTAAAACACAATGAGAGGTTAGAGATTGGTTGAGTGTGAACAAATAAAGAAGAATTGAGCAAAAAAAAAAACGGATAAGTTTTCTTTCACTTAGCTTCTTTCATTTACTCATGTGAGCTTTGTCTTTTCTTATTTTTTATTTTATTTTATATTACTTCTCATTTTTTGTATTATTTACAACACTTTAATATATGAACACTGACTTTGATTATTATGAAAGGTGCTACATATTTTTGACTCATAAGATAATCTTGGGGATTGAAAATCTATGACAAAAATAATCGTACAAAATCTGACTAGTTTCTTTGATAGGATCAAGGAATCAACTTGAAAGGGTTCTCCAAATTTATTATATATAGAGAAATATATTATAAAGATGAGAATTAATGTCGAATTTTCTTCTTCTTTCATTTAAAGTAATTACTGCTGAAAAACTCTAGATAGTTTTCAATAGGTTTCTTCAACAATTCTCTTTCTTTATAGATCGATAAGATGAATTAATCTAACAAATTAAGATCTTAAGAAATTTTTTAACTAAAATTGATGATGAACTAAATTCTATCGATAATAAGATAATCGAGATAAAATTTAGTGAGTCAATAAATCATGCCGAACAATCTAAGGGAGCGCCTTAAGATCAAAAGTGAGGGGAGCTTGGAAATAGGACATGAGACGTAAGGAATTTAGTGAGATGGCCAATAACAACAACAAATGGTGGATTGGTCCAGATGGTTGCTGTCACACAGCCAAATTTCTCTCTTGAAATTTTAGCCTGTGATGGCACTGAGGTTCACCCTCCTTAGTCCACCAATCTCGCTCACAAGCCCAAAAGTATATAAAGAGAGGGATCATATGATTATGGCAACCTTTGCCAACCTTTTCATTGCTTACATAAAAAGGAATACAACCAATATTCGTAGGAACACTACCAAGTTGAAATACTTGAGTGTGTTCAGCCCCATAGACTCCTTGTTTATTTATATTACATGTAGGTGGCTGGGAAGGCTTCATAGAGAACATGTCCACAATGTTCTCCTTATAGTACACATACCTTAACCAGCTGTTGTGCACACAGCATCAAGCTATATGTCCCTTGATTGGTTCTTGTGCTCACAACATCAAGCCACATGTTCGTTGACTAGTTCTTATACTCACAGCATCAAGCCACATGTCCTTTGCTTGGTTCTTGTGCCAACAAAATTCTCCCTATAGGCCACACGTCCAACACATCATGTACTTTCTTACTACAGTACCAAATATCTCTTGATTGTAGCATTAAGCATCTTTACTGATCACATATTTCTATAGCGTACCATAAGCCAACCTACCCTATTTTTTTGAGTTCCTCCTTATAGAACTCCATCGGGACTGTCTCAATCCCTCCATGTGTAATATCCATGCACACATGTGTGTTGGAGGCACTCATAGCCTCCCAAGATCATGAGCATTTGTTACATAATCCCTGTAGTGGCACCAACCACTAGTGTCATGTATGCTACTCATGCACACATGTATGTGGGAGATACTATGCGGATCTCCCCAAATCATGAGCTCTATTGCATGATTCTTTGTGGTAGCATTCACCACTCACTACTAGGATAACAAACCACCCCCCTCAAACTGCCATAGTGTGGTATCTCACTCCCATATGGCATTGGCCTCGCTGCCTCGCTGCCTTCCTTCCACATTATAAAAAAATTAGTCTATCGATTTTTCTTACTTTGTCCCATGGTCCTATATGTAAAAATCTTCTTGACCTACTTATCAAACTATCTTTGAATCATAGGTGGAGCCCTCTTAACTTGCTACCAATCCCCAAGAAAGTCCATGTGGAAAGGCTTAAGAAAACTCACATGAAATATTGGGTGTGCCTTCAGCATATTAGGTAACTTTAGTTGGTAAGCAACCTGCCCGATTCTCTTCATTACTTTGAAGGAGTCATCATATTTTGGCACTAACCCATGATGTACAGTCTTACTGTTGATCTTCTTCCATATCTGTAAGTTAGCTTTAATAGTATCATATCCCCTAGTTGGAACTCCAATCACCGTCGACGAGCATCCACATGCCTCTTCATGCACTTTGAAGCTTTGCACAAGCCATCCCTAGCTTGTTCTATTAGCTCTTCCTTCTCCTTGACAAAGTGATAGGCTACTGGGTATTTTCCTTGGTCTGTCAACTGAGCGGTCTCAGGAGGGATGAGAGTCTACTATCCCATGATAATTTCTACAGGGCTCATCCCTATAGCTGACGACCTGTGAATGTTATAGTAGAATTAAGCTGTATTTAGTAGCTCAACCCAATTTTGTTAGTGAGCTGTAACATAATGCCTCAAGTAATCCTCTACCAGGGCATTAACATGCTCTGTTTGTCTATCCATTTGTGGATGACCATAGAGAACTTCAACTCAGAATCCATCAAGTTAAATAGTGCTCTCCAAAATTTGCCAGTGAAACGTCCATCTCTATCACTCATGATGTCTTTTGAGACACTGAAGTAGTTGACTACATGCTTGAAGAATAGCCCTGTTGTCACATCTACTAGCCATGCATGTGGTGCTAGTATAAATGCTGTATATTTCGAGAATTGATCAACTATAACCAATACCGAGCTTATCCCACCTACCTTGGGAAAGCTCGAGATGAAATCAATGGAAATAGACTATCATAGCTTCTTTAAAATGGGCAGGGGTTGCAGTAACCCTGCCTCCTTCTTCCTTTTTATCTTGTCAAGTTGACATACAAGATAAGTCTTGACGTATACCTCCATATCTCCCCCATTTTTGGCTAATAGTATGACTTGGATAGGAGTACCATTCTCCTTTTCACTCCAGGATGTTCTACTCATCGAGAATCGTGAGTCCCTTGCAATGGCTCACATCTCAAGCCTCCCATTCTAGGGATGTATAGTTTGTTGCCTCTAGCATACAATGAGTCATCATCAAGTCAATAACGTTTTACTAACCCTTCACATACCTCTTCCTTGAACTGGACGTATGCTGAGTCCACATGGCTTGCTCTCTAACCCTTTCTAACAGGGTTGACTATACCATCATTAGAGCAGTTATGTAGCTTTGCACCTCCTTCTGGCTTAATGGACTGCCACTTGGTTTTGTTGTCCAGGTTTGTGCTCCCACACGAAATCAAACTCAGCCAAGAATTTCTGCCACTAAGTTTATTTGGAGGTCAATTTCTTTTGGGTTTTGAAGTAGGTGTTCTTGACATTGCGTATCACCACCCTGAATTTTATTCCCAGTAGATAATGCCTCCAAGTGTTAAGGCAATACACCATTGCGGTCATTTTCTTTTAATTTGAGACTCTCAAATGCCACCAAGTGTCCTTTTTTCACCAGAACTCCCTCAAGAGCATGATTTTGAGGCATTCGTATGTACCTCAAATGGAAGTTTAAAATTTGACAATCGCAGCATTGGTTTCATTGACATCGCTGCTTTCAGCTGATTAAATGCCCTTTGGCATGAGTCTGTTCATGCCCATTTTTGATCTTTCCTCGATAGGTCAGTCTAAGGGCTCACTTTTTTTAAGTAATTCTAAATAAATCTCCTACAATAGTTTACTGACCCAAGGAAAGAACAGAGATCAAATACCTTTGTTGGGGTTGTCTAGTTAAGGATTGCCTGCACCTTTCTCTCATCCATCCGAATATGTCACTTACTCACCCTTTGTGCAAGAAACATGATCTTTTCCCAGTAGCACTCACACTTCTCTTTCTTCACAAAGATCTTGTATTCCTTGAGCTGAGGGAATACTTTATTGAGGTGGTTAATGGGATTTGCCAATGTCTCCAAATAGATGATAATGTTATCCAAATAAACCACCACAAACTGATCCAAGAGCTCATACAACACCTCATTTATCAAATTATAATAGATTGCAGGAGTATTTGTTAACCCAAAAGGCATAACTAAGAACTCAAATAAGCCATACCTCATGATACAAAGCTATCTTTGACTTATCCCTTTTTGTAATTCGCACTTACCAATAACCTAACCATAGATTGAGCTTGGTGAAATATGTTGCCTTGGCCAATAGATTGAACAAGTTAGCTACATTAGGCACTGGATACTTGTTCTTAATAGTCATCTTGTTTCACATTCAATAGTCCACACACATTCAAAGTGAACCATCATATTTCCTCTAAAATAGCACCGGGATGCCATATAGTGCTTTGAATAGGTGGATCAATCCTACAACGAGTAATTTATTGAGCTGCTTCATTAGCTTTGTAAGTCTGTAGGAGCTAACCGATAAGGGACTTGAGTTAGAGGTTTGACTCCAGGTTTTAGCTCAATTTTATGACTGACTGCTCTCCGAGGGGGAAGTTCATTGGGCAACTTTGGCAATATCACGCCTGCGTACTCTGCCAAAATTATTGCAACTTCATTAGGTACCTCTATGATCTAATCTGGCTACATCTCTACTAGAGCTGCAACATAAGTTGTCTCACCCCTTTTGATTCCTATTTTCAATTGTTGATGGGATTGCACGTCCAATACTATTATAGTTTTTCCCATGTATGCTTTATGTACAAAACATGGTGAGTTCTTAACATAACCTGATAAGTGAAGCATTAAGCTAGCCTTCGCTTGCACAAAAAAAACTATCCCTAGGATAAACTAAAACTCATCAAGTACCGAGATCTTCAAACTGATCTCTCCCTCCTAATCATCAACTTTGAGGGATGCACGGGCCATGCTATGAATGGGAGTTAGCCTAGAGTTTACTGCCTTCACTTGCATGAACTTTGGATGTACTTGCAAGCTAAATTTAGTCACTAATTTATAGGAGAAGGAATTGCTGGTTGTCCCTATGTCCAACATTACCTAAATATATCTCCTATTCATCAACACTAAAGCATACATCAATCCTTTACAAGATGGCTACATCTCCATCGTCATAAAATTTAGTAACTATAGTGGATTCATTTGTGGTGTCATACCAATACCGTGTCCTTCCTCTTCAGATTCTTGAAGAGACAGAGCATTTAGCTTCTTTCTTTTCAGACACTCTCTTGCCTGATAGGGTCCATTGTATATGAAGCAACCTTGATGTCTTTTGGTAGACTGCGGCTTGGCATGGCTAGGTTCTACAACATTTTGCCCTTACGCTTGGTCTTCTTGCCATCCTTACCTGTAGGTTTGGCCTTTCTGCCATCATCGATCTTTTTGGTGGTCGATGTCAGCTTAAAGTTTACCAAGCCTTCTGTTGCTGCAAGTACCGAAGGTAAATCCCATACTCCTTGCCGTCGGAGTTTGCTTGAGCCCACGGTTGCAAGTCATAGGAAGTTGAATATCTTTTCCTCTTCAGACATGTTGGTTATATCCAACATTAGCCAACTAAACTCTTGCACATATTGCCATATCGTCCCCAAATGCCATAGCTTTTTCAGAAATTCTCGTGTAACCCATACCATATTGTACAAAAGGAATTACTCCTTTATCTCATTCTTGAGGGTCTTCTAATCCTTAATCTGGACCTTTCCATCTCGAGTATTACCAGCCATCTGGATACGCCACCACAACTTAGCATCTCTAGCCAAGTACGTGTTGGTGATGGTGACTTTCTCCTGTTTCGGAACACGAGCAATTTTGAAGTATTGCTCCATATCCCATAAGAAGTTCTCCAACTCATTGGCATTCCTACAACCATTAAAGAAATGGAGTTCTGGAGTTTTACCTTTGAAGGGGCTTCGTCTTCACTTGTGGAGTTTGTCACTGCCCTCTTCACTAATAGCAAGCCCTCCTCTAAGGACTTTAGATTGAATTTCACCGAATCCAGGATAGAAGTATACCTTTCGTTTGAGTCCTTGACCTCCGTTGCAAGGGCTTCCTTGAGAGCATTGAATTGTTCTTCTTGCCAAACCAATTGTTCCCACATGCTGATCACATCATCCATTGGAGGATTCCCCATGATCTCTTCCATGCAAACCAACCAATCTCGAATCTTGTTTTATATCACCATAGCTTTCATTGAACCTAGTTTTTGTCGAATCGGGTTCTGATATCACATGTCATTTGGCCAAATTCTCTCCTGAAATTTCAGTCCATGATGACACTGAGGTTCACCCTCCTCAATTTGCCAATCTCGCTCACAAACTTAAAAGTATGTAAGGAGAGGGATCATGCGATTACAACAATCGTTATCAATCTTTTTTATTATTCATATAAAAAGAAATACAATTAATATTCGGAGGAATACTACCAAGCTGAAATACTTGAATGTAACTGAAATACTTGAATGTGTTCAGCGTCAAGTATATGTTCATAATATTCTCCATGTAGTACATATGTCTCTTTATTGGTTTTTGTGCTCATAACATCAAGTCACATGTCCCTTGATTGGTTCTTGTGCTCACAACATCATATCACATGTCCCTTGATTAGTTCTTGTGCTAACAACATTCTCTCTGCAAGCCACATATCCAACACGTCATATGTTTTTTTACAGCAGCGCCAAATATCTCCTAAATGCAGCACCGAGTGATTTTATTGGTCACATATTTCTGTAGTACACCATAGGTCAATTTGTCTCTTTTTTTGAGTTTCTCCCCATAGGACTTTGTCAGAATTGACTCAATCTCTCCATATGTACTATTCATACACAAATATATATTGAAGGTACTTATAATCTTTCAAGATTATGAGCTTTTATTATATAATTTTAGTAATAGCACCAATTATTCGTGTCATATATGTTGCTCGTAAATATATGTATATGGAAGATATTCCACATATCTTCCTAAATCATGAAATTCATTACATAATTTTTTGTGATGACATCTACTACTTACTATTAAAATAATAGCAGCTTTATGCTAAATGTTAAATGGTATAGATCACAAAAGACTCGAGACAAGGGATGAAATTGAGATTACAGAGCCCACAGGTAGCTGGATTTGCTTCCGCATCAAGGTCGCCAATAGCAAAAGAATGGCGACACTTACATCCGGGGACAAAATTTTGGGTTACATATACAAATAACCATCAGATTCCGATTGGAATACAAGTATATTAATTTTTTAACCCGTCAGCACGCCGTAGATGCCCATATCTGGATTGTAAATCTAGAAACAGATTTTTTATTTTTCATCAAGGTCAATAAAATAAAATAAAATTGCTCCTCTTGTCCCAAATCTCTCTATCGGCGTCTGCCTCTCCCCAATCCCCCTCTCCATCTCCACCAAAACTCTAACCCTAATCTTCTCCATGAAAATTCCCAAGCATTCCTCCTCCTCCCACAAACCTCCTCCTTCCTCCTCCCACAAACCTCCTTCTTCGTCCTCCTCTCGCAAGTCCCGCTGGGAGTCCTCCAACACCGCTCCCCCTCGCTCGCCCGCCGATTCCAAACGCCCCAAACCCTTCTCCAAGGACGACCATCCCCTTCTTTCATCCTCCTCTCCGACGGCCGCCTCTGCCCCTGCTGCCGCGGCAGCCTCACCGTTCCCCCACCCCCACCCGGACGCCGCCCTCCCGCCCCCTCCGCCATATGGTTTTCACAACCTCCAGCGCCGCACCATCGTCCTTGCCGACGGCACCGTCCGCTCCTACTTCGCCCTCCCCCCTGACTACCCGATGGACCTCCCATTTGACAAGCGCTTCCCCACTCCTAGCGAAGATTTCCTCGAGCCGCCGCCACCGCCTTTCCGGCGTGACGAGTACTGGCCCCCGGCTTCGATGAAGAGGAAGTACGGGGAGGAAGACGAGTTCTCGCGGCACCTGCAGAGCATGATGCAGTTCGGGAACCCAAACCCTAATCCTGGTGAGAGGAGGGAGTATCGTGATGAGCTCAGAATGCCGAAGCAAGCTAGGCTGGAAGGGGAGGGGTATGATGGGTTGCCGACGCTGAGAAGGGGACGGCATGTGGAGAGTGCTCCGGCACCAGTGATGGTGGATGTGGACCCGCAGGCTCTGAAGAGGGCTTTTCTTAAATTTGTGAGGATTATTAATGAAAATTCATCGCAGAAGAAGAACTATTTGGACGATGGGAGGAATGGGCCTTTGCAGTGCATTGCTTGTGGCAGGTTTGATTAGTATCACTGAATTTTTGGTCTTTTGTTATATGCAATGATTACCTGATATCTTTTTGCAAGTTTAATTGCCTGTTAATACGGCTTTTTTTGTTTCACTTTGGAATATCCTTTTGCCGTATATATTAACTAGGGAACTTGTTTCATAGTGGCGATACTTGCCACTTCCTCAAGTGCTAATTTGATGCTTGTTTGAAATTATGCTTGTTGAATTATCAAATTCTTGGTCTCTTGGTAGATCGCAAAAATGGAAAATCCAATTTCTTTCAGCTTGTCTTTTGGAATGCCAAATCTTAATTTATGTTGTAATGAGAACTTTTAGCCATCCAGTCAAGTTGGTAGCTTGAACTTTGAGTGCAGTCTTAATTGATGCTCAATGGTCTTGATTTCAATATTTTTGTTGTCAGTTGATACTGTCAACAATCCAATGACCTTGTTTGTTAAGTGTAAGTTGTGTGTAATTTTGATTTAAAAGCTAGCATTTTGTAGCCTAGATTAACTACGCAAACACAAGTGGGTTGGATGTTGAGTTGTTGGGTATTTTGGTCGCTTGGACTTTGGTTAAATTGCAATAATCGAGCAATGAGTGCTTTTCTACATATATCTTTTGCCTGAGCTTATGCTCATTGTAGTATCTAGTTTCTGACCTCAGCTTCTGGTGAGATTCTTGGGTTGAGTTGGTTAATGTGGATACTGAGCTACCAATTTTTAAGCCCTGGTTTATAAGGCCTTTGTAGAGAAGGTTTTCATAGATGAATAGTTGAAGTAAACAGCAACTAGATGGACCTAACAAGGGAACTGTTACAGTACTTCATGATACTTGATACTTCCTAATTCTAGCTTGAAATTAGGCCTGTATAATGTCACCTTTAGATATGTCATCTAATTTTGAAAATCAATTTCATAAAGCTTGCAGTATGAAATGGCGATTCTTAATAAATGTTATAGTTGGAACTCTTAGACAACTAGTTAAGTTTGTGGTTTGAAGTCTGTACAGGAGCCTTGGATAGAGCACACTCCATATTCATAATTCTAGTTTTTGTGCCACTTTGTACTTTCTGAGTCTAGTTTTCTTCTCCAGCTTTTTGAGTTGAGTCTGATAAGTTTTGTTAATGTGAATGGTCATCTTCCAGATTTTCCAAGTATTCTGTTGCAAAAACTTACTAGGAAAGGTATCGTGTATTTCCATAGAACACGAGTTGGGACTAGAGTTTGACCTAATTTTGGTCAAGGTATTTTCCTCTTTTCCCTGCTTATGATTTATCATCAATTTCTGTATATGCCCTCTATTAACAGCTTTTCTTGTCTTTTGACTTGCTTTTGGCAAAATGGAAGAAATGGTGGTTGAGTGCATAGTTAGTACATCTGAATCTTTCCTATTTTCAGGCTTTCCCTTTTAACATCTGTATCTGATGTCATTCTTCATTTAAGAGCACATCTTATTTTCTGACTTGCTCTGGTAATTTGAATTAACAGTCAGATGCTGGCTAAGGTCCTAGATCTGACTTTTTTCCAAGCTAAGGCCACATGCTGGCTAAGGTCCTAGTTCATTCTTCAATTAATCTTATTTTCAGACCTTTTCCCAAGCAGGGTTCATGTACTTGTTTTCTTTCTTTCTGTTGATGGCTTCTGAATTTTATGACAAGTTTTAATCCTCTGGAATTATGAGGGTGCCAAGACCCCATGATTATTGTAGGATGCTGCACATCAGACAGTACACTGAATTTTACTTGCATGTGATGGTATGTTCTTTCAAATTTTGACTATTTTGAAGGCATATAGGCATAATTTAGGAGATTTGGTTAGGGCCGGTCTGGGATTTTTTACATGATTGTTATCATGCTTGTAGTGGTTCCTCATTCAGACCAGTTTCCTGCTATGGACTGAGGAGGCAGCAACCTAAGATAGTGTAGGAGTCTAGGAGATCAGAGTAGTTCCATAGCCTAAGATACCAATGTAGGTAGTGAGGCTTTTACCAGTGGATTCAGGCTATTGGGACTGTTTATCCTGTGTGTTATAGATGTTGCACAGGAGTTAGCGAGTATCATTTTGTCAATATGTTTTTATCTAACCTTGTTTTTCTAATGAATGCCTGCTTGAGGCCGTTCAGTCTCATTGGAAGCCCTGATAGTTATTGAACTGATTTGTTGCAATTGACTGTCTCCTTTTCTAATGTTTGCTTCCTATTTTCCATCGCCTTTTGTTTGTCCTGCCAAGCTTCAGATCTTCCCCTTAGTGTGGTTTAATACACTTGTATATCTTAATCCAAGGATTAGTTTCTAATAATTATTGGACTACACCCAATTATTGTGTTCTTAATGTGAAAAAAAGCTCTTTCGCTAGACTTTGAGCTGGAATAATATGGGATATTTTCTATTTCAATGTTTTTCTTGCACTTGATGTGGATATGTTGCTTGCTGGCTAAATCTTATCTCACTTTTCTTGACTATATAAAAAACCAGGTCTATTTGAATGGTGCTACTTTTGATGTGTTGTCTGCTATCAGAATTCCAGTATGCCATATTTGTGGATTCTTGTGGTGAGAGTTGATTGTGAGGTCTATCTATAATGTGATTTTTCTTTGAACTTTGACCAAATTTATTGGCTTATTCAGGGATATTCATGTATATCTTAAAGTGATTTCTTCTGGTTTAAGACAATTAGGGAGCATTTGGATTGAGATCATCTCATTTTTTAGTCGGATTAGCTAGTCTCAATTTGAACTAACGTTGAACTATAGATACTTTTATAAAACGAGATCATCTCGTTTTTTAGTCCCAACCCAAACGGTCCTCGATATTTTAGATCCAATATTACTTACATGTTATGTACATATGAAGCTCTATTCTACAATTGACTAGCGTTATTATTCATTATTGTGTTCGCTTCTATGGTTATGTGCATATAAATGTGCATTTTCTTGGGCCACTGCATATTCTTTGATTGAAGCACCTAGGAAGATGTGAGAGTATAGATATCATGTTCATGGGACTCCAACTTGCTGTAGATTGTTAGAACGTATCAACAATTGCCTTGCATAACTTCTTATGGTATTACAAACTATTTATTGCTGGAATGGGAAAAAAGATTAGTGTTATAGTTTCTGGCATGATTCTTTGGACCAAGTTATGTGTTTTATAAAGAGATTTATGATATATTTAAATGTACTCATGGCAAGTGTCATCTCTGCTCATGGTCTCAACCTCAGCACCTTTTTTTTGCCTGAGTTATGATATATCCTTTTGCTAAATTATCCTATTGGTAAGGAGAAAGCATCCACATAAAGGATGAGGTCCAGATAGTATCTGAACTTCCTATATTAGCCAATATAGATGATGTTATTGGAATCCCATTCTGCCCAAAGGGTCTATTATACAAAACTGTAGCTTCATATGTCTTAAGGGCTTTTAGTGTATTAGATAGCTTTACATTTGAAAGCCTGCCATAGTTAAAGCTAGGCAATCATTTTAATGCAGAGAGAATGCAAACACTATACATCTTTACTTTGTGTTTTGTGTAGAAATTGAATCTCAGTTTGCTATCTCTTCTTTATTTGCATGAGATGACATAAGAAGCCCAGGATCTAAACTGGGTTCTCATTGAAAAGGATTCTGTTTCCTCTTATTTGAATATGAACCTGCGGGCAAATGTGGTATGGTGGAAAAACAACCTAAATTTGTTTTGACAATCCACCCATGCAGTTGAGTTTAATCAAACTACTGGTTTATGCTTCTTTCATGCTCACTTGAGAATGGACTTTTCTTTAGTCTTATTTCCACTGGAGCCGCATAGGAGGTATTTTGCTTGGGTTTCTTTGCCATCTTGAGGCTTTTTTGGCATGATTGTACTGCTGTGTTCTGATGGTTTAGTCTCAGGAGTCAAGAACAAGAATGTAGATGATGTGGCGATTTATGGAAGCTATTGTGTGATAAATCAGAAATGTATACTGAATTTGTAGATGTATATATGTTTAGAAGGCTTTAGGGGGAAGCAGTTGGTGTTTTTGGTCCAAACTGACATTTATCTTTCAAGCACATGACATCAATGCAATAATTGAATTTCTCTTAGAAAGCGAAGGATTTTATATTCTATTTCTGGTTAAATGTAACTTGAATGTGATTGAAAATCATGTGTTGTCTTGTTCTTTGCTAATTCTGCTGCTCTTTATTTTTGCTAATATGGAAGTTCTTTGTTAGGATTGCTCATATGGAAGTTGGTACTTTTCCAATTTGCCATTGTTGAGAATAATTTTTTCACTCATACTGTAATATCATCATGAATAGGAGGAATTTCCTCCCTTCCTGTGAGAATCAATTAATATATACATCTGATGATCCTTAGTCCTTTGTAACATGTTATGCTCCAAAATTTACTTGATTCTTATAGCTAGGCAGACCATGTCATCTTGCTTATGGTTACCTTCTACCCTTTTTACTGCAAAAATGTGCAGTCAATGTGATCCATTGCGGCTGCCTAGGTGCCTTGTGGAGGCAGGCATCTTTCTGCATGAATAGACCTTTTATAGTTATTTTCTAGATGTACAATTCAGAAATAAATTGTCCTAAGCATTTCCTAGATTCTCTAGCATTTCAAAGGACTACCACTGGCACTGTTTAGGTGTTTTGACTCCCTTTTATGCTGTTATTTATCTTATCCTTTGTGATGCAGATATTATGTGAAGCTATCAATGCCACTAGGCTTTCTAGTTATCTATCTTATCAATTAACATAGTTTACCTTGTTATTTGGATTGGTTAGAAATTCAATGTGATTAGGTTGAATCAATGTTGTGGAAATTGGAATCGTATCGTAAATCGTATGAGGGCCAAATTGAATTGTATTGTACGATTTTTTAAGAAATTCAGATAAGACAAGAATAGTACAAAGGTACTTAGTTTTTCTATCAAAGTTAATGGATTTTAGATTTCAGAACTTAGAACAGCTATGATAGAACAGGGGAAAACAATGATAGATCATAGAACAGCTAGAAGAGAATGGGGGAAGAACAATTATAGATAGATCATATGACAAGAGGAGAAGAACAATGATATATCATAGAACAGCTAGGAGAGAATGGAACAGCTAGAAGAGACCAGGGGAAGAACAATGATAGATCCTAGAACAGCTAGAAGAGAATGTTGAGGTACCTCTTCAAGAATCCAATTTCTTGGATTTGTTTCCTCGAGGCGATAGAGAAGACTCGGATAAGGCTGAAAACCCTAAATTGTAGAATGGTTTGAAGGCTACTGAGTTGCAGAAGGAAGAGAAGCTCGATGGTCTTTCAAATCACACAGGATTTATCAGGAAGCAGTAAAAAGAGGGTCTAGAATCAGATTAATAAGACCCACTTGAATCGGAGTGAACTGTGAATTGCAAGTTGACTCAGCCGATTCAGCCCTGAGTCAACTGATTCAACACAAAAAATGATGTATAGCTGGTTTTATATTGTCCAAGGCCCTGAATCGGGCTAATCAGATGATTCACGAGTTGACTTGTCCAACTTTAACATCACTTGTTTGAAGTTCTGATCTGCCTGGGTCCATCTAATACCTTTTTGGAGGTGTTAGGATACCCCTTCTAGGTTTTGAGATCTGATCACTATTATAAATTTTGTTTGTTTATCTGATTAGCACTTCTTTTTAGATATATTATGAGTCTCTGTACATCTATCCTCGAGATCAAATTCCTTTTGCTTTCTAAAGACTTACTAGGAATCACCCTGATCACATTTCCCTCCTTGAATGGAGATCTAGGTGTGGATTTTTTTTCCCTTGAGTAGTCCTTTTTCTACCATGCAGTTATGAGGCTGATAAAACAATTTTTACTTAAAGACTATCACAAGCAATCTTATGATTAGCCAAAACTAGATTAAGGAAGATTGCAACCAATATTCAATGTTTAATGTGATATGTGTATGTGTGCAGTTAAGGTGCATTTGTTTGGTGTATTCTGAAATGTCATGGATTTCAAAATCCCTGAGATATCCAGATCTGGTGTCTGTTTCACAAATTCTAGAAACACACATTTATCTTATGGAGGCTCTGGTAGGGTTTACTTTTAGCAAGAAGCTGAGTTTCAAGAAGAATGCCGTGGTACTTGCCTACTTGGCCTATTTGTCTGTTAAGTATCCTGTTGGTCTGCAAATGATGCTTCCAGCTTTCAATCATTCCTGCTTTTTTATTTTTGGTGAGCAGCACCAACCAAAGTTGGGTTACACAAGGACCCCAATTATAAGAAAAGATCCATATTTTCTGATCTTGCTATTGCAGTGGGTAGTTGAACTGAAGACCTCTCCTTTGGAGAGTCATGTCTCTCCCACTGTGCTGACAGTGGTTTGACAGTCGATATGCCCCACTGTTGACAGCAAACTTATGCTTATATTAGGATTAACTTTTACCCTTGTGTATGCCCTGTTGACAGCCACTAGGGCATATTTCTATCCCGAACTCCATATCAACTTCCTATTAGTATTAGTTCAATGGATTATTCTGATGCTTTTGTTCAATGCATTTGATGTGTTTAATTACAGGACCTCTAAAGACTTCACTGATGTGCATGGGCTTATTATGCATACATTCAACTCACAAAATGCTGAATTACGTGTGGACCATCTTGGTCTACACAAGGCTTTGTGTGTTCTATTGGGATGGAATTATGTGAAGGCACCTGACAACTCCAAGGCATATCAGTCATTATCTGCTGATGATGCTGCAACAAATACTGAAGATTTGATAATGTGGCCTCCAACAGTGATTATCCATAACACAAACACAGGAAGGAGAAAGGATGGCCGCATGGAGGGTATGGGTAACAAAGAAATGGATACTAAGCTTAAAGGTATAGTGAGGCCAGTCTTATGCTATTTAGTTTCTTTATATGGGTGGACCTGTATTTTACGTTTTACCTCGAGAATTGCCAAATCCTCTATTTGGCTTGTTTCCAACTTAGGGAATTCTAGCTAGCATCCTATTCATCTTATTTCAGATGGTATGCGGCATTATTTTGCTGCTGGGGGTGGAGCAGTGGTTGATTCTCAAACCTTCTTTTGTTCTTCCTGTCACCATGTGTTGAAAGTCTGCCTTCTCAATCTTCTTTAATTATTAGGAATCATTCGTTGACTCAATTTTTGTTTACCTATTCCTTATGTCCTAACCATACAAAAATTCCTCAAGCCTTAATTCCCTTGTCATGCTGATGCTTTCCTATATTATCTTTTTTTGCATTGCTGCAATTCTGAGCTATTATTTTGTAAATTTTACTATGTTAGCTGATATTTAAAGATGGGGGTTTCTTCTTTTGAGTTCATTAGGAGGGTAGATTATGTGTCATTCAGACTTTACATTCAGTGATACACAAGTAGTTCTCACAAGGTTTCTGTTTAGGTGTTGCTTCAAGTCTTAGTCGTGAATGTGAATTATATATGTTTTTTCCATAAATCTCAACTTTTTCAATTTGTATGACACTTTCAGATATATTGATAAGATCACACTATCTTTTGTGCACCCATCTGAAAGTATGAATTGTTGCCTGCAGGTTATTGCATATGTTCAAGCTGTGGTTTTATGCTTTTCCTACTCTAATAATTTCTCAGATGAAATCCCTTGTTTTAAGTCATTATAATTGCTATTACAGATTGAAGTGAGAACACATTTTTTTTATTATATTTTCTTATAAAAAGTGGTCATAGATGTGGCAAGATGGTCTAGTGGCTAGTGCTGGGTTAAGGTTGCCAAAGTAGTGAAATCATTGAAATGAGGGTGAACGTATAAAAGCAGCTCTATACGTAGCAAGCTTAAGCTGTTTAGCATGCTCGGATTTTGTGAGGTGTAGATTATGAGCCTTGCTTGCAACTTGCAAGTGAAATTTTGAGTGAGAATTTTGATTCTGTTTCATCATTTCTTTTATTGTTGACTGAGAATAGATGTTTTTCAGAAAGGTTATGGTTGAGGTGCATCTAATTCTTATATGAATGAAATTCTAACCTCAGTTGCTGTGGGGAATTTTTTAAGTAGGAACTAAACAACTTTTCCTAACTTGGAGTTTTGTAATAGTTTTCAAAGCCCAATGTTTCTGGGAACCTTCTGACTGAATGAAAAGATGCAGAAGAGGTCCAAAGCTATTCTATTTTTCTATGAAGCATGGATTGCGTGTATGATTTGGTGGCTACTCATGTAAAATGTTTCTAGTGATTCTTGAGAACTCTTAGATCACATGTGACCAAATATGAATTTGAACTTTGGTATTTAATGGTATACCAACATGTTCTCAGGCCGCTTACATTTTTATGCTCACTTCTCTCAAAGCATACAATTATGATCTGTATCTTATGAGTGTAATTGTTGGTATAAGTAAATATTGATCAAATTCTCGTGTTCCGTAATTTTGGATTTGGGAATTCTGAAAATTCACATATGCAGCCCACATTTCTTCTCTCTAACATTGTTTGTCTACATCTTATTAATATGTGCTGCCCCACCTTCTCTCCTCTGCCTCCTCCAGCCACCTCTTTGCTGCTTGCCCATTTTTCCTACTCAGCTACCTCTCTACTGCATTTACACCATTGCCACTGGTCAGCCCCCCATTCGTTGATTAGAATGTTGTCTATTTGATAGGCATGTGGAAGCACATGCACATACAGAGATAGTTACGTCTATGTTTCACTAATTTATGTGTGTGTGTATATTTAATCAAGAGTAACACATGCTTAGCCATTATGTATCTGCTTATTAGTTTTATCATGTTAACCTTAAGGATTACATATTTATGCATGCTTAGAGATGTAGTTATTACTATGATCTGAGATGGAGGTGCAGGCATCACCTTGTCCACTGAGTTCTGTAGGTTCCCAAACTTTTCAATATAAAAAATGAAGTCCAAGAGGATTTTGTGTGAGAATTGGCAAATATGAAACTCCTATTCCTGATAGTTATTTATTTCAGATAAGTTCTCATAGAAACATCAAACATGCCATTAATACTATTAGTCTGGCTTTACTGTTCAAAAATGTGGTTGAAGAAGTCGGCTGCTAATTGTAAGTTGAAGCACAGGTAAAATAAAGAAAAAAAGAACAATTGTGTTACATACAAATTTGCCTAAAAGTTCAAGTTGTATCCTAAAACCTGCCACTGTTTCTATATGACTATTGTAATTTCAGTTACAAAGAAAAGCTGATTTCTGGTATGTTAGATAACTAGTTCCCTTTCTCCTCCGAATAGCAAAGGAGGAATCAAAATCTGTTGGCTGTTGTTGCCTTTGATCCCTGCTGCTTATGTTTTCTACCATGTCAGTACAACATCTAATTGATTGTAACTATGATTTTTTTTTAATTTCTCATTAAGCTTTCTGATGTAAAAGGATATGATGTTTTTGTGCTATTCATGGTTTCTAGCTTATTATATAGCTGGTGCTGTTGTGATGTTGTGTTTTAGGTGCTTACCATTTATCAACATTTCTAAACATTTAGCGATCTGTCTACTCTGTTAAATCTGTTTCAAGATGTGTTTTTATATGTCTAAGCTAGTAGCACAAACTGCAAGTGGCACCATTAGAGGCGGGTCTGTGGGGAATTGATTTTCTGTCAGCAAAATGTTAGTGGCAACTGGATAGGCCTGGGTCTTCTCCTTGTTGAGTTTAGCCTTCAAATTTTGTTCTTGTGATGAGTTCAGAAAACAATTTGACCAAATTGTGCAGTATGATTGCAAGAACATAATCATCCTAATCAACTAATAGCATTTTCTGGGTATGGAGCGCTGAGGTTGAGTCATGTTTGGTTCTGTAAAACCTATGGCACAAAAGTTGCAGTTGGTACTATGCAATGGTTTATGCTTTGTTATATGGTCACAATCAGCCTTGTGTTGCTACTTCTTGAGTACATAACTAGGGTGTGATATTGGCACGCAGCAGATTCTTATGCTTGCAGCATATCAATTTTGGTCCTTTTAAATATGCAATGAGGCTGAATTTAGTTCTTTTGTTGAGGGGAAACAGAAGGTTCCATTTAAGAATTTAGGTTAGGTAGATGATGTAGGTTTTTGGCTTTGCTCTTTGGTTTTCATCTTTATTGATGTCCTAAACCATCATTCTTCTGCTAACAGTTTTAAAGCTCATAAATGAGAACTATAAAAGTCCATTTCATGCTTGCACTCGTTGCATTTTTGATAAAATTTTGGTGTTTTTATGTTGCTGGCACCAAATATGTGTGCCTGGATTGCTCATAGTATTGACATGGAACAGATTGACAAATGTTATTCTGGTTATGTGAGTGCCCTCGTCGTTTCTTAGGATGATTTCCTGGTTTAACAGAGAGCCACCACGTACGTCAATAGCATTATGTCCTCTTCAACAATAGCATTAGGTGTACCATTTTTGCTTCTTTCTGTGGGCCTTTGTTGTTTCCTTACTGGTTATATCTGTTACATGATGTTGTCTAGTAAATACTGTTTTTTCCAAGTCCATCCATCCATAGAATACCTTCTGCAAGCTTGTCATAGACATAAGTTTTCCCAGTTGGATGCTCTTGGTATGGGCATGTGTTTTCAACTCTGTAAATCCATTGCAATTCAGGCAATACCAAATATTTTGCTTATTTCCATTTTCTATTAGTAGGTAAGGTTAGCGAAGTAAGTTGTTTGCAGAAATAACTATTGAGTCTTTCTGTGTTGTCAAAGTTCTTTTTTTTTTTTTTCTTTTTGCTTCACCTATATAACTATGCCTTCGGGTTTATCAACATTTATTTTATTTTTTGCTTCTCTGTTTACCCATTTCAGATCTAGGTTATTGTGGGGGAAAGTCAAAGTCCATTTATGGAAAGGGAGGTCATATGGGCATGACATTGGTGAAATTTGCAAGTACTGAAGCTGGCTTGAAGGAGGCTGAGCGCCTGGCAGAGTATTTTGAGAACGACAACTGCGGGCGAAAGGGCTGGGCACGAGCACAATCCATGTCAGGCATTGATGATGAGAAGAACCCAGCCCTGGTCAAGCTCGACGAGAAGACAGGTGACAAGGAGAGAATCCTCTATGGGTACTTGGCAACGGCTTCGGATCTTGAAAAGGTTGATTTTGATACAAGGAAGCGGGTTATCATCAAGAGCAAAAAAGAGTGTGATCCATCTGATTAATGCATGCCCAGAATTTTCACTTTCAAATGATTGAGATGTACAACTGCAGTTAAAATTTACATAATCCACACCATGGTGTGGGAAGCATGTCCTGTCCGCTTGGTGTTACGATTTTTATGTTTTCCAGTTTCAGAATGACTAGAGGCCTTTTGGCTTGGCAGAATTGTATGATATTTAGAGATCCTCGCAATGGAAAATTATTTGGAGACTAGCCTTTTTCTTCTGCTTGATCTGGTTGGTCTATTTCTGTGTGCCATATGCGTGTTGTAACTAAAACGGTTCTGGGGCTTACCACGACCAACCTGAATCTTACTCGGTAGGAAGACTGGGAAAATAATTGGGTCCTTGTTTGCAGAGAAGATCGAATGTTAAATATTTTCCGGTCTTTGTCTGTACAAATTTGTGAGTATGGTTTTTTGAAGTATTAGTAGAATAACAAACATCCTGAATATATGGGTAAGCAGTTTCAATGCTATAAAAATAACTTCAAGAGTTATATGTGAATGGATTTGTTTCGGTGACACGTTGGGGGTGTTTGAGAATAATTTGGAGAAATTGGAATATTTGAAATACTGTAAAAATCTAACTAATTCGAAAAAAAATGAAAATAATTTGGAAATTTTTTAATATTTAAATATTGTTGGAATAAATGTTCTGTATTTAAAAGTTCCATTTTGATTAAACTGGAAACCTTGAACACATCAAATGTAAGTTTAATGGTTGTACCCACTTTTCGTTTGTGAAAAATCAGAAATTTTGGTTCATTTTAGCGTTAAGCGATATGGTTGTATTATTTTAGTGACATTTTATTTTTATGTTATAAGCGGCAAAAATAGATCGAGTCTTATCATATAAGCCTTCGAACATTGTTATTTTTCAAAAAAATAATTAAAACCATTAAAATTGTGGATAATCTGTGGACTTCTGGAATTATTTGCAATTTTTCCTTAAAATCACAAATAATTCATTCGTCTTTCTTTCGGCCGTGAAATAATTCATACAAAATTTGGCTCGCAGAGGATTCGTGAATTTTTGAAAATTTTGCAACATTTTTGTGACTACAAAAAATGGATCGATTAATCCAATATGATTCAACGAAATTGGCTAGTGTCTATTAATCTCTCTCAAACAAAATCTTTCAATCCATTAACTGCGTGGTTCTAAGTTCGCAGTGAACTTGGTCTCTAGCTAAATGTCGACAAGCCAAATCTAAAATAGACCCATTCAATCAAAGGTCAAATTGTCTGAATAATCAACCTGCATCCTGATTTTGTTGACGCTTAACTCTTGACCTGGTGAGGACGAATCTCGAGGCATCTTGGCTCGGAGTGCTACACTCAAGCCCCGCCGAGGCAACATATAATAAGGCTTTGGAAACCCTTTGACCCGAAGCTTGGCGCATGCCTAAGTCCAAAATTCGTTGACTACCAGAAGGCGTTATGCTCGACCACCCAAAAGACAAAAGTGTGCATTCCATACTGAACCTTGAGCTAAACTTTATGGAATATCCCAGGACTCCCTCAGGATAGACGAGTTGTTGGGTCGGATTCGAGCCATAATATAGGTGAATTGAATTTCACTCTTTTTTTTATTAAATAGATAAAATTTTTAAATCTGAATCCAATCTGATCTGATTAGATATATTTAATTAAGCAAATCATAATTTAACTTGATCCAAATCAATCTAAATCAATTTGATTTTACAATATTTTAAATAATTATTTTATAAAAAAGTTAATTTTTAAATGGATTGACTTAGATTGAATCGATCTGGTTCTTGACCTGATTTGATAAACATGCCAATCAAGTCATAAACGAATTACACATGGTGACTCAATTATGACTCGAATTTTTTTAAGAGAAAAATTTCAATATCCTTTGAGAATTTCCCAATTTTCTAAAAAATCTCTTTTAAAATTTTAAATTCTCAATACTCACGAGAATTTTCTAATTTACTGAAATTTTTAAGTGGTGGATTCCATCTCTCATGGTTTCTGTACTTTAGACTGTCTTTGTACCTATAGTATTTGTCATTGTATTTGTAATAATACAATTTTGTTATTCAATTAGGTTATGACCAAAATCGAATGTATATTATTAGAATTAAATAACTATTTGACCATAACTATTTAGTTGAACTCATATGTATTGGAGAAGTTGAAAGAGTGTCGAATCAGAATAATATAGTGGGTCGAATACCAAATCATTCCAAAAACTTAAAACTCATGGGATATGAGTCTTTTTCACTATATATATTGGACTCTATCTATCTAATATTCGATATAAGACTAATTCATCACACCCGATATTATAACAATTTTTCTTTTCAAGTATGATTTGACGACATCAATTTTAACACTCTTAATCAAGAAATCTTTTACCTAACCAGTTTTACCATGTGATCCACACTAACGTATTTTTTGTCTTATTTTTTAATTTTTTTAAGAGAGATTAACATATGACTTAATTCAGTCGCATCATCATGCTAATCTTTTACTTGACCAATTCTAATGCGTGATCGACACTAATGAGTTTTTGTCTTAATTTTAAATATTTTTAAAGAGAGACTAATATGTGATTCAATTTAATTGCATCATCATGATAATTTCAATCTTTGAGAGTTTGCACTGATTAGAACTTAAAACTCTAATACTACTTATTAGAGGAGTCGAAAGAATGTCGAATCAAAATAATATAATGGGCCGGACATCAAACCATCTCAAAAACTTAAGCTCATAGGATATAAGTCTTTTTTACTATATATATTGGACTCTATTTACCTAACACTCGATGTGAGACTAATTCACTACACCCGACATTATAATAATCATTGTTGGGATTTACAGCGAAAGGTTCACAAATCACCCTATTCTCAAATAACACAAAAAACAAGAAGTAATATAAGATGAAAGAAAATAACAAGAAAAGATACATCGATATACACAGTTCATCCAAAATCTACTATCAAAAATATTTACAAGAGTCCATAAGAAAGATTGTACTTTTTCTTACTCAACTAAACTCTTTCACTAAACCTCGACAATGCCTCCACTTTCAGAGAGAATCTTCAAGAAAAGACCATGAGGAACCACCACAAGAGACCACTGAAAAGTACTGAAAAGACCCACACATGAGAGTCGACACTCTTTCTTCGTCTTCTCTCTCTCTATTTCTCTCTAGTTCAACCTTAATACTACACCACATCTAAACCCTATGTATTAGTAGAATATTTATAGGCCCTTATTGAGTCTGAATTTTACTCTAATTATAACTCCTAATATTATATAAAAAGTATTCAAAATCAATCATAAGATTGAATTCAACTTTGAATTAACTCAAACTCTAATCCGAGTTTGAGACACCCAAAACTCAACAATACCAATTATCGGGATTCGCAGCAGAAGGTTCATGACTTACTTAATTCTTAAACAACACAAGAAACGAGAAGTTACACAAGATAAAAGAAAATAACAAAAAAAGATAGTGAGAGATCCAATATCAAAAACTTTATAAGAGTCTATAAGAAAGACTATACTCTTTTTTACTTAACTAAACTCTTTCACTAAGTCTCGGCAATGCCTCCATCTTCAGAAAGAATCTCCAAGAGAACACTACAAGGGACCACCACGAGAGACCACCTAAAAGCATTAGAAAGACTCACACACAAGAGCCAACACACACACACTTTCTCTTCTCTCTATTTCTCTCTAGTTCAATCTCAGTAGTATATTATACCTACCCTATGTATTAGTAGAATATTTATAAGCCCTTATTGAGTCTAAATTTTACTCTAATTATAACTCCTAATATTACATAATAAGTATTCAAAATCAATCATATGTTTGAATCCAACTTTGGATTCCTACTTTAAATCAAACTCTAATCTGAGTTCGAGACATTCAAAACTCAATAATCTCTACCTTAGCTTGAACTCGAGCATACTATTATCACGAAGCTTCAACCATCATCTCTCATATAGCCCCTCCCCCTGGGCTACTAGATTATTCATCTAATCTCAAGACATGAGCTTAATCCAATCTCAAATTCGCTCTTCATGCCTATAATATTGTATTTTTGGAAATATTTCGGATAACCTATGTTTGCTATTAGAGTAAAAGTAACTCGAGAAGAACGTCTATCTCCCATCAAATTACTTCGAGTATCATGCTCCCTCTTCACCACTGTAGCCATCAAAACTCCACCTACAATGGTGTTCCCTACTAATCGACAAATATTGCCACACTTCTCTCCTTTTATCAGGATTCTAATACCGCGTGTCACTTCATGACTTTATCTCTCATTGAATAATTACAATCTTTTGAGTCCAATACACCCAGTGAAATTAGATTCTTTGGCATATTGGGGACATGCCTCACCCCAGTAAGAGTACAAATCACTCAATCAAACATCTCGATTTGGACTGTTCTCACACTGGCGATCTTGCAGGTCAAATTATTGCCAAATCAAATAATATCTTTTTTCTTATTCTTCTTATAAGAAGTAAATCAATCCTTCCTGAAGCAAATATGGTAAGAACTATCAGAATCTAATATTCACTCATCAGAAGTGCCAATTTTTGAGGATACTGTAAGAATATCTTTATCCGCACTATTCTCAGAAGTATCATCCACTATTGCTATTGTCATATTGGAAGATTATTTTCCTACATTCAGGGTAATATGGTCTAATATGGTTATACTTCTTACACGAATAATATTATACTTTTGCCTTCAATTTTGATTTGGACCGTTGCTTGCCTTCTCCACATTCTCTTAATCTTTCTTTTTCGTGAGCCACCAATCCTTCACCAAACTCCATATCAATATTAGAATTTATTCTTTTCTCATTAGAAAGAATACTAGCTGTCACATCTTTCATCTTGAGAGTTTTTTATCATAAAGAATTGTGGTCATAATATGATCGTATGGAACAAAAAGAGACATCAGGAGAATTAACCCCTTATTGTCCTCTTCAAACTTCGCATCGACTTTCAGTAAATCATTGACAATCTTATTAAAAGTATTTAGGTAATGTAATATAGTTGTACCTTCACTCATACACAGTCCGTACAACTATTATTTTAGGTAGAACTTGTTTGTGAGACTTTTTGATATAATAATGTAATATAGTTTTATCTAGATATCTACCGTCGTCTCTTCATCAATGATATTATACAAAACCTCATTAGTCAGACTTACAATACTTAAATTAAATGCCTTCTGATCTATCTCCTCCCAATTTTTATCACTTATCTTGGCCAACCTCTTTTCTTTAGCCTCTAACGTCTTTTCCGGACCTTGACAAATAACAACCATCTTCATCTTCTTTTTCTCCACATCGAGTAAAGACTTTTGTTATATTGGTTGTTTGCTCCTAAGCTTTGATACCAATTGTTGAGATTCATAGCAGAAGGTTCACAAGTCACCTTATTCTCAAAAAACATAAGAAATAAAAAGTAATACAAGATAATAAAAAAAAAAAACAAGAAAAGACAGTGAGTGATCTACTATTAAAAGACTTTACAAGATTTTATAACAAATATTGTACTCTTTCTTAGTCAACTAAACTCTTTTACCAAGTCTCAGTAATGCCTCCATTTTCAGAGAGAATCTCCAAAAGAACACCATGAGGAACCATTAAGAGAGACCACCGAGAAGCACTAGAAAGACCCACACATGAGAGCTGACACTCTCTCTCTTTCTCTTCTCTCTATTCTCTTTATTCCTCTCTCTATTTCTCTTTAGTTCAACCTCAGTACTACACCACATCTAAACTCTATGCATTGTAGAATATTTATAGGTCCTTTTTGAGTCTAAGTTTTACTTTAATTATAACTCCTCATATTACATAATAAGTATTCAAAATCAATCATAAGTTTGAATTCAACTTTGGATTCCTACTTTAACTCAAACTCTAATCCGAGTTCAAGACACCCAAAACTCAACACGTATGCACTTAGTTTTAATCATAACTATTTATTTGTACTCATATATATTTGGTTTTGATCATATCTATTTAGTTCTAATTATAAAAATTATATTACTATAAGTAAAGGATAAGTGTTACAATATTTTTATAAGTACATGCACATTTATTGCATGCACATGAATAGTTAAAATACAAGGACATGTGTTGATTAAAAATTTGAAAAGTTAGAGAGGCTTTAAAAAGTTGGACAATTCTCAAGGTATTGATAAATTTTTTTCTTTAGGTTATAAATGAATCAACCCAATTATAATTTAAACCCAATTATAATAAATCTGAATTCACTTAATTTCATCAGGTTAATAGCTCAGATCTATATTGTCATGTTTGCTTGAGGATCTCGATCAAAGTCGGAAGAAGTGGGAGAATTCACTTCCCTCTACTTTTATCTTTTTTTTAAAAAAGTGTGAAATAACAATTTACTTATTACATTTGGTCAATTAAAAATTTCATAAAAAATTATAATTATTAGTATGTGAAATATTATTTACATAAAGCTTTTATTAATAAATAAAAAATGTAATGCAATATTATTATCATATGTGAATTTGAAAGTGCATTTGTAACTCAACACTATAAGTCTTCACATAATTGTGGTGTCGGTGTTGAGTGTGATTCATTAATTTTGATCTTGTCATTTTTGAGTTTCATGATGTGTGCACGAACTTTTAGATTTGTATGCTCGATCTATAAAGTGTGAATTCTTTGAGAGTTTTACAAAACTCTTTCACTGAATGTAAGATATATCCACCTCGATGGTATTCAACTCATCTTCGCATATATTGAAGACGATTAAGAAAATAACTGTAATAAAATTCTCATGTGTAGCATCTAACTCACTAATAAATAATAATAATAAAATATTAGAGAGAGGTTACTTGATGCCTCAGCAAGGAGGATTTGAAAATCCCTTCCTAACCCCCTTTAGATTTATCTAAAAATTGACTAAACTATTCTATATGTGGGACTAATAAAAAAATATTATTATTGATGGAGCTGGTTTGAACTTGGCTTCGATCTGTGTAGCTCCTTGAAAATTTGATCTGGTAGGCTACCCTCTTATCATCTTGCACAAAAAAGAACCATTAAGAGGACCACTGAGAGCTCTCTAGTGATGGCCACTTCGACACTTGAGTTAACACGAAGATCAATAATAAAGGTGGAATGGATAACTGGTTATTAGTTCTTACCTCTTCGGAGATTACACTATTTATAGAATATGAAGCGTATCTAAATTCTGTGATTTTTGGCATCGTGATTCTAGCCGATCTTTTCATAACTGATGGGTTTGAATCTAGGATCTCTTAGGATTTATTTCTTAGTTTGGATATGAGGATTAGTTCCTATAATAGTCCATCTCTTATGGCTTGAACGCTGAGTTATTTGAACATAGGGGGACCTCGGGGTAAGCATGACTCCAAGCATTTTAGGGTTTGAGTACCACAATGTACAAGCAATTCGTGCTTCTCACAGCTCAAAACCTTAGTGTTTTATCTCGGACAACTCAGTTTGCATTTTGTCTTTACACTTGATTTTGATCATCCTTTGATTTGCTCACTTAGCCTCGGTATCGAGTCAAGTCAAACTTTCCATAACTCAGTGTTCTAGAGAATTTTATCTCAGATTCATTGGTCCATGACTTGATTTTGGACCTAGATTTTAGTAACCTTTTGACTCGACTAATTGCCTCAGTGTATCATCAGAGACCCTAAGCCCAAACATAGAGTGGACTAATCTCGGGGTTCGGGGTTACTTTGTGAGAGTGTCTACTATCACCTCGAAGGACTTAGTGTGTACTTGGAAGGCAAGTGGCCATCTCTATTTGATATGCTGAGTCATCTTTTCATCATAAGTGTGCATATTTTTGAAGCATCACACTTTGTTATTAGCATTGGCGGTTGATTGTTTGGCAGAAGGAGACAAATCCTTGCCATGTGTCTACTAAGATCCACACATTGATCTAGAAAGACATGGCTCTTCACGCACAATAAGATCTGTACATGCATCAATCATTGGACGGCTATTGGGGGTTACAAAATTAGGTTTGAGGGTAGTGATTTTATTCTTTTGCCCCTTTCATCTTTGTGCTCCACCCTGATCCGCCATCTTCTTGCTTGTCTTGATAAGCTTCATGGTGAGTGATAGGGAGACCTCAACCAATGTGGGCGCTTCACCATTGGAGACTATTGTGTCGGCCCTAGGGTCTGATGTCATTGCTATTCCAGTGGTAGGTGCCACTAGAACCACTCTAACAATCCCCATGCCTGCTTCTACCTGTACTTCCACGACTATCACTGTCACACCAACTCATAGCTTGGGTGTGACCCTCCTTCCTTTAACCTTTGTGCTTGATTTGTGATTTATCTATTTTGTATGAAAACTAAGGCCAACACTTAGGAAATATAGCATCGAGCTGAACTTCTTTTAGACTCAAATTATTATTCTTCTTTTTTCTTCTTCTTTCTTCTTCTTTTTGATTTGCATGTGTGGAACCTTCTAGGCTTGGATAGTCATATCACCTGGTGCCACCTAGTCCATTTTGGTCGAGAAGTCCCCTAGGCTCAAAAGTGCTTCAAGGTTTGGTAGATTGCTAAACCTCAGGCTAAGTAACATTATGCTTAATTGCCAACTCTCATTGAGTTGGCCCTTATTCATCATTGACCTTAGCTATAGCAAAAGACATGAACCAAACCTAGACATGCTTCATTTGGTTGTCATTCTTTTATTTCTAGGTGGCTCACCCCGGGTGACTCAATTTTTTCTTTTTGACTCTAATGGGTAGCCTGAGTTCTCCTTTAATTTGTATTTGGCTATCTGAGCAAACACTTAGGGAGAAGAAGATTGAGCACATGGTCTAGATCTTCAGCTTCCCAGATGGTGTCGAGGTTGATGTATAGGGCTTGAAGGGAGACAGTTCCACCCTCAAGAACTAGTTTGGCTATGTGTTTATGACATTTTGGGAAATGTTCAAAGTGGGACTTAGGTTTCCTATAGACAATTTCATTGCGATGGTATTGACTGACCTTGACCTCACCCTTGACTAGTTAGTCCCTAACATGATGAGGCTTATCATCGAGTTCTAAGATTTAGCCACTTCCAAGGGTACCCCTTGAATGTGGAGCTATTTCGTGATGCATTCTAAGGTGGTTGCAGCTCAGAAGCTAACGAGCGATGTTTCCTTCCACCAAGGAGATGTCAGCATCTCTTCAGGGCAACCCAACCTTGATCCACTTTTGGAAAGACCACTCCATGAGGGTCTTCTTAAAAGAGGATTTCAAGCTCTGAAGTGAGTGGAGGGAGCCCTTTGAGCATCAGGTACCTCCTAATGTCCCTCTAGAGATTTGGTAGCTCTTGTCTTCTTGGTCTTCTAAGTTTTATAAACTAAGGTCGACCCCAAAATGGTCAAGTGAGAAGGAGCATCTCGAACTCAGCCTACTGTGGCTCGAGAATCTAGTACAACCCAAATTATAGGCCATAACCTTGCCTTTTATATCTTGTAATCTTGCTGAATTGTTTCTTCAGTCTTATATGCAAGCTTAGACCGGATTGCTTTTCTGAACTGGGCTTTTCTGCAATGGGCCAATGGTCCTCAAGCTGCACCACCTCATCCTCCTCAGAAGATCATGAAGACCAAGGAAGAAGCTAAAGGACCTTCCAACACACCTGCCCTAGTGAGGAGGGAGAAGAAGAATAAGCCACACCTTACCTTGGGAGGTGAAGAAGCTTCCATGGAACTTTCCAGTCCAATAGAGTCTGAGAAGAAAAAAAGAAGAAAAAGGCAAAGACCTCCAAGGGCGAAAGTAGCAGCCTTGTGGCACAGGGGAGCAAGAAGAAGAGAAAGAGGAAGGAGAAGAGGAAGAGGATTCCGATCCTTCCTACCTCTGGAGTTGTCCCTATGGAAGAGCCCACCAATCCCCTCCCAGAAAACATACCCAAGGTAGAGCCTCAATACGAGGTGGTGGAAGTTCCATCGGCATCCTCTTCTCCGCACCCAAGGGCATAGACAACCATTCCAAGTCCCCAGGTGATGAGGGAGTCAAGAAAGAGCCTGCTCAAGAAGAAGAAGGTTCAGAGGAGGCATTCGACACAAACTCACACATCACCCAAATGTCTCCAATCGAACTATTCCTTAGTAGGGAGAACACTGCTTATGACATAAGTTTCTAGTTTGGCCTATTATCTCCAAATTCCAATTACTTCCATCTTTTTCTGCCTTTTGGTTCAATCATAGGTGGCGGAATTCTTTCATCTCGCTGAGAGATTTTACCTTGAGGTGAAAAAGGAAGTAGCTTCTTACCAACAGGGGCTGGCCACTGCCCAGGCTTGTGCGGAGGCCACACAACTCGAGGCTATCTTACATCAGCTCAATATTGTTTTTGAGTGTGAGGCCAAGCTGAAGGCCATTGAAAAGAAGAACCTAGCCATGACAAAGCTAGATGAGGCTGAGGGGGAGAAAACAAAGGTTGAGGTGGTGCAACTGAGGGTGAAATAGGAGCGGGACTCGGCTCGTCAGGAGAACAAAAGGCTCTTGAAGTCCTGAGCTACCGACATCCTAAAGGCCTAGAAAGATGCTTTAACCACCTTCCTAGTGAGCCAAGAGTATAAACTCCTTCTCCAAGACACTTGGACTTAAGAAATCCAATGGTTCAAGGATCCGAGGAGTACTCAATGGGGGTTGGTCAAATTAACACTGAAGCCTTTGATGGTGGGTACCTAACTTACTGAGACACGGTAATACACACCTCGGAAAGGGCAAACTTTGATATGTGGGCATTGGGGATTAAACTATATGACATTGAGTGTGTTGAGAGAATCTAAGGGAAATGAGCACATCGACCTTCCCCAATGAGGTCAATCAGCTCCTCTTTGAAGATCCTTCAAGCGCCAGCTCAGAGTTCTCTCTCAGCACCTCCAAGGATGAAGGTGGCTCAGCCAATGCTCCTAATCCCCAATAGTAGGCTTAGTAGATCTTCTCTTGTAGCCAGGAATCTAGCATTTTGAATGTACTCAGACACGAAATATTAATGTAATAGACTTCTTTTTTATGTTAATAAAAGCTTTTTCTCCTTTTTTCTAAAGTGGTAACTCGATTGATTGCTATTGTGAAAACAAAATACTTGTATTAGTATCATGAGTTAAACTTTGATCCTCATGCTTACATAACTCGTGTCTTTGTCATACTTGCAAAAATTACCAAGTCCTTACTCAACATAAATTGGGGGTGTGGGCTTTATCCTCATATGTCACAATCTTTGGTTTGTTAGATTGTAAAAGTTGCCTAGGCTTCGTTTGGCATTTAACTTGTATAACACAAGTCAAATTTTGTGCCTCAGATAACTGAGGTTATAACACTCATATGACACCTGATTTGAGGCTGAGGTTTTTGTGCCTTGGTGGATTGAGGTCTTTGTACCTTAGCGGACCAAGGTATTTTGTGCCTTAGCGAACCAAGGTTTTTGTGCCTTGATGAACCAAGATCTTTTGTGCCTTAGCAAATAGAGGCCTTTACACCTCGACAGACCAAGGTCTTTGTGCCTTGGCAAACTAAGGCTTTTTGTGTCTTAGCAGACTAAGTTCTTTGTGCCTTAGTAAACCAAGGTCTTTGTGAAGTCTGAGCTAACTCTTATCAAAATTTTGGTTTTTCTTCAAAAATAAGAAAGATAAACTTTATTCTAGAGATAAAACTTAGAAATAGAACCTTCGTATCCTTTGAAGGGCTTTGCCATCCATATACTCAAGTTTGTATACCCCTGTTCCAATAGCCCAGGTGATTTTGAAAGGGCCCACCTAGGTTGGTGAAAGTTTACCCGAATCTTGGTCAGTAAGTTTAACTCGACATAGTACCCAGTCAACTGGTTACAGCTCTTTGCTATAAACTAAAGTATTGTAATACCGAGCCACTCGTTGTTGGTACTCTACAACCATTGTGCAAGCCTTTTTCCTAACTTTGAGAATAAGGTCTTTATCTACCCTGAAGTTCTCCTCATTTACCTTGAGGTCATAGACCTTGAGCCATGGTGAGGTGAGGCTGACCTCCACTGGGATGATTGCTTTAACCTATAAAGAGGAACGATGATTCACCAGTTGTACTCTAAGAAGTTATTTAGTATGACCACAGGATATACAATAGCTTCTCGACCCAAGAGCCCTTAGCTCTTTCCAGGTGCTTCTTTTTACTTGCAAGCAAGATTTGATTGGTTACCTCAGATAAATTGTTAGACTATGGGTGTTTAATTGAGATGAATTTTTGCTTGATATGGGGTTACTACAATAATCTTTGAATCTTGAGCAATCAAATTGTCTCCCATTATCCATGACGATGGCACAAGGCAATTCAAAACTATAGATTATGTCTTGTCAAAGGAACTCCTAGACCTTCTTGTCCATGATGGTGGTGAGAGGCTCAATTTCAACCCATTTTGGTGAAATAGTTGATGATGACTATAAAAAATTTTGTTTATCCTGAGACTGGAGGAAATTGACCTATTATATCCATCCTCTATTGATTAAAAGACCAAATTGCTTGAGTTTGTTGGAGTTGAACTATAAGGTTATGGTAAACCGAGGCATGCCTTTGGTACTACTTGAATTTGAAAATGAACTTTATTACTTTAGAGACCATGTTGTGCCAATAGTAACCTTATCTTAGAATTTTATGAGTTAAGGCTCATCCTCTACTGTGGCTCCCACAGATCCCTTCATATACCTCAAGAAGGACATACTCCACCGCACTTGGCTTCAAACACTAAAGCAATGGCTTGCAAAGGATCTTTTGTGCAAAATCTCATCTATCAAAATAAAACTCAGGGTTGGCCTCTTTATCCTCCAAGCTTCCCTAGGATTTTTGGGGAGTTAGTTAGTCTTAAGGTACAAGATAATAGAATCCATCTAGCAAGATTCTTCCTCGAGTATGCCTACTTTGTGCAGCCTTGAATAATTTATAGTTTGCAGGTTTTCAACAAAGATTTGCCTTAATTTTAAGCTTGAGGTTGCCAAGACTAACCATGCTAATGCGTCAACCTCAGTGTTACTATTCCACGATACTCAAAAAACTTCCACCTGATTGAGCCTTTCAATGAGTTTATGAACCTTGGCCAGATACTATGTCATGATATCATCTTTTGTCTCATATTGTTCACTGACCTATGACCAAACTAGCTAAGGGTCATTGGATACCTTAGCTTTTTGGCCCTTACTGCAATTACCACACATAAATTGAAGAGGAAGTCTTCATGTTCTACCACATCATTTAGGGCTTCAAACTCGAATAAAGCTGAATACTCGGTAACTCTACTATCAAGACTAAGGAGAACAATGTCGATCCCACAACCTGACTCGCAAAAAGAACTGTCAACCCAAACGTCCCAGGGCTCAAATTCTGATCTAATAGGATATGAAGTAGTCTACACTAAAAAATCTATTAAGGCTTGAGCTTTGATAGCTTTCCAAGGTTCAAACCTTACTTCAAACTGACTCAGCTCAATAGACCACTTGAGTAATTGCTCTGAGGTCTACGGCTTTTATAGAGTCTGCCGAAGTGGGAGATTGATGAGTACCATGATGGGACTATAGCATAAGCTAAGTTCTCCAACGGAGGGTACCGAACGTTAGCTTCTATAAGTACATAACTCATATAATATACGGGGTATTGTCTTCCCCCTTAATCACTTACCGAAACTGAGCTAATAGCCTAATCTGAGGTTTCCATGTACAAGAATAACACTTCATTTGGTTTTGACCTCACTAGAAGTGGAGGCTTGACCAAGTACCTCTTAAAGTCTTCAGAAGCTTGGTTGTATTCTTTGGTCTATTCAAATCTAGAGTTGTGCTTCAAAACTTTGAAGAAAGGTGAGCACTTCTCACCTGCTCTGGATAAAAAGTAGTTGAGTGCTACTAGCTGACCTGTGAGCCTCTGTACCTCTTTGATGGAGCTGGGTGGTTTCATTTTTAGAACAACTTTGATTTTCTCTGGATTACTTTTATTCCTTATTCTAAAATAAAGTACCTAAAAAACTTCCTTGAGCTAACACCAAAAATACACTTATTTGGGTTTAGTCACATTTAAAACTTTGGAAGTATATTGAAAGTTTCTTCAAGTGCTTTAAGATGTTCTTTAGCTTTGAGGATCTTAATGAGCATGCCACAATATATGCCTCCATATTCCTACCTAGTTGATGCTCAAAGACTTTATTCACCATTCTTTGGTATGTTGTCTCGGCATTTTTCAACCCAAAAGGTATTGCTGTATAGTAGAAGGTTTCTTGGTTAGTAGTCAAAGCTATTTTTTCTTCATTTTTAGCATGCATCCAAATTTGATGATAGCCTAAAAATACATCTAGAAAGCTTAGAAGCTAGTGCCATGAGGTAGAGTCGACGAGCTAATCTATTTAGGTAGGAGGTAGCTATCTTTCGAGTATGCTTTATTGGGTTGGTAAAGTCTATGTGCATTCTCCACTTGCTATTTGGCTTAGTACACCATTACTACATTGGCAAGCCATTCAGGGTAGTGGACTTCTCTAATAAAATTTGCATTAAAAAGTTTATTTATCTCTTTGGTGATGGCCTTGTGGCACTCAAGGGTGAAGTGCTTTTTCTTCTAATTGATTAGTTTGTAGCTCTCTGCCACCATGACCTTATGTTGGACAATGAAAGGGGCTATGCCCGACATGTCCTTAGGAGACCATATAAAGATATCTTGATTCTTTTGTAAGAGATTCCTGAGTTTGGTGCGAAGAGAATCTGTGAGATTTGCTTTGAGCTTCATGGTCCTTCCTGAGTTCTCATCAATGGCCTAGTTGATGAGTTATACAATAGGTTTGACGTGTGCCTTCTTCATACTTTCAATAAACTCCTTGATTTCTAAGACTTTTGAGCTCTTTCCTTTCTCATTAAGGCTATTCTACCAATAGGCTAACTCACATTTTTTTTGCAAGGCTCTGGTCTTCCCAAGCTTCATTTGTGCTATATTTAGTGAAAAATTTCATAACCAAATGAAAAGTTAATATTACTGCTTTTAGCTGATTCAATACTAGACATTCGAATATCATATTGCAAGCTAGATGAGTCTGAACCACCACTAATTTTGATTTGATCATGGTGCTTTTCAAAATTTTCCCAACTATAAGGAGTAGGTCAATCATACCGAGTGGAGTGATTGAATTTCTCATGAAACTGATTAGTATTCCCATATAGGGCTCTCACTTTTCTTTGATTTTTGTTTGATCATAAGCTCGAGTGAATAAAATATTAACAAACCTCCCGGTATCTATAATGACATGCTGTGTAAAGTAGACATCCAAAAATCACCAAGATAATTAGGGCATCATTATGAGAAGCCAAAATATCATGCAAATCTCTTGCAAAGAACACTATGTTCGCATGCATGAGAGCGCAATGCTACCATTTGGCCTCTTCACAATCCTCTTGCCCCCAATGATGGCTCGGCATTTGGAGGTTGAAGCCAAGGCTTCACTTTGTGTCACTGGGTTTGTGAGGATTATATTAAGATGACTTTTAATCGGTGGGTTTTGCAACTCAGGAGTAGGATTCTTCCGAGAAGAACCTCACGATTGATCTTCTTAGGCTGGTACTTCTTCATTTTTTTCACCTCAATGAATGAAGTGTTTTAGGCTCCCTTCCTTTTTGAGCCTTTCAATTTCATCCTTAAGGTGCACGTACTCGTCAATATCATGATTATAGTCCTTATGAAATTGACAATACCTTGATTATCCAAATATCGCCTGTTTGAAGTGATTGGCTGAGGCTTCTTCAAGAAGTCTCAATGCTATATTTGGACTAATACCTCCATCCTTCAATTGTTCAATGGGGTATAGGCTCAAAATTCCTATTGGTGCTTTTTCTACTTAGTCCTATGCTTTTTTGGTCCAGGTGGTTTATCCTCTCAAGCCTCTTTCTTCTCTTTAACGTGGCCCTCAGACTCCTTGGCTGGCATAACCTCCTTGATGTTTATGTGTTCTTAGGATAACTGAATAAACTTGGCCAAGGTTCTAGGAGGTCTTCAAACCATTTCATAGGCCACCCAAGGTTATTGGATCCCATTAATCACCGCAACGAGGATAATGGAACTATTAAGCTCGAAAACTCTCAACCGAGCTTTGTTGAACTAAGCTAAATACTCCCTCAAACTCTCTCCTTGTTATTTCAAACTTAAGAGTGTAGAAGAATTCTTTCGCTAAGACACCAAAGAAATAAATTGCTCTATGAATTTGTCAGCTAGATCATCAGAGCATATGATTGAGTACCCAATAGCTCGGAATACCATGCTCGAGCTAGTCCTTGAAGCATCATGAGAAATGCTTTGCATATGGTAGAGTCTCATGCACCTTGGAGGTGTTGGCTTTATGGTGTCTCGAATCCGAATTTTTCGAATAGTCTTAATTATATTAAGAAGTTATTTAGTGGGCCTAATCCTTATCTAGATTTATCTTCTACTAGAAGACTTAAATTAGTAGAAGTCTTGTCTGAGTCAGTCTTCTACTTTGACTCAAACATCATTAGGCCACATCTATAAATACACCATTGATATAAGGATTTCAATATACAGTGAGAGAGAGAGATATAGATCAATACTCTCAAGACGTCTTGTGACGGTTAGGCTACTTAGTCTTTTGTGAGAGTTAGTGATATTAGAGTTTCGTCTTCATCGTTGTAATCTTCTCTTTCTCTTTTTGTCAATACAATATTCTCTGGATCGTCTTCCCCACATATATCTCTTGTATGCTATCTTTTCTCCTTTTCTCTTCTTCCTTTATATCGTGAATTGTGGTGGACATCGATATTTTTCGCAACAAGTGGCATCAGAGTTTGATTCAATATGTCTACTACGAAGTTCGATATAGAGAAATTCAATGAAAAGTAAGGATTTCCTATTTGGCAAGCAAGAGTTCGTGCAATTTTTACTCAACAAGGATTGAGAAACACATTGGAGGACGTCAAGCCTGAAGATGTCGCTGAAAGTGTCTGGAAAAATCAAAAGGCTAGTGCACATAGCACAATCATCCTCAGTCTCACCGATGAGGTACTCTATCTGTTTCTTGATGAAACATCACCTTCAGAGTTATGGAAAAAGTTGGAGAAACAATATATGAGTAAGTCTATCTCAAATCGAGTTTACTTAAAGCAGAAGCTCTTTAATTTTCGAATGAGAGAAGGTACGAATATAGTTGATCATCTTAATGCTTTCAATAAAATTGTCTCTCAATTGTTAAGCATTGATGTTAAAATTGAAGATGAAGATAAGACAATTATTTTATTATCATCTTTACCTCCCTCTTTTGAGAATCTTAAAACTACTCTCATGTATGGGAAGGATTTGAAATTTGATGATATTTCTGCTGCCCTTCTATCTAATGAATATTTGAAAAAGATTGGAGGGTATGTGTCACACTCAGAAGCATTAATTGTTAGAGGTCATACCAAAGAAAGATCAATGACAGGTCGTTCTAGATCCAAATCCAAAGAAATAAACTGCAGGTATTGTAAGAAGATGGGACAAGCAATTAAAGATTGTTGGAAGCTCAAAGCAAATAAAGAAAGAGAATCTCAATCTAAAGAACAAGCCAAAGAACAAGTATCAGTTGTTGAACGGAGTTCTGATGATGGTTTTGGTAATGTTCTCTCTATTAGTTATAATTTTGATCGTTACCATAATATTTAGATTCTTGATTCTGGTTGTTCTTACTATATGTGTCCTAATAAGGATTGGTTTGAAGACTACAAGTTTTATGATGGTGATTTAGTTTTGATGGGTAATAACAATCTATGCAAAACTGTTGGAATTAGAACAATCAAAATTAAGTTGTTTGATAATATTATAAGAACTCTTACTAATGTTAGACATGTTCTTGATTTGAAAAAGAATTTGATCTCTTTGGATGATTTGGATTCTGCTGAAGGTGGAGTTCTTAAGGTTGCTAAAGGCTCATTGATAGTGATGAAGGGCCTAAAGCATGGAAATTTGTATGAGTTGGTAGGAAAAACCGTTACAGGTGGAGCAACAATTTCTCAGGCTTCTTCTTCTGATATGATCCACTTATGGCATACGCGTCTTGGTCATATGAGTGAGCAAGGTTTAAGTGAGCTCAACAAAAGAAAATTACTGAAATGCCTCAACTCATGCAAATTGGATTTCTGCGAGTATTGTCTCTGTGGTAAACAGTCCAAGGTAAAGTTTAACACTGGTACTCATTGCACTAAAGGCTTAATTGATTATATTCATTCTGATGTGTGGTGCTCTCCTATTCTATCAAAATCTGGTGCTCATTATTTTGTCAGTTTTATTGATGATTTTTTCAAAACAGTGTGAATTTATTTTTTGCATCACAAAGTTGAAGTGTTTTCCGTTTTCAAACGGTGGAAAACTTCAGTTGAAAAAAGGACTGATAAAAAAATCAAATACCTCAGAAGTGATAATGGCGGAGAGTACAAATCAACAAAGTTTTTCAAATTCTGTGAAGATGAGGGCATCAAACGCCACTTACCATCCCAGGAAAACCTCAACAAAATGGTGTGGCTGAAAGGATGAACAGAAACTTGTTGGAGAAAGCATCTAGTATGCTCAGTACAGCTAATCTTAATAAAGATTTTTGGGTAGAAGCAGTCAATATAGCATGCTTCATTGTGAATCGCTCTCCTCAAACAACCATTAATTGCAAAACTCTTGAAGAGGTATGGACTGGTCAACCTGCAAATTATTCTTCTTTAAAGATTTTTGGTTGCCCTGCTTATGTGCATGTTGTCAAGGATAAGTTAGATGCACGTTCCAAAAAGTGTATTTTCCTGGGTTATGCCAAAGGCATCAAAGGCTATCGTTTGTGGGATCCTACTATTTCAAATGTAATTATTGAGAGAGACATAGTATTTGATGAAAGTGTTATGCTAAAATCTCTCGAGAAAGATCCCAATGATATAATGCAAGTGGAGGTGGAGCATGTAGTTCCTTCAGAAGAAGATATTCAGGGTATGCCCAACTCTCAAGAAAATTCTAAGAATCAAATTTCTGAAATGACTCCACTTCGAAGATCTCAAAGAAAAATAAAACCACCTGAAATGTATGGTTTTAAAGATATGATAACTTTTGCTTTAGTTACTGACAATGGTGATCCTTCTTCCTATAAAGAAGCAGTGCAGGATAAGAATTCTTCTTAGTAACAAGCTACTATGAATGAAGAGATGGATTCCCTTCAAAAGAACCATACTTGGGATCTGGTGAAATTACCCGAAGGTAAAAGAGCAATTGGTTATAAGTGGGTATTTCGAAAGAAAGAGGATTTCTCTGAAATTCAAAGCCCGTTTAGTTACAAAAGGGTATTCACAAAAGGAGGGTGTTGACTTTAATAAAAGTTTCTCTCTTGTGGTTAAACACATATCTATTCATTTTCTACTTGCTTTAGTTACTTTTCATAATCTTGAGTTAGAACAGCTTGATGTCAAAACTGCCTTTCTGCATGGAGAAGTAGAAGAACAAATTTTTATACAACAGCCTGAAGGGTTCATCCAAGAAGGCAAGAAAAATTTTATCTGCAAGTTGAACAAATCACTTTATGGTTTGAAACAATCTCCAAGACAATGGTATAAAAGGTTTGACAGTTTTATACTGAGACAAGATTTCATCCACTGCAAACATGATTACTGTGTTTATTTTAAGATGCATGCCAATAACTCATTTATTATATTGCTTCTTTATGTTGATGATATGCTTATCGCTGCTTAAGACATATCTCTACTGAATGATTTAAAGTTTAAAATGAAAAAGGAATTTGAGATGAAAGATTTAAGTGCTGCAAGGAAGATTCTCGGTATGGAGATTGATCGAGATCGAAAGCATGGAAAATTATGGCTCAAACAGAGCAAGTATCTCGAGAAGATTATTTCTCGTTTTCACATGCAGAATTCAAAACCCGTCAGTACTCCTTTGGTATCTCACTTCAAGCTTTCAGCTCAACAATGTCCTTCTACAGATGAAGAGCATGCATACATGGAGAACATCCCATTTTCAAGTGCTGTTGGAAGTCTAATGTATGCTTTGGTATGCACAAGACCTAATATTGTACAAGCAGTCAGCGTTGTTAGTCGTTATATGACAAATCTAGGAAAAGAGCATTGGAAGACTGTGAAATGGCTATTAAGATATATCAAAGGTACTCTTAGTATTGGTTTATATTTCGACAAGAACACAGTGCAAGAGGCCAAAATTATTGGCTACGTCGATTCAGACTATGTTGGAGACCTTGATCGACGTCGATCCCTCACTAGTTATCTTTTCACTCTTTGTGAAGCTCCTATTAGTTGAAGGTGTACTTTACAGTCAACTGTAGCATTATCTACAACAGAGTTTGAGTATATGGCAGCTACAAAAGCCGTCAAAGAAGTTCTATGGCTAAAAGATTTGGTAAGTGAAATTGGTTTTTCTCAACATGTTCTTCCTATTTTTTGCGATAGTCAGAGCGCCATACACCTTGCGAAGAACCAAATGTACCACGCCAAATCAAAGCATATAGATGTTCGATTTTATTTTATTCGGGATATTATTAAAGATGGTAAGATTTCTTTACAAAAGATTCATACTTCAAGAAATCCTGCAGATATGTTGACGAAGGTGATTCCGATTGATAAGTTCAAGCTCTGTTTGGACTTAATCAATATTTAAGGTCGTTGATCCTATCCTAGGAGGTAATGGCAGAGACATCTATTGAAGATTCAAATTCAGAGAATAAGATGATTCGAGCCAAGGTGGAGATTATTGGCTTTATGGTGTCTCGAATTCAGATTTTCCGAATAGTCTTAATTATATTAAGAAGTTATTTAGTGGGCCTAATTCTTATCTAGATTTATCTTCTACTAGAAGACTTAAATTAGTAGAAGTCTTGTTTGAGTCAGTCTTCTACTTTGACTCAAACATCATTAGGCCACATCTATAAATACACCATTGATGTAAGGGTTTCAATATAGAGTGAAGAGAGAGATATAGGTCAATACTCTCAAGACGTCTTTTGACGGTTAGGCTACTTAGTCTTTTGTGAGAGTTGGTGATATTGGAGTTTCGTCTCCATCGTTGTAATCTTTTCTTTCTCTTCTCATCAATACAATATTCTCTGGATCATCTTTCCCACATATATCTCTTGTATGCTATCTTTTCTCCTTTTCTATTCTTCCTTTATATCGTGAATTGTGGTGGACATCGATATTTTCCGCAACATGGAGGATCATAGAATTTTAGAATGTACTCAAATGATCAATAGGATCCTTGGAGCCATCGTATACCTCATTTGATGGTGGGTAAAACTTAAGCTATACCAGAGAGTAGGCAATCTCAAGAATGAGGAGTGTATCATACCTTGCGTGATTAGAATGGGTTGGCACACATGACACTAGCGAAGGCATCTGTTGAAGATTCAAATTTAAAGCAGAAGAGAACTCGAGACAAGGTGGAGATTGTTGACTTAGTTGTGTCTCGAATCTAAATTTTTTGAAAGTCCTAATTAAATTAGGATTCATATTATAAAGTGATTTAGTAGAGCTAATCCTTCTATGAATTTGTCTCCTAATAGAAGACTTGGATTAATAGGATCTTTATTTGAGTTAGCCTCCAATTTTGATTCAAACTCAGTTAGTCCACTTATATAAATACCTTATTTATTTAAGAGCTTTAGAATAGTGAGATAGAGAGACATAAACTAAAACTCTCAAAATATTTTGTGACGGCTAGGCTACTTAGTCTTTTGTGAGAGTTAGTGATATTAGAGTTTTGCCTCTATCATTGTAATCTTCTCTTCTTTTTCATCAATACAATATCCTCCGGATTGCCATCACTTGTGTTGTATGCTATCTTTCCTTCTTTTTTTTTCTTCCTCTATATCATGAATTATTGTGGACATAGGTATTTTGTGCAACAGTAATCCACTTATATCAAAACAAACAACTAAAGTGATGGAAGTGTTCTTCTTCTTCTTCTTCTTCTTCCCACTTTTGTTAGCCAAAGTGGTAACAACTTCTGTCATAACAAACAACTGAAGTGGTGGAATTTTCCTCCTCCTCCTCCTCCTCCTCCTCCCCCTCTAGTGAAACCCAAACCTGGCGGCTAATGTCCATTATATAAAGCAAAATGATCCAAGGCCTCCAAAACCAGCCATTTCAACACCTAATCCATTGGCCAAGTGCCTACTAAGCTCCAAAGCAACCTCACTACCCTCAACAACCACAACCGTAGCATCACACCCTCCTACCATAAAATCCTCCACACAAGAAAAACCCCAATCAAGACCCCCCATACCATTAGACACCAAACTACCATACCTCAACTAACTCGAACCTACACCAAAACACCTACCAAACCTAAGCTCATAATTATCCAACCAAACCCCAACATCAAAAAAGTCTCATCCAATTCCATTACAAGGCCTCTTAACACTAGTGACTAAACATGTCCCATATATTCTTCGACAAACCGAAGTATATCAGCAGTCATACCTTCTCCAATCTTATAGGACTATCTCACCAAGACATTGACTACCAAATAGAAGCAATGATAGATAGATCCAAACTAGCTTCAGTAGAGCACATTGATGCTTAAGAGATTATGGTAGTTTGGTGGGTATAAGAGCGAAGAAAAACCAAGTATAAGAGATGGGAGTGACGCAAAGAAACTAAAAACTAAAAAAGAAACATCTTGGAATCAGGAGAATGTTGAGGCAATTTTTAAACATATCCCCTCTAAATCACTCTCTAACCAAGGTGGTTACCCAAATAAAGCATAGGGACTATCTGTGGTGACTCCAAAGGATTCGGCAAGATCATTAGAAAGTAAATACGAGAAAATATTGTGAGCCTTACAGAGATTACAACCACAATATAGAATAATGCTATTATTTGGAAGATGAGATAGAACAACTCATCCAAGAAGGCTAGTTATGAGAGTTCATCAAGCATGATCCCCAACATGAAGTACAACCTCAACGATAGAATCCTCAATGTGAGTTGAAGCCTGGGAGGCAAGTCTTCCCTTGTAGACAATGAAGTCTTGAACTTTAGAATTGATGAGTAAAAGGCCTCCTAGCTATGATCCTTTTCAGACCTCCAAAGATGAGCAACAACTCAACACCTTCTATTAAAAATATAACTCCAATTGGGGGATGGGAGGAGGTGAACATCCAAAGCATGTGAATGACGATTCTTTGCCTCTGCTAATTTTTTTGATATTTGTTAGAATAATTAATAATAAGAGTTTGTTTATATTGCAAATCATAAATCCACAGAATCTAAAAATCCACTAAAAAACAAACCTTAATTGATTTGCGTTGTTTGATTGTGACCTAGAATCCTTTGTTGACTGGGGGCTAGTCTTAGGAAAAGCACCACTTCCCAAACAATTATTGGATCTACAAAGTCTAAAGGCATTTTTGAACATCCTATAGCTCGACTCTATGCCCTAAGAGTGTGCAAAAAACACAAAAAGGTACGATATTGCACATAGCATTTTGGAGTGAACTGGTTAAGGGACATGCTATAGTTTGTTAGCAACAACCTAACAAACCTCTAGACAAGGAACTTGAGACCTAATTTAAACATGATTCAATAGGTATATTAGCAGTAACCAAACTCATGGGTGAGAGCTTTGGAGGCTTTGTTGTCCTCAAAGAAATCCAACTCGATTCTAACAAGGAATCCAAAGTTTGACAACAAGAGCTCTACGTGCTTTTCCCAAAGTGTGTGATTGGGGAGCCAAACTCGAACCTGAGATGGAGGGAGACACCTCAATGGCCACTTATCTGAGATGCACGAAATAGAATGACTGTGCCATTTCCTCATCTCTCTACCATGCTTATCATCTCAAAATAAACAAAGAAAAAAGAGAAAAGAGAAGAAAGAAGAAAGGAGAAAGATGATGTAACAAAAATGGCATAGAACAAATATAAAAGAGAATAACAACTAGTGGCATTACCCGACATGGCAAACCAAAGAAAGCAGGAGAGTAGTCAACATCGGATAGGAAGTTTTGCCACTAGAGAGGCCTTAGGGAGATGCTAGAATTGTCGCTAGAAAAGGTCAAAACCAAGAAGGATATCATAGAAAATGGTCTCTAGGGCACACACTGTGTTTTGTATGGACAAGATGAAGATTGAGATGGTGACACATAGCTTTGAGATCAACACACCAGAGAGGCATAATATCTCCCACCAAGGATAAAGGAAATGTTACCTCCACATTTCAACATCCTAGCCATGAAGATGGATTGATAGTTCGCCGCTGGTAACATGGACAACTTCTTGATCTGTGTGCATGTCATTGCCTTAAGAGGCCTGGGTGGGGGGGGGGGGGGGGCAACGGTTGTGTTCTTAGGGAGTTAAAATAGGTCAGACAAGAACATGTATGGGCCACAAAAACTTAGGATTATAGGTATCTCTAAACGGTTATGTTCATTTTGAGTTGTGTAACGAATTAATTTTTTATTTTGATATATTTATACATGTTTCAATGATTTCCACATTTGATTTATGAAACAAACGTGCAAAATCTCTAAAAAATTTACAAGAGTTTTTTTATTAGATATATAATATATCTATCTTAATTTTTTTTCAAGTTTATTTACAAATGAAGGAGAAAAAAATAAAATTTGTAAGTTTTTTAGATGTAACATCCTACTTATGAGAGCAAATAAAATTATAGAATGAAAATGAGTCTAAAATTTACTTATCACTTCAATAGAGACCCGAAAGTCCCTCCATCTCTCCTTTTTTGTGTTTAATAATTAAATTTAAAATATAATATATGAAAAAAAACTAAAATTTTAATCTAAATATAATAAAAAGAAGTGAGAAAATGAAAAAAAAAAGTTTGAGAAATGTAGTCTATATTGCTAAAAGAAGATGGTGGTTGGTTTTCAATTTTTCAGTGAGAACTTCAACGTTGATGAGAAATTTGAATTTGGATTTCAACAAAACTTTGTGGTCACGTGTAACTCTTTTGTCAAAGTGCTGAAAACTTCTCTCATAAAATAATAATTTTTAGTATAACTTTTAGAATTTCTTTGTCTAGTGGAAATGTGTGGTATTTATAAGTTAAGGAAGAATTATTAGAAGAAATTTTGGCTATTAATTTTGGGCGATTTCTCAGTTAATTATAAGCATGTGGCTGTGTGTGAAGGGCATAAGGATTAGGCAGTGGAGATTGCACCGAGTCATCATTCTCTACTGGAGAAAATTCAAATGAAAGGTTGAAAGAGATCTCGAGCGTTAGTTAGTGATTGCGATAGTATATTCTCAGTATTTATATAGTAAACATCGAGAATATTTTCAACGTTTGCACAATAAACACTAAAAATAATCCCGGTGCTTTTATTTTTCAAAAACACTGAAAATATTTTTTTACCAATATTTATCAACTACTGCAAAAAATATCGAGAATAAATTTTCTTAGTATTTTAAAAATAACGAAAATTTTTTGACAATATTTTTTAGGCGTTTTTGGAGCACTGAAAAATCTTTTCTGATATTTTTTATATTTTTTGGAAAGTTTTTGAAATTTCAAAAATATTCATAAATATTGCAGTGTCCAATGAGTATGATCCCCAAGTTAATATGATAATTTATTTTTTAAAGTAATTTAAAGATAATCTGACTATTTTTTTAATATTTGGATGATAGGCCAATCAAAACAGGATGATTCTGATCTGATTCGGAATCAAATGCACCCTGTAGAACTCAAAAGTAATTTTCTTAATTTATAAAAATATGTGATATTTTTGGCACAAGTTTGAATTTTCATAATTAAATTTATAAAAAAAAAATTTCAATTGAATTTAATTATAGGTAAAATCAAAACAGTTAAAAGACGACGCTGCTTCGGTGTCTAGGCACTTAGGCAGTCGATCTAAGCACCTACTAATTAGCAATGCTAAACATTGAATAACCTGTCTAACTGCTTAACCATCATCAAGTGGACACCCAATTACCGAAATAATTATCTTATAACTAATATTTTAAGTTTATAATAATAAATATGAGACTTATAATTTAAAAGATAAAGCTGCTTAGATTTTCGCCTGAAAGCCTAGGTTTTGACAATCTTGGTAAATTCAAATAAGCCAATTAGAATTTTCTTTAATCTATAGTTATTTATTTAACTGTCTGGATTTATAGCTAATTAGATAATAGTAATTAGGTATTCCAGAACAGTATAACGGACATTATTAGAAGTGTGGTATTCATAACATACGGAAAATATACGAGTACTAAATGATGTGAAAAACATCAAAAACAAACGGCGATAAAAAAACAATTTGAAAATAAATCTGCATCATGATTTTGCATATGACATGAAAAAAAATAAATATGCACAAATAGTTCACAAACTTGTAATTATTGAATAGTTTCATCAACATATATTTACAAATTCAAAATCTTGCCATTGATGATTGATATAGATTCAAAATTGATGGCGCATTCAGCCGAATACAGTCAAATCAAAAGCCAGCCTAAGTTACTAATAGAGGTTAACCACCGAGATAATCAAAGTCAATATTCAAGGAAAACGTCACTGAGATAAATTCTATTGGGTACCGTGGGAGTTGTTCATATAGTGAATACTCATCTCAAAATAATTAAAAAAATACAGTAGATTCCGCTTACGTTTGGAAATGGTCAAGTATTCATACAAACTAATAGACAATGATCTATAAATATTGATTTCTTGAGGATTTGAGAATCATTGCGATCAGTTATAAAAGATCCAGCAAAATCAAGAAGAAAATTATGAGTTCATCAATTCGCCTTCTCGATCTATAAAACGAGGAAAATTTTTGGATGTAAAGAACTAATGTCAATTTTTATCCTCCACTATATTCTAAATGATCTTTACTAACTTGGGCATCGGAGCGGTCGTCGTTAAAGAATTTTCAGTGATTTTCTTCATAATTTTCTTTCTCTTGCATATTAGCAAAAAAATAGTCTAGTAGATTGAAATATCGAAAAGTCCTCTCGAATTAAAACTAATATCGAACTAGGCTCCGTCAACAAAAAAAAAAGTGAGATCCATATATCTAACTGCAAGTTTTCTAAGAAAAGCAAATCTTCTTTGGAACATAACAAAGTACATAGAAAAAATACAAATATAAAAATAATTATATTTAGAGTTTTAACAAACAATCATTTTTCTTAATTTATGGAAAACTACCTATTTTATCATTAGTAGCAAAAAATCACTCACCTTATAATATAAGTTTGCAAAAATCTACCTTGATTAAAATATTATATTTTATCTTATTTTTATCAATTAAATTAATATAAAATATTAAATTTTTTTCATTCAATTTTATTTTGGACAATCGGTTCATCATTATCAGACAACTAGTTTGATATAACTAAATTTTAAAATTTTAAATTTATAAAATTGGGCAATCGATCTTTCATAAAAATTAAAATAAAATAACTTATTTTTATATTAATTTAATAGTTATTTATATTAAAATTAAAAGAGAATTATTTTTTTAATATTAATTTTAATTGATAAATATCGAATGAAAATAAAAAAATTTCAATCGAAATCATTTTTTTATAAATTTACGGTATAAGAGGAGTTGTTTTTATTAATAGTAATAACATAAGTGGTTGTTTACAAAATCACAATAAGATAAATAGTTTTTTACTAAAAACTCTTATATTTAACAAAAAAAAAAGATAAAATTGAAATAGACATAAAAAATAACAAAATTACATATATCTTCACCTAAATATTTAATTTTCAATTGATAGTAATTAAAACTTGAAATTCACAGCATCGCCCAGTTAGCTTCTGATTCATGCCAAATTCTTCAAAATCTACACCTGCAGGTAAATAAATGACCATGTGATACAAAAATGGGTCATCGATATAAATAAAGAAAAAATCCAAGCATCCATAAGTTTAATAACCAAGATTAACTCAAAAAGATTAATTTTGACGGTTTAGATCAATTCGGAATGTATTACTTCAACGGCTAGGATTCACTCAAAATATGTGAATCATTAATCGACTAACATCAAAATCATTCATCCAAAATATGCGAATCATTAACTGAAAAATCTCGACAAAATAATATTAAATTTTATGCCCCAAATCAAATCAAGAGAGATCATTTTGGCGGCCAAGATTCACTAGAAAATGCGAATAATTGACTAAGTGTAATTTTTGAATTAACGCAAAAATTTAGAAAAAGTTATAAAATCTCAACATAATAGCAAATATAACCATGAAAATGTATGTAATTTTATAAAAATACAGGTGGATCTTGCAATAAAAATACTAACTCTGGTGAAGAAGAGAAAAGGAAACCCTAAATCTTATTGAACTCCAAGCATAATCACGCTTGATTTAAACTACTCAAGGCTGTACCTTGTAAGTAATTAAGAGAAGAAACGATTGAACAACAATAAAAACAAATATAGGACTTCTTTTATTTGGTAAAAATGAACATTATAAAACTTGATAAAGCATAAAGAAAAGTCTAGGATTCTTGCACATTTATCCATCTTGTGAGATAATTCTATATCAAAATCATTTTCTTCAACGATTTTGTTGCACAATGAATAATTACATTTTGCAGTCTCCAAGTTACCTAAAGAGCCTGTTGGTCCCTGCAACTGAAGAGCATAGAAATTCTCCAACTGAGCCAAATGAACCAAACAAAAGCAGACCTCTATAAAAGATCAAATAGAAGGACCATAAACCAATTGTTCAACTTCATTCAAAATTTAACAACTACAAATAACAGATGGAAGTAAAAAAGTTTGCAAAAGAACACGACAAAAATACACCAACAAAACATTTGTTAGTTTTGTTACAACATTTCTCCAATGTGTTCATCATAATACCTAGGAGACCGATGCTAACGCAAAATATTCCCTAGAGCCTGTTAGCTCAAACAATAGTTAATGAGTTACTGCTTCAAACAACAATTTGAGAGAAGGATTTTCCCATACGGGCTCGGGCTGCTTCGAAGCACCGGAATATGTGGTCTGATGGCCTCAACAAGTGCAGCAAGAAGAGGGCCCTGTTATGCAATGCATTGGTAGAATCAAAATCAGTAAGCAAATTGAAGAAATTAGATATATATATATATATATATATATAGATAGATATATATATCTTGTTGCATTCTTTCTCACACCTTGCATTCCCTAAGAGAAGATTTGATGACGTAGTTCCCATATTGGTCCTGTAAAATCTCAAGAAACTGAGGGCTACTCGTCAGTTCTCCGATGATTCTAGCTCGATTGCGATCATCAACCATTTTTAGACACTTCTCTACCACATGGCTGCCGTGTTTGTGCAGCGACAGTTCGCCAAAGTTACCCATAAGTTGATCAAGTATTCTGAATGTCACCCATGGGACATTCTGGTCGAGTGCAAACTGTACCACATAATTTCTGCAAATGGATTTTTTTCTCAGTATAAATCTGAATTACTAGAAAAAGAGCAATACAAATGAGTTAAAGGCATGTACCCAAATTGATCTCGAGCAAGATTTAGAGCATTAGATGTGATCTTAGACAGCAATTCTTGCTTCCATTGCCAATTAAAATGATAGATACATTTCTGAAGGACACAACAACCCTGACGGTCTTTTGCAAGCTCAATAAAGTGAGATATTGCAGCTTCAAAGAGGAACTGGGTGAAAGTATAGAAGGGTCATCAGTAGTAGAAAGTGAATATATTTAAACCATACAAATGACAACACATTCTATCGACGAGAATTGAACACAAGCCCATACAAATTAAGGTATAAAAACCCTTTAGGTAAGTCTCAGCTAATGGAGACAGTAAGATTTGATAAAGAACAATGACCTTACAAGATCAAAATCAGTTCATTTCTAGTGAAAAATAAAACAAGTTCAACTTTTTCTACTACTTGATGTGGCAAATATGATTTGGCTATATTGAATAACATGACTGTTCACAATAAAAAAATGTCAAATTGAGGGCTAAACATATTTAACGAACAAAAGCAGAAGAAAATGACAAAACAAGCTTAAAATACCATTTGTAAGGGTTCTATACCTGTGATTAGAAACAAACAAAAAATCCAAAAATCACTACATGATGCTGAAAAATTAAATAAATAGTCAAATACATTTTATCATGATCATATGATGCAAAGCCAATTGCTCGGTGATTCTCCTTAAAAAAGTGCATGTTTTCCTGACAAAGACATATGCTAGTTGATTATGACTCTAACAGCAATACTGCCTGTTTCACATTTGACCAGCTTCTTTTTTTCATTTTTTTTGACACCAAAATAGTCTCATGCAAAAAATTCTGAGATATTAACGATCTAAGATACGCTAGAGTTAGAGATAAATGATAGAAGCAAAATTAAAGACTGCACCTCATTGTGTTCAGGAGAAAGATATTGCAAGCAGCGTTGTGCAACATGGTTGCCATTTATGTCTTTTATCAATCTTATGGTTCTAGGCTTTAGAGAAGAAACAATTGCCAATGATTGTTTGGTTGTTTTTAATGTTTCAATCACCTTCTGCACAACTCGAGTCCTGCACAAAGCAAACAAAAAAGAATGGTTAAGTATTTATTTATAATTGTCTCTAGTAATATTGAAATCCAAATGAATAAGAACGGAATAAACCCGTGATTATCACAAGAGATATCAATGAGTTCGCCAGCTCTTTTGGTCAATGCATGTATTATTCGCGTCCTCTGGTCATCATTGCAAACATAAACTAGCTCTTGTACAACATAATTCCCGAAAGGATCGATCATAAGTTCACCAATGTGCCCAATGATCTCAACAAAGATCTTGCCAATATCTTCTGGGGAACGTTCCTTTAACTTCTCTTGCAGAAATCGGCAGCCATGATTGTCTTTTGCCTCAAGATAAATTCTTCCCACAATCTCATCAACTGATTGATATTTCAATTCCATCTGCTCAGAAATTCGGTGCAGAGAGTTTTCATAATCCAAGTGAGACATTGTCAAGACTTTCTCAGGAACTATTTTGTTACCAACTTTGCCTGGAAGTCCATGGCCGACATAAGCTTTTGCAGAATAAGCTAGATTTTGTCTATCTGAAATGCTGAGGCCCCTTCCTTCTCTGCACATATTCCAACTATTTTCATCAAAAACACCATTCCAATGACAAGAATCCTGACTGCGACTGCCTTGTTCTATCCCACAACTCATGGATGTCCCAAAACACGATCTCAAAATGCTTGAATTCATATCCTCTTGATTCCAATAAAACTGAGGTCGATGCTGGCTTTGGAACTGTTGTGGATACAAACTGTAGGGGTTCATGCTATAATTTTTCACATCCTCCATATTCCTGCACATAAAATCTGAATAATCTGCATGATTAGATGACAATTGGGCCAGCAACTGTGGATCCATGAAGCGCTCTTGCCGCAATGCTGGAGCTGCAAACTGAAATTCCTGAACCGGAATTTGACGAAAAAACTTAAGGGCATGCATTCCAGGATCTACATGTGTTGCTTCATTGTGAAATGAGAAGCTTGGCTGCCATCTTCGGAAATCTCTCAATGAGGTGTCAGTAGTTACCTTCTTCATCAGATGATCACCATTTTCAAGGAATACAGAATCATCTACACATATATTCTGCATGGATTGGTTTGAACTACATGCAGGAGGAGGACGATGAAGGTGTTGCCTACCCAAAGGTGATCCGAGATTCGAAGAGCTTGTCTTGTAACCCATGGCTTCGGGTGGAACCACCGTAACTCCATCCTTGAAGCTTAGTTCCCCAAATGCTGACACAAGAAAAGCATCCTCTGCCAGATTCAACCGACTCTGATCAACATCCAGTGTGGAAGAAGCACCACAACTGGCATGCGTGCTACAGATTTTTCGATCATATGGACTTCCAGCAAATGCCATGCTCTCACACGATGAGATGCGACTGCTATGCTTTTCTAGTTGAGGAGAATTGTGGAAGTTTGTATATCTTGCTGAAGTATGGGAATTTGCTAAATCTCCCTCCACTGCGAACACTGTTCTGGAGTCTGATGAGAACTCAAGGGGAGAGGAATCTAAAGTTGGAAACTTTACTGAAGTGGCATTTGGGATTTCCTTCAAAAACATCTCCAATTCACCAAAGTCCTCTTTGGCCATTCTGTCGAAGGACGAAGAACAGAGCCAGTTTAATTGGAGAAACAATCAATTTTAGTCAAAAACTAGCGATGGATGACGAAATCAAATACTAATTCACGAACATCACAGATTCAAGAAATTACAGAACTTGAAAAAAATAAATTAATTATCTAAAGAAGTTACTAACTATTGAAAAAAGGAAAGTAAAAGAGCAATCTCATTAGAATCCTCAAAATCCTGTTTTGATCATTTAAAAAATGACAGAGATAAACACATACCAAGCATAAAAGAAAAAAATTATTTCGCAGGACACGTACCAATCCACAACTCCATCAAATTCATTGCTTATATCTTCTGAAATCATCAATATATATTTAAAAGAATCAAAATAATCACCAATGCAGAGACCGGAAGTCCCAAATCAAAAAACCCTAAAGCCCTGATCACCTCGGAAAAAACTCAATCTTTACTATTGAGAATAAAAAAGAAAATAAAAAACAATCGCTTTACCAAATACCTCCGCTCATGAGATCAGGAGAAGAGAAATACCACCGATCGAGGCTACCGACCTAGAACAAAGCCGCAGAATTTGAAGCAAAAATCGAATCTATTGTTGAGAGAGACAAAAAGATTAGATATATTTTGTTCGGAAAATCCAGACAAATCCTGAGAGATCTACGGATTTATCACCAAGGGATTTTGGGTTGGAGAGAAAAAAAATCAAGAGCACTCTCTCTCATCTATCTCTCTCTAAAAATCCTTCTCTAGTTGGTTTCCAAATATTTGATGACTATTTCCATATATATTTGGTCAAGAGTAGGGGAGCATAGGAGCGCATCCCATGCATGCATGCATCGCTTCCTTTTTAAATTTTTATTTGGGTCTTTTTTTTTTTTTATAGTGATACTTTTAGGGTTTTTATGAATTTTCTAAGTTTTTTGGAGTTTTCTAAAAATATTCCCCGAAAACTTATAGTTGGGATCTTTTATTTGGTAAAATATTTGTAATTGACATTCATCGCGGTATATAAGTAAAAGAGTTGATGTCTGTCGCTAACTATTATCGCTGTATTTCTTTTTTGAGAATATAATCACCCTTATAAAAAATATTATTTTAGGTTTGAGAAACAGGTAAAATTATTTATACATAAATGATAAGTTAATTTCTAAGGTTTCTTTCAGGAAAAGCGAAGGTCAAACCCGTCAATTTATCAAAGTTACCGCATCAACTACAGCGCGGACATCATTTTTTTCTTCGAATTTTTTTCCGAAACCATACCGTCCATAAAATAGTCGATATTTCTCTATTAAGAGATTAATAAAAATAAATCAAGATATGCATGAATTTTAATTTCAATTAAGATGTTAATTTCAAGATATACACGAATGTTTCATCGTGATATTTAAAATAATAGTATAATATGATTTATTGAGAAATTAAAAATATCCGGTACTGAAGTATAAGAGCACATATTAAAAATATTTGACTTTTTACCGAATAATCACAAATAATCACATGCCTTATTGAAAATTTACAGAAAATCACGTGCGCTATTATTATTAGTAAAAAAATCTCTTGTATTGTATTACAAATTTATAAAAAATCACCTCGATTAAAATATTTAAAAATATTTTATTTTATTTTAATTTTATTAATTAAATTAATATAAAAAATTAAATTATTTTTATTTCATTTTATTTCGAATAACTGGTTCATAATTATCGGACAATTAGTTTGAAAAAATTGGATTTTACATTTTAAATTTTATAAAATCGAATAATCGATTTCTCATAAAAAGTAAAATAAAATAAAATATTTTTTATCAATTTGATATTTATTTAACCTAAAATTAAAAAATAATAATTTGGACTTTTTATATTTATTTTAATTTATAAAAATGAACTAAAATAGAATATTTTTAAAATATTTTAATCGAAATAATTTTTTATAAATTTATAGTATAAGATGAATTAATAATATAGGTAATTTTTTTTATAAATTTGTAAAAGAAAATAATTATTTGCTTAAAAATTCAAAATATATTAGTTTCTTCTTACGCGAACCAAGGCAAGCTTCCGAAACGGCTTGGGAATGTGTGCTGGAGGGGGTAGAATGAGGTTTATGGTTTTGTTTGCTCCCCTTCGAATGGCTTTCGCTCGCAAGATAACTAACCCTCGGGTTCATTCAGTTTGAAATCAAAAAAATAATCTCATTTTAAAATACTATATTTTATTTAATTCTAATTTAAATTTGTACTAATTTTTACAGATAAAAAAAATGAGATTATTTCAAACCGAAGGCTCGGTATTTTTCCTAAAAAAGCCCTGAAAAAAACAAAATTTTTCATGTATAACTCCGTTGACCCACATTTTACTTGTTAGTTCTCACATGGCAATATTGATACATTTAAATTTCCCAAAAATTAATTGAATACTGTACAACTAAAGTAATTATTTTACCCTCGGATGTATTATTGCAAATTTTTGATAATATCTTCAAATTGAACTGTTTTATGCCTTCAGAGCATGTCTGTGTCCAAAAATGGTTGAATAATCGGGTTGTTTCCATAAGCAGATAATTAAAGTTTTTAGGTGGAAGGATCTAAGAACAAGTTATTTGCACATACAGCCCTATAAAAAACAGTATTTGTGTGGTAGCACTTGTTTTAGTTCCACTCTCTACTAGATCATCTGCATACAGTCTCTATTATAGCAACTTTTCTGAGCCATTGGATATGGATCTAGTGATCCATATCAAAAGCAATGGGACGGATATGAATCTAAAGCGATGAATCTATTTGATTTGCACCCGAACTGGAAATATGGGGGAACTGAGCTCATTTTCTCTAATTTAGGTATTTAGTTGAACACTAAATTTGAAATTGGGGAAATTGTTTAGTTATCCCATAAGTTATTTTTTTTAGGTCTCAATTCCAAAAAAAAAAAAAAAAGCTAAGTCGCGAGTTCTGACTAGAGCAGGCCCCACCACCTATTACGAATTCTCCCACTTTTCTTCCAATCTCTTTCTCCCGAACTCACTAATGGAAGGTAGGGTTTCGCTCACCACCACTTGCTCACTCTGCTTTTTGTCGTAATCGCTATCTTCATCTTTAATTTTGCCACCGTCAAGATTGAAGTTGTAGTTTCCTATCCTCCGTAGCTATTGGCCACTCCTAATTTGTTTTCTTGTTTGTCTAAATTTTATATCTTTGTGGTTATTTTTTTGAGATTTTTGGGAATTTTGCACTGATCGCAAAGGATTGGCCGAGGCAAGAAGAAGTGAAAGTCAAGGTAGTGAATTTCTGCATCATTTTTCAATTTTTTATGATTTTGTGTGTGAAAAATTGAGATGAATGTGTTGAGATTAGGTTGTTTGGATCTATTGATTTTCGTATTTGTTCTTAGCTTTTTCTTTGTTGATATGTTGATTTATGGTTTGTTTGCATGTTCGATGACAAGAATCAATATGTGGTTTTTTTGCATATTTGATTTCTCTATTGATTTGTTGATTTTTGATTTTTTTTTTGCATGCTCAGGTGATAAAAATCAACATTTTGTTTCTTTAAATATTCGATTTCTCTATTAATTTATTAATTTTTGGTTTCTATGCATGTTCAGGTGATAAGAATGAACATTTGATTTCTTTGCATGTTCGATTTGTCTATTGATCTATTGATTTTTGGTTTTTGATATTCTAATTTTACAAGAAGATCCATCTTAGTTGAGGTCAATTAGTTTTTATTTTCTACCATTTTCAGAGTAGATTATGTTGGACACAAAACTTGTCATTATATATGTTTCATTGGACTAACTGCTTCCTTAGCTTAAAGGTCAAATTTTCTAACTCATATTACATTGTCATATACACCGTGAACCTGATGCACTTTGTTTTGAGCATGATTCTATGTCAAGGCAAGGTAAAGGTTCAATTTCACGCTCTTGAAGAGGAAAAAAAAATACTAATGTTTAAATTATGGCGCCTATATCTTTATAAAATTATAGTACTTCTTTCAAGGGAATCTGCATGATAATATAGTTGCTTTAAACTTTCTTTTTTCAAATAGAATTGAATTGTTTGAAAGTCATTAGTACTCATCTCTACGATTTATGCCCTACTAAAATTAAGCAAATGCTACATCATTAACTGCCCAATGTATTGTGATCAAATCCACCTCAATAATACATCCATGTCAGGTATGTTAGGGTTTTTTATTTTGACATACTTCACATTACATACAACTCAAACAAAGCAATTCAGGTTGACTAGTGTTTGATTAAGCAGCCATTGATCCACATTTTTTACCTAAAAAATGGTGATATATGAATTCCAAAGACCTCTTCTACTACTTATTGTCATGTTTGCATTTGTGAGACATATAGACTAATTGTTGCCATGTTTATATGTGGTAGTGTTTTGACTCAAATCACTAATTTAGATGGTGTACTTTGACTGTTTAGCTTGTATTAAGTAATTCCATTCAAATCACCAATGCTTATTGTGTTTGCATCTCTTTGGATGACTGCTTTTCATTCTAGGCATTTACTTCGTTGGAAAGCATGGGTGTTCAGGTGTACAAATTTTTATGGTGTTGAAAATTGCTACAATTTTTCTGTCTCCAAATATAGTTGCTCTTTTGCCATTAGATAAAGATAATGCTGATTTTGTTCTAAATATTAATGAAATCTCTAAAAAAAGATAGAAAAAATAAAAATAGGTGGCGTATTTGATGGGTTGGTTTTGGATTGATTTTAATGAGCTTTGATGATTCCCGAATTCTCAAGTATTTGCAAGGTACTTTTATGCAACCACACTTCAGATTTACTTCAATAGTAGATACTTTTGTAATCCTAGTATCCCTACTTGGTTTTGAGTTAATTTTTTAATGGGTTGTGCTGATTCTCGAATATACTCAACTACTCCAAAGGTACTTTTGTGCGCCCATGCTTGAGATTTACTCAAGTACTTAGATGGTACTTCTATGTAACTATACTTGAGATTTACTCAAGTACTTGGAAGATACTTTTGTGCAATTTAACTTGAGATTTACTCAAGTACTTGGAAAGTACTTCTGTGTAATAATATTTGAGATTTATTTCAATCCCACATGGATAATCTGAGCCCTCTTTTTCTTTATTATTTTTATTATTCTTTTTTTTCATTATTTCAACACCCTAAGCCCTCTTTTGTCTTCACTATTTCAATATTTATGATGTGTTATTATTTTTTCTAATGAAGAATGCCGAATTTCTTGATTTCCAAGATGTGTTAATGGCTGAATCCACCCAAAAAACATGTGTAGGGACCTCAACCAAAGCAAAAAAGTAAGGGGAATCTGATGAAAAGGTGGTGTTCGACATACACCGAGCATATGATTAATTCTCTCCTAGAACAAGCTAATACAGGACTTTGAGTTGAGAAGTCCTTCAAGTGAGTTGCTTTTGATTCATGTGCCACTCATATAAATAATCAATTCAATGAGAAAATTACAATGTGAAACACGTTGAGAATTACTACTGCACTCTTAAGAAAAGATATGCTATTATTAAAAAAGTTAAGGATGCTAGTGGCATTGATTGAGATGCGACGAACAAGGTCATCGGGATGGATCCAAAGGCTGCCTTAACCTACTTGAAGGTATATAATTCATTTGTAGTATTGTCAATGATTCATTGTGTTCATTCTCTTATTTTAATGTGTTTTTGTCAGTAGGAAAATATTAAAGTTGAACCTTATATCAACAAACCCCTACATATATACAAGGAGTTAGGGATAATATGTAGTGATTTCTTTGTTGTGAGTTGATGTATTGTGTGTTTGCATAAAGTTATTATCTTGTATGTACTACTAAAATGATTATTAATGCATCATGATGATTGATGGATGTGAACTAATTGATTATGTGTTTATACAAGATTCATTTCTTTTATTTTACCATGTTAGGGGTGTATATTTGTGATTTAACACAACTTGTATTTGTCATAATTTAAATATATATTGTTGCAAGCATATATATGTCTCTCAAATTTTTAGGGTCAATAATGCCATTTTTAAAAATTATTAAAAATATATTTGACTTATATAGGTACCATTTAAATATTATATTTATGTGATTAATTCACACTAAATTTAATTTAATTAACAAATTATAATGTATAAATATTATATTACCTTTTAATAGATTTATAGATTCAATAAAAATTTAATTTATAATTTATAATTTTGGAGGTAATCTCATCCGTATTCACCATTCTCCCACTTCTTCATAAAATCAAAATGAAATAAATACGAAAACTCATAGAACTCCAAAGTTTCCAATTTAACTAAACACCAAAATTGAGGAACCGAGTAAATTTCACACTTCCATAAAAACACTACCAATCAACAAAATATGTTGAACTTTAGAGATTTTTCACTTTTCCGAACTCTAGAGATCCCTTGCTTCTCCCACTTCTCCCACTTTCATGAACCAAACACATCTCTAGTATCATAAGTTAATAATATATCATGAAATACTATATTAAAGTTCATTTAAATTGTACTTGACATGCTCTGGTATAAATAAGATCATGTAATGAAATTCTAAATAACTAAATTTTATGAATTTTTTTGATAATGCACCGAAGAAAACTAGCTAGGTCAAAGGCTTAATAAGAACTATACCCTAGATCATTGCAAATTAATACATTTGATGTCAGAGATCACCTCAGACTGAGCTGAGGAAAGCTCTTACTATATGAATTGTGAATAGCCCAACCTATCTCAACACCAAGTTTGAGAAGCTCAGTGTCTTCAATTAGGGATTATGCAAAAAGATTACATCAAGTTATCTTTAAGCTCGGATACCTCGGTGTAAGCAAAACATAGTCCAAATTATTATGGACTCTTATCTATAAGAAGATTCTAAGAAATTCGGGTCCTATAGTTATCCGTTATGAGTAAGCCGACGAGATTACAACCCCCAAATTAAAGAAATTTGGATACACTCTGCACCCGATAAGTACCCTCTTCTCTGAAAAGGTAGGACGATTGTCCTTTTCGTTTTCTTCATTAATGAAATGGTAAAGGCGAATTCCCTTTTTCTTTTCTCCATTATACTTTGTGTATCCGCTACTGACTTGAGCGTTAGAGTGGCTATCACCAGAGAGTTCTCAATGATCTCCTTCACTTTTTCTTTTGTTATAGTTTGGTAAGAGAGTGGCCTAGTAGATATGTCTCAAGTAGCCTCTTGGACTAAAATCAATGGACGAGTTAGGATCCATCAATAAATTGGTAATTTTATTGAGATCTACTCTCCTTTACTTTCTTGCTAATCTAAGAGATCTCTAATGATCCCCCTACTATGCCTCCTAGAGCAAGAGCATTATTGTCGAAAAATCCAACCAAGGGGCAGGTGGCTTTGGCATTGACGGAGTTGCATAATTCATCAAGAAAGCCACCTAGGCTGCCTCAACAAACCAACTTGATGATGCAGCCGCAACTGCAGCTGTTGGAATAGCAAAGGGGAACTCCCTTTCAAGTGATCTCAGAGATACCCTCGGGACCTACCAACTCGGTGAGTCGACCAAAGTTTCAAACTTTGGCCACCACCATTCAGCAAATGACACATGCACTAAAAGTTCAAGCATAAGCTATGCAGAACGTACAAACTCAACAGGAAGCTAGACTTCAGGATCAAGCTCCAATCAGAAGTAATATACCAAACCAATAGTGCGAGCCACCATAACACACTGCGCACACGCTTCCCCCTAGTGCATAATAGCACCCAAGATACAATAAATAATAGCCATTGTTCTCCTTTTGGTATCAAGCCTTAAGGGATTACGGTAGGTATGACTCTACCTACGATCTAGTTGATAAAGCTACATATTACTCACATGCCAGTCAAGCTTCACCCAGAGAAGCATTAGATACCAAAGAGAAGCTATGGCATACATAACTCAAAAAAGACATGGAGTGCCAAGCTATCTGAACTACATGAGGCATGAAACTCTATTAATCCTTGAGATTACATATTTTCCTATTCAATTAAAGTTCCAATTGTCTCCCTACGAGGTATATGATGGCTCAAAGAACCCAATAAGCCATGTCAGCACATTTAGAAATGCTATATTTCACAAGGTGTTTCCTATGACACTATAAGGCTTGGCTTGAGCTTGATACATTGGGCTTACGAGACATTTAGTTACCCACTTCGATGACTTGATGGGCAAGTTCGCAGAATAGTTTGTTTCACTGGTACCTCGCCAAAAAGAACCCTCAATGCTACTAATACTAAACCAGAAGGAAAAAGAAAGCCTAAGAGACTATTTAGCTCGGTTTAATAAATCTTGGCTAGAGGTTACCAAACTGGATAACTCCATCGTCATTGCTATTGCAATCAATGAAATTCGACAGCCTTGGATTACCTATGAGATGGTTTGTCAACCTCCTAAAAGTTTGGCAGAATTTATCTAGCAAGTTAGATAGCACATCAATGCCAAAGAAGTCATTTTAGCTAAAAAGAAATTCGAGGGTAGTAGTAGACCGAAGAAAGAGCCTTGGGAAGCTAAACCTCCTGAGCCAAAAAAGCAAAGGACTAGACAGAAGGAGTGTTAAACCAATTTTTAGGCTTATACACCACCAAACAACTCAAGGACTGAGGTCTTTGCACAAATCGTACACCAAGACTTCCTACAGAGGCTTTACCTAATTCGCACTACTCAGTAATATCTCGACAAGACATGGTATTGTCATTTTCATGGAGAGCATGACCACAATGCCATAGATTATTGATATCTCAAGGATGAGATAGAAAGATTCATTAAGGAGGGACACCTCAAGCAATTTGTATGCTAAGGTGAATGAGCCAAAGAAACTCACCCACATGAACATAATCTACAAAGTTCTCCCCAAAGGAACCCTATCCTAGAGTTGCATAATCTAGCATTGAGGGACAACCTTAACATGATGTTGGCAAACTCACTAGCTCAGAGTGAAACCTCAATGTTAGCCCCCCAAACACAAACAATCACAGGAGGCATGAGGAGGCGAGGATAGAAACAAAGAGACAACATCATGAGCTCGAACATCAGGATATTATCTTCTCAATAAAGAGTTTAGGGGGAATTTTGATGCCGCACAATGTTGTGTTGGTCATCTTGGTAATCTTGCATGGCATGATAGATACTAGAAATTGGGTGAATATTTTATTCACCCAAGCATTTGATCAGATGAAAATCAAACAAAAGCTGAAATCATATGTTGGGACCTTCATCAGATTCACAAGAAATTTGGCAACTCCAATTGGCATGATCGATCCACTTCCCATGATTGGAGAGAATCCCAAGAGCACTATAATCAAGTCCAAGTTTATATGGTGGTTCTGACACACTCCGCCTGTAATGTGATATTGGGCCGACTAACACTCAATCAACTCCAAGTGGTAATCTCTACTTTTCATTTAGTTATGAGATTTGTAACTAAATTTGATACAAGTGAGATGTGGGGTAACCAAAGCCTAGCTAAAAAGTATGGGGCAACTTATTGACACAATAACTCCAATCAAAAGGGCAAAGTTCAAATGATAGCAAAAATCGATGAGCCCTCTGCTAGGCTAAAAATCACCAATGTTGAACAGAAAAAGTGGCTCATTGAAATCAAAGAATTCAGTATTGAACCAAAGAGGGTCTTTGTAGAACCTATGGAATAGCTTGTCAACCTCATCATCGACAAAGGCTCTAAAAGAACTTTAAAGTTTGGGGCGAACCTCGTGGAGCCGCTACCCACCAAACTAGGAGAATTCATGCAAAAAAGTAAAGATATTTTTTCTTGGTTCTTTGAAGACCTACCTAACATTGATCCCTACATGGCACAATACAAGCTTGTGGATGGCTAAAAATTACAACCCAGTCAAGAAAAAAAAGAGGCATTTTGTCTCCAAGAAAAATCCATTGTCAAGGAGGTAAGCAAAGTCCTCAATGCAGGGTTCATTACCCTAAATATCTAGTGAATATGGTGATGATGAAGAAGTCAAACAATAAATGGAGAATGTGTATTGACTTCATGACTTGAACAAAGCCTGTCCAAGGAATAGCTACCCTTTACCAAAGATAGACCAACTTGTGGACTCTACTTCAGGTCACACAACTCTTGAGCTTCCTTGATGCATTCTCGGGTTACCACCAAATTTGGATGCACCCCAAGGATGAGAAGAAAGTTGCCTTCATCACCAATCAAGGCACATTTTGCTACATTGCCATGTCTTTTAGGCTGAAGAATGTAGGAGCAGCATACCAAAAGATGCTGAATAAAGTTTTCAAGCCTCAACTGGGAAGGAATGTGGAGGTGTATGTCGATGACATGCTGGTAAAGAGTCTCCATATTGAAGGACACTTGAAAGATGTAGAAGAAACTTTCAACATACTCTGAAAGTTCAAGATGAAAATGAATCTAAAAAAGTGTGCTTTTGGGATAAATTTGAAAAAATTCCTCAGCTACTTGATCATGGAGTGAGAGATAGGGTCTAATATGGAGAAAATAAAGGCTATCATAAAAATGATGCCCCCAAGTCTGTCAAAGAAATGCAAAGGCTCATAGGACAGTTGACGACACTTAAATTCTTCTTATCAAGATCGGATGAGAAATTTTTACCTTTTTTTAAGGCATTTAAACAACATTCAAGGTTTGAATGCAACATAGCCTTTGAAAATATTAAGAAATACCTAGTTGAGCCTACTCTATTGGTAAGACCTGAACCAAATGAGGTATTCTTTCTCTATATAGCAGTCTTAGATTAGGCTATGAGCTCAGTGTTAATAAATTATCAGGGTAGAAAATAATACCCTATATACTATGTGAGACATGTACTCACAGGGGTGGAGACTCGATATCCCCCACTAGAGAAATTGGCTTACATCATAGTGCTTATAGCTCAACCTATACTTTCAAGCACATCCAGTCACTATCCTCACCAATCTCCTACTTTGGTAGATACTACAAAAATAAAAAATCTTGAAAAAATTGCTCAAATGGTTCATCGAGTTAAGTCAATTTGATATAACTTTGAGCCTCTGAGAACAATCAAAGCCTAGGCACTAGTAGACTTTTTGATGAAAACTACATCCTACTTGGTAGGATCCAAAGGGGAGGTTTAGGTTGATGGCTCATTGTGTGAGTTAGAATGTAGGATTGAAGCCATCCTTTAAAGCCCAAATGGAAGAGTAGTTGAGTATTCAGCTCAATTAGAATTCAAGGCTTTGAATAATGTCACTAAATATAAAGCTTTTCTCTTCGGATTGTGCATGATATTTGCATTAGAAGCTAAAAAACTTAAGGTATTTAGTGACTCCTAACTTTTATGCTTGCAAGTTACTGGGGAATATGAAGCCAAAGACCCAATCATGGCACAATATATGGTCAAAGCATAAAAACTCATGATAAGAATGGATCGAGTAAAGATCTATTGTGTACATTGGGACAACAATACTAAGGTAGACACTCTTGCATGGCTAGCTTCATCCTCCCTAAATTCAACATCAAAGCAAATCTTTGTGGAAACTTTCAGCAGTAGAGCTACTTTGAGGCTTTCAAAATGAATGTCGTAGACACAAACCAAGCTAGATGGATCCTATAATCTCATATCTCAGAGAAGGATGACTCCTCAAGAATCCAAGGGAGTTTGGAAGATTAAGAGGCTAGCACCAAACTCATTTGATAGATGGAGTCCTACATAAAGATCGCTAACATGACCATTCTCCTTTGTCGAGGGCCTGGAGAAGCTGATTACACTTTGCAAAGTTCATGAAGGGATATATAGGAGCAATGGAGGGGAATGACCCTTGCCTAAAAGCTCCTCAAACAAGATATTATTGGCTTAACATAGCCACTAAGGCATCCAAGTTTATTTTCAAATGCGAATAGTATCAGAGATATGCCTCAGTGTACCATAGCCCCATCATCTAACTCTAGTAGGCTTAGATAGTTGGCCTTTTGACTAATGTGGATGGACATCCTAGGTTTTTTTTTCCAATGGCCTTAGGATAAAGAAAATTTTTAATAGTAACCATCAACTACTTTACCAAGTAGGTGAAAGCTTAGCCACTTACTATGAGCATTAAAAGAAAGATTCAAGAGTTCTTTTAGCAAAACATAATTTACAAATTTTGATTGTCACGTATGCTGGTCATAGATTATGAAAAGTAGTTTGGTAGTACAAGATTCAAGAAATACTATAATAACCTCTACATAGAATAAAGATTCACCTTGGTAGTACACCTCCAATCTAATGGCTTGGCTAAGATAACAATTCTAATCCTTCTCTCGAGTATAAAGAAATGACTCGAGAGGAAAAAGGGCACCTAGGTGGAAGAGTTGCCACCATCTTGTGGTCCTACCAAATCATGCCTTGGATGGCTATGGGGGAGTCACCCTTTATGTTGGCCTATGAGATTGAGGTGGTCATACTTGTGGAAATCAAGCTCACATTCCCATGAGTCAGAACTCATAATCTTGAGATTAATAAAGAAAATCTCTGAGCATAGAAAAACCTCATCTTAGAAGTCTAGGAGAAAGCTCACACAAGGATAGCCAAGTATCAGCGGCAAGTAGTTTGATATTACAACACTAGAGTTCATAACTAGGTACTACGATCAAGTGACTGAGTGCTCTATCAAGTTGAACTAATTGATCAAGTCTCGAGGAAACTATCTCTAAACTAGATAGACTTATTTGGGATTTTAAGAGTCATGGGACCAGGAACCTTCAAGATCGAGCATCCATATGGTTGTGTGTTTTCTTGAACCTAACATATTAACAATCTTAGAAAGTTTTATCTTTAATACAATATTTATTTCTTGAAACAAATTGTATGTGTTTTCCTCCAAATACCTGGCTCTAATGGCCCTATAGTCTAATCGGGTGTTTCGGTGATCCCATCGAAGTATTCCTCCAAAAATATGGTTCTATTGGCTCTACAATCCATCTAGGTTTTTTGGTGACCCCACTAAGGTATTCCTTCAAAAACTTGGCTTTATTAGCCCTATGGTCCAAGCAAGTGCTTTGGTTGTTCCACCATCGTATTCCTCCAAAAACTTAGCTTTACTAGCCTTATAGTCCAATCAGGTGCTTTGGTGACCCCATTGAGGTATTTCTCTAAAAACCTAATTTTACTGACCCTATGGTCCAAATAGGTGTTTTGGTGATCCACCTGAGGTATTCCTCTAAAAACCTAACTTTGTTGGTCCTACGGCCTAACCCGGTACTTCGGTGACCCCATCAAGGTATTACTAAAAAAAATCTGGCTCTATTGTCCCTACGGTCCAACCAAGTACTTTGGTCACTTGACTGAGATATCAAATCTCAAGCTACTCAAAGTCTTTGTTTAGCCATATGTTCCAATGTTTGGCCGAAGTAGAAGTTAACTTTTTCACCCAAGAAGATCTCGTTCATGAGATAAAATGCCCAACCCTTAGCATTTTGAAGTGTAACCTAAGGGGGCTGATTGAGGTTGCTTCAATGAGCAAGATATGGTTCAAAGTCTTTGGTTAAAAGATCCAAGCCAATAAAAGCAAAGGTTTAGGAAAAAAGAATAAATTTCTATTAAGTTCTGAGAAATGACTAGTACAAAAATCCTTTCACAAAGGATAAGAATTACAATTAGTCTGAAATAGATTAAAGCTCAAAAGACTCTGCCAACTAGATTGGCCCCGCGACACCCTCTTTGGTCTCTCTTGCCTTCATCACTGTGACCTCCCTCCAGATGAAATTCTTATACTCCCACTTGAGATGCTGAACCCTTAGATCATCATAAATTTCAACCTGAAGGTCATCAAGCTCAAACTCAGAGTCACAATGAGTTTGCCTCACCATATCCTTCTTTGAAATATATGGCGGTGAGTTTTCCACATTCTCGAAGGTATTGTCACTAGCCTTATACACCAAAATGCCATGCATCCTATTCAGCTTCAAAGCATTACTGTATCCTTACTCAAGATATACATGATAACTAATTCTATTTTTTACATTGTCCAAGGTGGTTCAATGCTGAATCTCTTGGTCTTGTAGACTAGATAAAATTGAGTCCTACTTGACAATAAGGAGGTTTTTCTCCTCCTCCATCTTTGTCTTCTTCTCTTCCATGCTAAGTTGATGAGATTCTAGTTGAGAATGAAGCAGTATCACCTCCTTCTCAGTCTTGCTCTTCTCAACTATGCCCAGCCTCCAAGCCTCATAAAACTAATGCCCCACATACCAAAAGGATTGCAAGGCCTATAGCCAAACCAAAGGTCAGCCCATGACACAAAAAAGAAAAAAAAATGAAGGGGGGATTGTCAACACTAAAGCAAACATGAGTGTACTGACAATAGTATAAGATCTGACTCCCTCTAAAAAGAGTTGATCAATAGGAAGCCAAGCCAAGGAAGGGTTGGAGTTTTCCTCGAAGTCCTTGAGAAAATGCTTCTTGGTCTTAGTCTCCCCTAAAGTTCCCTAGTGCTTCAAAAAAGACCATCATGGCTCTCTTTCTCCTCCTCCCTCTTTCTCCTCCCCTGGACTAGAGATACCAGCTAGCAGCAGGTAGAGGCCTTTGATTTAGAGAGCTTTTTAGCAAGCAAAGCTGGAGACACTAGAGGAACACCCCTCAACTATTTCAAACTCTTGATCATAAATAAAAATCTAAGCAATCTTTACAAAGTCATATTCCATGGCTAAATTGGATCAAAAAGAGGAACCTGCACTAAAATTGTTGAGAACAAGATGAGGATCAAACTCAAAAACTCACTTGAAGCCAAACTGAGTCAAAAAATAGGAACCTGTACTAAAATCATTAAGAACAAGATGATGATCAAAATCAAAAACTCACTTAAAGCCAAAGATAGGATAGTCGTAGGAGCCTTTGAGTGATGAGTCATTACCAGCTCAGAGTGGGCACCCCTAGTAGATTGGTTAGTTCTAGGCTCCTAGGCCTCCCTCAACATAGGTGCAAAACCAGATCTGGATGGGCCTTCACCCTTGAAAGTTGATCTCAAGCTTGTGTGGGATAGAGAAGACTTTCTTGTTGGTGGCGGCACTAGCCATGAGACCTTGCAAGGAACTGGAGTTTCTTCTATAGGAAAGGTTGCTTCTTCCCTCAAAATAGGATACCTCTTTTTAGAGCCAGAAGGAGCAGAAGGGGATGCCATTCGAAAATAGATTTGTTGATAAAAAAAGTAAGGGCCTAAAAGTTTTTTTGAGCAAAGGGAAAGGGATGAAGGATGCTTATATAAGTTTTCTCCTACGATTGGATCACCTCCCCATAGCTTAACCCAGGCCATTGAAGTCCAAAAGGCAAAAATCTTACAACCCCTACTCAGATTTCAAAGACACATGTCTTTCATTTAGTTGGGAGCAGCCTTAGGAAAAAGAAATTGAGGAACATGCAAAAGGCTACTTTGATGAATGAGCAGATAGCGCTAAACTATCATCTTGAAAGAGGGCGAAACTCTAGTAATCACTCAAAATTAGATGAAATGATGACTCACTTTCCTAAGCAAGACAATGGCTAATATTTCATAGAGATGGCAATTCAATTCTCAAAGATTCGTTGAGTGTCATGAGAGAATGACTATCCCATGATGGAAATCCTTAACACCAAGTTCTAGAAGCTCAGTATCTAGGCTTGGGGAGCATTGATGATGCATTAAAGTAAACCAACTAGGTCAACAAGTTAATAAGAATCAAACCCTAGACCACTTGCAAATTGATACATCCGAGGTGAGAGATCACCTCGGACCATGCTAAGGAAAGCTCTCTGTGTACATGCTGTGAATAGTCAAACCCATCTCAATATCGAAGCCTGAGAAGCTCCATGTCTTCAATCAAAGATTATGTAAAAATATTACATCGAGTTATCTTTAAATTTGGATACCTCGGTGTAAGCAGAGTAGAGTTCAAATTATTATGGACTTTTATCCAAAAGAAATCCTGAGAGATACGACTATCTGTTACAAGTAAACTGAGGAGATTATGGCTCCCAAATCAAACGAATCCAAATACACTCTGCACCCTACAAATACCTTATCTTTGAAAAGGTAAGGATAAATGTCATTTTTCTTTTCTCTACTATACTTTGTGTGCACATTATTGACTTGAGCATCACAATGACCATAGCTAGAGTTTGTGATGGTCTTTTTTCACCTTTTTTTTTGCAGTTTGGTAAAAGAGTGGCCTAGTAGATCAATATCAAGGAGCCTCCCAAACTAAAAATGGTGGACAAACCGAGTGTTATCCATAATTTCAAAAATTACCTAAATTTGGTTTTAATACCAATGGGCCTACTAACACCATTGTTTTTGGATTTGACTTTTGTTTTGGTTTTTGACATAAAAATGAACAAATCACTTCATTCCACACACAAAGAAAGAAGGATGGTTGTTTGTAAGTGAAATCTATTGAATTAAATATGTTAAAAATGTGTAATTTATTTTTTTGGATCAAAGACCAAAAACTAAAAGTAAGAGATATAAAATTTGTTATTGTATTAACATTAAATAAGATTTAAGTAGTATTTTGTAGAAATAAATCAATAATTTTTTTGCTTTATGTAAATTTAAAATAAGAGGCTTTTTGCAATAAAATAATCAAGCAAGTGATTTTCTACAAAGGTTATTTGTAAAAAATTTGTAAACCTCTTTAGAATTTTTTCCGAAAATGTAATGCATTAGTCTCAATCTACGAAATGTGTAATTTTTTTGAGAAAGTTGTTGGATTCTTCACTTAGGGTGAGTGTGAGGTATACTCACCCACCGACTTTCAATTTGCCTTCATATATATCTCTTGATAATTTTTTCTAGTGTTGAGTATATTGTGTCAATCTTGATCGTATTGTTTAGGATTTTATAATGCTTGTAAGTATTTTGAGATTTGTTTATCTAACTTACAAAATAAATGACATTCTCGGGATGGTTGTGACACGCCTCTTCACCAAATAGGAGAGAAACTTGCATTGGCGGCATACAACTCATTTCAATGTGTACCTACAAGAAAGAAAAAAATATTAGTGAGGCTCCATATGTAAAATCTAATTCAAAGTAATTAAAATAACAATATAAATTAGTATGAGCTAATCACCTTAGTAAGGGAGGGATCAAAGGCTCCTCCCTAGTTCCCTTTGGTTTTTTTGAAAGTTAGGTGAATTATATGCTATGAATTTTAGGATTTCTATATTAAAAATTTTAACCTATTTTTTGGGAAGGCAAAGAACTTAGTGGAATGATGATGATGCAATGAAAAGAAAGACACGAGAAAAAAAAAAGGATTTTATTGACGCTCGGGTAATCCTCGACTTCTCCAAAAAGTCTCACTAAAAACCACAATGAAAATTTAAAAAATTTTGGCTTCAAGTTAACAGAACACCAATGAAGAATTCACTATACTTTTACATAGGGTTGTGCATTCAGTTTAAAATCAAACCGAACTGAACCGAATAAATCGAACCAAAATTTTTGGTTTTAAAAATTCAAAAAACGAACCAAACTGAAATACTATAAAAATCGAATAAAATGGAAGCAAAATATTTGGTTCGGTTCGGTTTAAACCGAAAACTGAAAATTTAAATCAATTTTATTTTTTTAGTTTAAATTTAACTATATTCAAATTAAAATAAAAACCCAAAACTAATATTATGTATTTATATATAATATGTAATTCGGTTCGGTTTGGTTCAGTTTTTACGATTTTTCAAAATTAAAAATTGAAACCGAAACCAAATTTTAAATTTTTTATTTTTCAAAATCGAACCAAACCGAAAACCGAATAACCCAAACCGAATCAATTATTTGGTTTCGATTCGGTTGATTTATTTGGTTTGAACCGAATACTATATGGGTATACTTTCACTCAAAAATTGAAAAAGATTTGTCTCTAAATTTTTCTAAAAATCCAAAGAACCTTAGGAGAATTTTCGATGAATTCTGGATGAGTTTTCAATATATCATGGATGTTAAAAAATATTGAAAGGCTGAATATTTATAGGTGTAGTGGGAAAGGGACACCAAAACACTAGCATTTGCCCACGACATACACTAAGGACACTGGCATCCATACCTGAGAGGGATGCTAGGTACTTTGCATCTACCTACGATGAACACCAGGGACCAACGGTCCCTCTCATGCGAACTCCACCCACATGGGGTCCATTCCCAAAAGTGGATATGGATTCCTAATTTAGAAATTCTTCGTATTTTTGGAAAAAAGTAAAAAAAATTTGAAATTTTATTTTGATCCAAAAGTAAAATTAAGAGTAAAAATACTTTGAAATTCATGAATAGTCGATCAATTTCTTATTCGAATAAATCAACCTATTTGTAATATGCAAATAAATTTCTAAATTTTAGATATTGACAAAAAGATCCATAAAACTTTCAAATTTAGAGAAAGATGGTAAAAAATTAAATTCTTTATAGAAAATATTTTTAACATATTAAATTTTATAAATGAGTCTAAAAGGAATGATTTATACATAAATCCTTGAAAATCAAGCTTTTGCAATTAAAGAAACTTCCATTTAAAATTATTTAGATATGCTAAAACTAGTAAAAGGATCCAATTTTCTAAATTAAATCTTGAAAGCCTTGAAATCATGTTAAACCCTAAATTGCATAAAGTCAATCAAATGAGTCAACTATGGATCACACGAATTAGCTCAAAAAGGCATGAAAAGATGGTTTTAGTGAGGTGAAGTGTGAGTCAAGGGTAAAAAGGACAATTACATTTGAGAATAAACTTAGTCTATTTTTCTTAACTGACTTGTTAGTTTCAAATGGGTTTGAGAAGTCAACAAAACAAATTAAGTTATGGATGACCTAGGGCTTGTAAGTTTGTGTGCAATCTTTTAGAGGTAAGAATTTCCAAAAACATGTTGAGATTATCTTTACCCATGGTTCATGTTGAGAGAGTCGAAAGAGTGTCGAATTAAAATAATATAGTGGATCAGATACCAAACTATCCCAAAAGCTTAAACTCGTGAAATATGGACATTTTCCATTATATATATTAAACTCTATTTATCCAATATTCGGTGTGGGACACCTAACATTATAATAATCTCCCTCTCTAGGTGTGATTTAACAATATCAATTTTAACAATCTTAATCAAGAACCCTTTTACTTAATCGGTTCCACCGTGTGATTTATACTAATGGTTTTTTGTCTTTTTTTTGATATTTTTTAAAAGTGATTAATATGCAACTCAATTCAATCACATTATCACGATAATTTTGGTATTAAGAGTTTACACACCTTCTAATCTAAAACTCTGATATCACTTATTAGAGGAGTTGAAACAGTGTCAATCAGAATAATATAGTGGATCAGATACCAAACTATTCCAAAAGCTTAAGTTCATAGGATATGAGTCTTTTTTACTATATATATTGGACTCTATCTATCCAATATCTGATATGAGACTAATTCATCACATTTGATATTATAACAATCTTCCATTTTAGGTGTGATTTGATCACATCAATTTTGATACTCTTAATCAAGAACTCTTTTATTTGATCAATTCCACTGTGTGACCCGTACTAATGAGTTTTTATCTCATTTTTTAAATTTTTTTAAAGAGAGACTAATATGCAACTCAATTTAATTACATCATTATGATAATTTCGGTCTTAAGAGTTTTCACAGTTTCAAAGTTAAAGTTCTGATACTATTTATTGGGAGAGTCGAGAGAGTGTCGAATAAGAATAATATAGTGGGACGGACACCAAACCATTCTTAAAGATTAAGCTCATGGGATATATACATTTTTCACTATGTATATTAGACTCTATTTATCCAATATTCAATGTGAGACTAATTCATCACATCTGACATTATAACAAGTTCAAGGCATTTTTGAGATTTTTATGGGGTAATTCCTGCCATTGTTCTATGAGAAAGTTATTTAGATGAAGTAAAGAGGACTTGATGGGAACATGCTCGGAAGTAATCTCTATCTGTGGTTCAAAGAAATAACTTTGAGGGATTTTGGTGGGGTCATTTTGATCATTATCCCAAAAAAAAGAATTTTGTGTTTGAAGTTTCAAACTAGTCAAGATCGAAGAACCAAGTGTTTGACTCCTAGCTATTCTTCTATTGAGTGTCTAAGGATTATGAGAGATGCATGTAAGGTAATACTGATAACTTTTAAAAATACAAGCTTTCTAAAAGAGTGAGATTGTCAATTGTTAGTTGGATTAAGAGGTCCTTTCGAAGAACTAGGATTGTAGACTATCTTAACCTTCCATGGGTAGAGGTTTTAAAAATATGTTCTAAGTGGGGCAAAGTCAATGTCATGGTTGACTCTCATGATTGCTAGTGATGAGATTGGAAATTTGATCAGCACTTCTTGCTTAAGTTGGACATATGCTTCTAATAGGGCCCTATGTTTGATATTCACATGAAGGATTACTAGTGAATGATCTCCATCTTTCCTCATTTTTTTTTGGCTCATTTATGTTTTGAACACAACAATCGATGTTGTTCTTTCCCTCATTCTTTCTTTCCTTTTTTTTGGCTCCTTTTTTTTTCTTCTTTGGATATGGTCGTTCATGATTCTTTGTCATGTGCCCCTGGTCCTATGGAGATGCATTTTTCAACCATTAATCGAAGTCCGTGTCCTTTTTTTCTTTTTTTCTTCACTTAGTGATTTACCACCCTTTGTTTCTTTTGTTTTACTCTTTCAACAAAGTAAATTGGGGTTGTTGCTTGATCTCTTGGAGGCATTATAGGTCTCCTCAGAAAATTTTATTAATATTGAGTATAATGTGTAAGTTTTGACTGTGTCATTCGGGGCTCTATGATATTCACACATGCTTTGAGATTTATGTTCCGACCTAGAAAATGCATGATATTTTCGAGGGGTTATAAGACTTCTGTTCACCAAATGTGAGAAATACTCACCTTAGCAACCTAGAGCTTGCTTCCACACATTTTTGCACAAGAGATAACAAATCCAGTAAGGTTCCCACATATAAAATCTAATTAAAAATAAAAAAAAATATAATAAGTTGGTGAAAGTTTAGTTGGCTCCTTGACATTGAAGGGATCAAGAGCCCCTCCCTAACACCTTTAGACCTTTAGATTTTTCTAAAGTTTAGTTCTAGCTTTCTTCAACAGTCCGAGATTCAAATAGTTGTTGGCATCGGGCAATACATCTGGTCTCCTACAGGGTCAAATTGGATGTTTGTAGTTGATCCCGTCTTCCGTACCAGATTCATAGGATAATGCTTGCGAAGCTATAGTCAAGGTGCACGGGGTCTTACCGTCTAGCCATTGGTACTCCGCCAATGGATCATCACTATCTCCGGTTGACAACCAGAAAGGCCTTTTTCGAACTCTTTTACTTCGTACTTGATTAGTCACTTTACTCCGTATGAACATAAAGTCCCAAAGTATGGAATCCCAAAAATAGGCTGGGTGAAATGCCACTCGAACCCAGAGCTAGCTGGTTCTCCCCGAAATGCATTTCCAATGACGCAACAGAAATGAGTCCTCTTGGAATCCTATTAGGACCAATTGCGCTGTTGGTGCGAAATGGTTCGACGGGAGGAGGAGGAGGAGAAGGGGGATCCAAAACTAATTCTCAAACAATTACATGTGCAAATAATTAAATAGAGCAAGTTAAGAGTGTTCTATGATATAACATAGTTCAAAGACCAACCACTCCTAATCTAGGATCCTTACCTCGATCTTGAGAACTTCAACTCTTTACTAGAGTGTCATTTTATCGGTGATGCCAACCTAGACAAAGCTGATTCCTTGAGTTGTATTGATTTTGTTCATATCATTCATGAATCTTCTTGTTATTGTAAATACCTTTTAAGCCACCTTGAGCTATCTCTTGATCTCTTCAAGTCATGTTCATCGATCCACCATCATACTTCCTTTTCCTTGAAGCTTTTAAATATTTTCTTGAGAGATTTAAGTATTTTGGCTAAAATACAACTTAAATTATATTAAATATCATTTATTTATCATCAAAACTAGAAGAGACAATAATTTTCCTTTTTAAATGATAAAAAATTTTCAAAAAAATATTTAAAATTTTTTTAAAAAGTAGTCGTATACTAAGCATGGATAAGCATATAAGCATGTATAGAGCATGAAGCACATATATGATCATAAGCATTCTAGCAATAAAAGCACTATTAAAGCTATTAAAACACTATAGCTCACAATCATAATAATCATATGCACTCAATAATATATATTTCCTTTTTAACATCAACAAAAAGGGTACAATATAAGATTGAAAGTGGATAGAGTCCCCCCTATTAAAAACAAAGAATCCAACCTATATACAATCCAAACTATCCACATATGACCATATATAACCAAGATGAATAGCATAAATACATATGTAGCAAGAATCCACAGCTTGTATACAAGCTCCCCCTAAAGTCATGCATTCTAAGAGTATAGTATCCAATAGCTAACAAACCAAAGTTATCCAAGAGAAAAACCAAAATTCATAAAAATCCATGCACAATATTCATAAAGTACACCAAATAGCATCTAAAATATAAACACCGTTTGACATTTCATAGTCAACAAAAAAAATTGAAGACCATCCAAACATAGATGTAAAGATCATAATCTACAAACTAAACCATAATCCAAAATACAAAAGAATAGAATCTAAAACTTCATTGAAAGCACAAAAACAAGAGAGAGAACTAGGGACTTAGTCTGGGAGTCATTTGATCCAGCAAGGTGCATATCATCTCAGTGACCTCATCCCAAAAGTTATCAATAGAAGTTTAGAGGGATGTCACCTCCTCAGTCATGCTTCGAGTGAAGTTCTCTAGACGAGCAAGCCTCTCAGCAAAGTCTAAATTGGGGCCTAAAGATATGGCAAGTGAAGGTTTAGCTCATCTAGGTCTTGCACTCTAGTCACTCTTTTCCTCATTAGACTCGGGCTCCTCATCCTCCTCAATGTCTCTAGCATGACCTTGAGTCCAAATATTATTCTGCTCACTACAGCCCATCCAAAAAAGGATAAAGCAAGATAAGGTATCAATAAGAGTGAAGGCGTGACAGAGAGAGACAGAGATTATGAGTAGGAATGGGGCCCCAAAGTTCTTCAGGATATGTGAAATGATCTTGGGGTAACCAAGGGTACTATGGTAATGCCTAATATAATGGCCCATATAATAAAGAATAAGGTATGGTAGGTGAACCCTATGCTGAGTTAATAAGCAATAAATAATACAAAGCTCAGTATACAAAACCTCATCCCAATACCCACCCTTCGGAAGAAAGGTGTAGGCAAGGATCTAATGAAGGACATGGGCACAAGGTGGGAGGAGGTTTGATTGAAACATCACCTCCGTCTAACAACTGAGGCGTATGAAGGAAGGTGGCTAGACCATCTATGAGTTAGGTTCAGTTGGGCCCCCTCCATTAGTACACTAAGGATAGTGCCTAGTATTACAAGTGTTAAAATCATATCTCTATCCCTATAAGATGTCTCTAGTGTGGTAGGGGTTTTATCAAAAGACCCATTAACGGACATCATAATTATGATATGTCTCATAATCAATGATCAATGGTAACCATTCTTGATATGCAAATAGTGATCAAAGGTTTAGAGAAGAAGATTACTAAAATCAACCATATGAGGAACCACTATGCAACAAGTAGCAAATTTATTTTGAAAGATGATAAATCGATTAATGGAAGCAAATTCAAGTGAAAAACCAACACTACCAGGTGTGGAAAAGGATCCTTCACCTTTTCTCTTCTTGAAGGTGAGGTGCTTGATCCTTTTGGCTATTGAGGGAGAGAAACTCGAAATTAAAGCAGGAGAAGAAGAAAGATTAAAAGGAGATGGGCCAAAATAAAGTAGGAACCATGGATTGCTGGAGAACCACACTAGAGCATTCGAGGGAGTCATCAGAGATCACCACTTGCGAAGAAGATGTGAAAATAACTTGGCGGCTAGGGTTTTAAAGTTTAAAATTGGGCCAAAATTGTGAATATCATATGTTTGTTTGATAAATTGGGAATCCAATAGTGATTTTTGTAGCATAACATTTTCCTAAATTGGTCTATTTTTCAAACGAATGTCTCACAGTGAATTTTGGTTGATCAGAAAATATAGAACTAGGCATCCATTTATTAATCAAACATTCGATTCAGATAGAATTGCACACCCCTGTAAAGTTCAGAAATGAAACGAAAGAACTAATTTCAAAAGCTCTTAGTAAATTTGCAAGTTTTGAAATACCAATTGCATTTTAAATTAAGTTGAACCACGTCTCATCCAAAGGTTTTGTGAAATATCCACAAATTGACAATTAGGTTCAATAAGAATCAAAGTAATGTCCTTCTTTAAAATATGATTCTGAAGAAAATGATAGTGAACATCAATATATTTTTGAATGAGAATGTAGTGCCATATTTTTTGACAAACTAACAGTACTAGTATTGTCACAATAAATTGGTACATTTAAAAAAACACAACTAAAATCTTGAAGTGTTTGCCTCATCTATAAGATTTGAGAGCAACAACACCATATGGCTACATATTCAACCTCGATGATAGAAAAAGCCATTGAGTTTTGTTTCTTGGAACTCCATAAAATTTAAGATTTTTCAAGAAATTGGCATATACCATTAGTACTATTTCTATTTACATGGCCTCTAGTATAATTAGCATCATAAAAACTAATTAAATCAAAGCAATCATCTCTTGAATACCATAATCCTAAGTCTATCTAAATACGCATTTCATGATAATTAGATGAGATTTCCTAGGGGATACTTAAAACTTAGCACATACATAAATACTAGACATAATATCATATTTACTTAAGGTAAGATATAATAGATTATCAATTACATCTCTATAGTACTTTTTATCAACCTTGTCACCATTTTCATCCTTGTCCACCTTTGTTAAGGACTTATTAGAGTTCCTATTATTTTGGCTTTATCCATATTGAACTTCTTAACTCCCTTGTGAACTTATCTTGGTTAATGAAAATTTTATTTTTCAATTATTGTACTTGTAATTCAAGGAAAAAGTGTAATTCTCCCATTATGCTCATTTCAAACTCCTCCTTTATAATACTTGCAAATATCTCACATAGATTTCATTAGTAGTACGGAATATAATATCATCAAAATAGATTTAAACTATTAATAGATCATTATGTATTTTTTTAAAAAAATAATATGGTGTCTATACAATCTCTTTTGAAACTATTTAAAATAAAAAAAGAACTTAGTCTCTCATACCAAGCTCTTGGAGCTTGCTTAAGACTATATAGTGTTTTTTTTAATTTTAAAACTGGGAGATTGCTCAACATAAATTTTTTTTGAATAAAAAGCCATTTAAAAAAGCACTTTTGATATTCATTTGAAATAGTTTAAAATCTTTATAACATGTAAATGCAAGTGAAATCTGAATAGATTTCAAATGAGCAACCGGTGTAAAATTTCGTTTAAAATCAATGTCTTCAATTTGATTGAAATCCTTAGCCACTAATTTAGTCTTGTTTCTAACTACGATACTATTTTCATCTATTTTATTCTTATAGACCCATTTGGTACTAATAATTGGGTAGTCATTTGATCTTTGAATAAGCTCATAAACTTGATTTCTCTCAAATTAATTTAGTTCTTCTTATATAACAAGAATTCAACTCTCATCTTTTTGAGATTTCTCAAGGTTCTTGAACTTAAGATGAGAAATAAATGTCATATAATTGAGATTAAACTTAATAGTATGATAAGTTTTTACCCCTTAATTAATATCACTTATGATTTGATCTATTGGATGATTTTTCTTGAATCTCCACTCTTGGGTAACTCTTTATCATACTCTTGCTCCTTAGACTCATTATCTCTATTATCAACATTCTTCTCATTTGACTCTTTGCTAGTCTCACCTCCTTTCTCTCAAATATCCGTAAACCATTCATCCTCTTAGAGATCTCTGCATCATCATCAACAACCTCCTAGATGAAGAAGTTAAAGAGGTCTTGTAGTTGACACCAACTTCTTAAGTTTGTATGAGAACTTCACTTATTTTCTCATTTGGTAGTAACTTATTCTTTGAGGAATTATAAGAAGATTTTGAAAAATTATTTTCAAGACATGAAAAATCGAGTCTCAAGCATATTTCATTTGATTTTGATGCTTTGAAATCTTCTAAGAGTACTTGCAATTGCAAAGAGAGTATTGATACACTCCAAGTGGAATATGATATTTTAAAATCTTCTAAAATTACTTGTGATTGCCAAATGATCTTACCATACTTAGAAATGAGAATAGATATTTGAGAAAAGTTTTATAAAATTTTTTTTGTGGAAACATTGCTTTGAATATGATTCTCAAAAGCCAAAGAAATATTTTGAATAAATCTGATTTAGGCTTTATAACTTCTAACTTCACTGGTACTTAAAACTACTTTTGTAAAGGCTTCAACTATAACTCATTCTTGTTTGACTTGTACTTATTATTGTAGAAGAGGACATGTCTCCACTAGTTGCTCAATTAAAAAAAATTCTTCTCTTAAACCAATATGGGTACGTATGGGGATAATCCCAAAAGCTAAGAAATCCAACTTAGTTTGGATTTCTAAAATCTCTCTAACATGATTATTGTTGGATTAGCTAGGGATGACTTATGAGTTTCTACTTGTTATATCTTATAATCATTCTCTAGTTAATATAATAGAGGTAAGTAATTTTATCTTATATTACTTGCGTGATCATTTGCATTTATGTCCTTCTACATAATCTTTTATTTCTTTTTTACATAATCTTCTATTTCCTTTCAAATATTCAGAATCCATGATTGAGAATGGGTACCAATCCAATTTTAATATATTAGTTATCCTACACTCCAAGAAGAAGAATGAAAAATGATTCTTTGATAGTGGATGCTCAAGATACATGATGGAGAATCCATCCATGTTCAAGGAATTGGTAAGCAAAGATAGAGAATTTATTACCTTTCGAGATAATGGTAAAAGTAAGATTATTATTGGTTCCTCTCTTATTAAAGGTGTACTCTTAATTAAGCAATTTAAGCATAATTTGTTATCTATTAGTCAATTATGTGGTTAGGATTTTTATTTATTATTTAAATCTAATCATTGCATAATTAGACATAATGATAGAAATAATATTGCTTTTGTGGATCATCATGATGGAAATGTTCATACTATTAATCAAGATAACCTTATCCTCATTTGCTATGAGGCATAAGTTCACAATCTCATCATCGAATAAGGCATCCTTACTCTTCTCTTTGGAATAATCTCATGTTGTTATCATTTCCTTCTTCTTCTTTGCTTTGAATTAGTTGTTTTTGTTGTTGAGAGGGCAATTTTTTTTCATGTGGCCCAACTTCTTGCACTTGAAATGTGTAAATATGTCTTCTTCTTCTTCCATAATTGGATTGGTCCTCTCACCCTTTCTTGACTTTCTTGGCATGTGCTTCTTCTTGAGGAATTTCTTGAATTTTTTCGTTAGAAGCATCATATCTTCGTCACTATCCTCCTCTTCTTCTCCACTTGATTTCTTGACTTTGAAAGCAATGTCCTTTTTTTTTTGTCTTCATTGTCCTCTTGATTTGGTCTTTCATTATCATCTCATGAGTGATTAGAGATCCTAGGAGCTTCTCCAAAAATATTATATTGAGATATTTAGCTTCTTGTATTACCATCACTTTTAGATCTCAAGTATTAGACAAATATCTTAAAATCTTTCTAACTAGTTATCGTGTAAACATTTTGGTGATAGACTCATTTGACTTCATTTTAAAAGATTTATATTGGTTAACTAATATATTCACTTTAGATTTTCTTACTTGTGTTGTACCCTCATGGGTAACCTTAAGATAATGTTATATGTCATGAGTCATCTCATAAATACTAATATAGTTAAATCCGAATGGATCAATAACATAATATAAAATATTTATTACTTTGCATTTAAAGAATTATTTTTTATCAACCTCATTCCACTCGTCCTTGCATTTGGTACCTTCACCTATCAATTATTTTGGTGGGTGGAGTGTACCCTTTTTCTACCAACCGCCATAAATCATAATCAATGGATTTTATGAAGATCTAAATTTAGACTCTCTAATAGTTGAAATGAGTGTCATTGAATAGTGATGAACGAGTGGTGGTTTGCCCCTCTTGAAGGGATGGTGAAAGCACCAAAATTTTTCACAAATAAGGATCAAGAATAAGAGCACCAAGTTTTGAAAGCACAAAGAACCACCTATGAGGGGGGAATGAATCAAGTTTTTGAAAAACAAAAATTTTTTAATAAATCAAAGTCAATTGAATTCACCAATCATAATTCAAAGTTAATTCTCAAATAATTATAAGTGCAAGTATTTAAACAGAGCAAGTTAAGAGTACACCACGACATAATGTGGTTCAGAGACCAACCGCTCCTACTTCATGACCCTTGTCTCGATCTTGAGAACTTTAATTTTCTACTAATGTGTTGTTTTATCGTGAAGCCAACTCCATACAACTCTTCTTGCACCAACCAGCAATATGAACTTTGAACTAAAGTTTAAGTCTCTCAATCACTCCAAATAACCTTCAATGAAATACAAGTGCAAAAATGAAGTAGATCTTACAATTTTAGCTCACACAAAGATCTCTCAAGAGGGAAGTAAAGGACAATAAAAATTTACTTGAAATTAGAAAGTTTAGAACTCAACAATGGCTAGAGAGTAGAAAAGGCTTTGATCACTTTTCTCAAAAATTAGAAGATATAAAAGTTATTAAGTGAGACCTCTTCCACTTTATTTATACTTTTGGGGTCAAAATAAGCCATTGAGAGTGAGATTCCACGGTTTGGTTTGCTCCAATGATCAAAAAATAGTTGTTAGTCATGTAGAAAATCTGAACCAAAAGTCCTTTTAGATAATTGGTCATCTAATTCCAGTTTATTAGAACTGGCCCACAGCCTAATCGGTCATTCGGTTCTCAATCAAGTATCTAGTTCTATCAAAATTTGAACCCTAGCCAGGCATCCAGTTCCACCTAAGCATCCAATTTTGGTAAAATAACCAAAGCCTGAATCACTAGTCGGATGTCTTGTTCTACATAGGACTGAAGTTTGAATCTTTAGTCTAACTCAATCGATTGTTTGGTTCAAAGGCAAATGTCCAGTTCAGTCAGAAAAGTTTTGTTAAGAACTCTCTATAGAACTCTACACCAGATTGAATGCTAAATAATTTATCTCAAATAAATTTTTGACTCGACTAAAAATAAAAAGAAAGCTAAACTTAGTCGAAGCCAATTCTTTGAGTTACATTGGCTTTGTTTGTGTCATCTATGAATTTTCAAGTTGTTGTAAATACCTTTCAAGCCACTTTGAGCCATCTCTTGATCTCTTTAAGTCATGTTCATCAATCTATCATCACCTTCCTTTTTCTTAAATCTTTTAAATGTTTCCTTCAGAACTTTAAGTATTTTGACTAAAATACAACTCAAGTAGATATTAAATATTGTTTATTTATCATCAAAACTAGGAGGAATAATAAGTTTTAGGTGAACCATATGCAATGATTTTAGGGTTTCTAGATTGAAAAATTCTCACCTAATTTTTGGAAAAAATAAAAGACGATGACGCAATGAAAAAAGAAAAAGAGGAGGAAAAATGAATCCTGTGATACATATACAACCTTTGCTTCTCCGAAAATTTCACTAAAAATTGCAACAAAACTTTAGAGTTTTTGGTCTAAGTTAATAAAACATCGTGAGAGGGTTTCCTAGATTCTCGCTAGCAAATCAAGAACAATCTGTTGGAAAAATTCATTGAAAATCAAAGAGAATTTCGGGGGAACTCTCTGTGAATGTTGGGTGAGCTTTGGGTGAAAATTGGATGGTTTCACGCTAAAGAATACAAAAGTTTATATGGCTATTTGGGAGAAATATCTCAGGAACGTTGGCATCTTGCATGTTGCAGATACTAGGAACACTAGTGTTTTGCATGAGGCAGATGTTTCAAATATGGTGTCTACCTAGGACGATTGCCATGTTTCCTAGCATTTACCTTATCACTTGTCTTATTGCGAATTTACAAAAAATTATCTATTTTATTAATACAAAAAATCACTCGTCTTATATTATAAATTTACAAAAAACTGCATCAACTAAAATATATCAAAAAATATTCTATATTAATTTAATTTTATTATTTAAAATTAATATAAAAAATTAAATTATTCTCATTTAATTTTGATTTGGATAATTATTAAATTAATATAAAAAATTTATTTTATTATATTTTTAAAAAATCGATTATTCAATATTATTAAATTAAAAATTAAAAATTTAGTCCTATCAGACTGACTATCAATAATTATGAACCAACTGTTCGAAACAAAATAAAATAAGAATAATGTGATCTTTTTATGTTAATTTAATTGATAAAATTAAATTGAACTAAATTTTTTTAAAATATTTTAATAGAGATAATTTTTTATAAATTTATGGTATAAAATGAGTAATTTTTATTAATAATAATAAGAAAAATAAGTTTTTATAAAATTTAAAATTTAAAATCTTGATATATATTAAAAATATCCTTAAAAATTTCTAAAATTTAAGGCCTCAAGACACTGTTTGATTCGGGATCAGGATCAAAATTAGTGGTATAAAATGAGATAATTTTAGAGATAATTTTTTATAAACTTATGGTATAAAATGAGTAATTTTTATTAATAATAATAAGGTAAATAATTTTTTATAATTTTTTTTAAAAAATTAGAAATTTAAAATCTTGATATATATATTAAAAAATATCCTTATAACGCCCCAAGCGGCAAAACAGATGCTACTCGCAGCACTTTCGCGGCTAAGGGGCCGTTTGGATAATTCCGAGTTTTGGAATTGAGGGAATTATCAATTCGATCAATTACGGGAAATTGAGGGAATTGGCCGAATTGGATAATTTCGGTGTTTGGATGTACTTTTTGAGTGAAGAAAAAGAATTGTCAATTCAGTCAATTCCGTGAATTCGATTGTTTGGAATGTAAATTGAAATCAACGAATTCCGCCAATTCCCTCAATTCCGATGTTTGGTTGGTTTTGGAATTGGAGATATGGTCACCCAGTTCTTAATGGGTGAGATTATCCCCATTTTTAATATTTTCTATATTTAATTTTAAAATAAATATATATATTGAATTAATAAATTAATTAGACATATTTTTGAGGTTTTAAAAATAACTAATATTAGAATTACGTATTGATAATATCTATTTTTTTAAAAGAATAATTAATTTAAATAATATTAAATCAATAAAATATACACATGCTTATTATCATATTTATATCAAGTAAAAATAAGATATTACATATTAAAAATTAAAGGAATAATGATCGTTAACTAACCGGAAACGGAGTAGATTTTCTTCTTCCCCCTTCCCTTTTGGTAAGAAACTGTTTAAACAACCAACATATGAGATCAAAAAATATTGTATATTTTTTTAGTGCAATCATAGATCACACTGGCAGTAATAATATTAACTAAATTATCAAAATCATCAAAATTAACTGGCGTCGGGGACGACGGTCGTCGGGGCTCGGGGACGGACCGCCGCTCGGGCTCGGGGACGATGGGGCTCGGGCCTCGGGGATTGACTGCGCTCGGGCTCGGGGACGACGGGCGTCGGGGCTCGGGGACAGACCGCGCTCGGGCTCGGGGACGGACCGCCGCTCGAGCTTGGGGACGACGGCTCGGACTCGGGGACGACGCTCGGGGCTGACGACGCTCGGCCTTAGGGGAGACGAGCTCGGGCTTGGGGAGACGACGCTCGGGGCTGACGACGCTCGGGCTCGGGGACGACGAGCTTGGGCTCGGGGACGACGCTCGGGGACGACGCTCGGGCTCGGGGACGACGCTCGGGCTCGGGGACGACGCTCGGGCTCGGGGCTGACGACGCTCGGGGACGACGGCTCGGGCTCGGGCTCGGGCTCTGGGACGACGAGCTCGGGGTTGACGGCGCTCGGCCTTGGGGGAGACGAGCTCGGGCTAGGGGAGACGACGCTCGGGGCTGACGACGCTCGGGCTCGGGGCTGACGACGCTCGGGGACGACGGCTCGGGCTCGGGGACGACGAGCTCGGGGCTCATGCCGGACGGCGCTCGGGCTCGGGGACGGTGACGGGAAGAATTCGGCGGAATTCCGCCGAATTCGCTGGGAAATAAACGGGTGAATTGGAGTTTCGGGTAGCGTTGGGACATACTCAATTCGGATTCGGAATTGCGAATTCGGCTTCTCTGATCTCGAATTCAAATCCGGAATCGAAAATTGTCGGAATTGAGAATTCACCAAATTCCGGATTTTTATTTGGTTATTAAACAATCGAATTGAGGGAATTGAGCCTCCAATTCTCCCAATTCTCCCAATTCGGTCAATTCGATTGTTTGGTAATCAAATAAAAATCTGGAATTCGGTGAATTCTCAATTTCGACAATTCTCAATTTCCAATTTAAATTCGGGATCAGAGGAGCCGAATTCGCAATTCCGAATCCGAATTAAGTGAGTTTGACCGCTATCCGAAACTTTAATTCACCCGTTTATTTCCAGCGAATTCGGCGGAATTCTTCCCGTCGCGGTCCCCGAGCCCGAGCGCCGTCCGGCATGAGAATTAAAAATCAAGATAACCACACGATTGACGAACACTCGACGGTCAAAAATAGGCCACGTTGCCGGTGTCGTTTGTCTGAAGTTGAATTGACGGTGGAGTTTATCCGGCGGAGGAGCCATTCGAATCGGCTCCCGAAACCCTCTCCGATTTAAAACCCTCAACGTAGCGGCGCCTCCTCTCTTTTAGGTTAGGGTTTTGGGATTGCGCTCCGTCCGCCTCGAGATTCAACCCATGGCCGCCGTCGATTCCTCCGCCAACCGTATCCTCGTCCCCATTTTTGATTGTTCTGTTTAAGACCGTGTTGTTTGTTTTTTTTTTCGTTTTATTTGATGCTTTTTTGGTGGACAATTAGTTATCAGATTGCTTGGAGGTTTTTAATTGGTTTTCGATTTTGTTTCTGTTTCTGTTGGATTGATTTGAGATTCTTTTGGCGAAAAGATGGTGTCTTCGCGATGGTTTTAGCCATGTGCGTCGATTTTTTGATTTATTATTTGTTTTAGATGATATCATTTGGATTTGTTGTGGATCGCAGTCCCACACTATCAATTGATTCTGATTGTGTTGGGAGAAATAGTTGCGTTAGCAAAGGGATAACTTTTGATGATTGAGGTATTAGTTTGTGTCATTAGTGCTTTTTCTTGTTAATTTTGTTGTCTGTTTAATTTAAGGTCCTATCCTCTAGTGCTTAGGAACAAGGGCTCTTAATCTGATAGTCCATCGTAGAAACTATGTAGAATTAGTTTTCCATTCTGTGCTATAACTGAAGTATGATTGTATTTGGGCTTGCTTGTAGAGGTAGTGGTCTGAAATAGACATTTGGCTTGCTTGTTTGTTTCTAAATGGTTTTGTTTCCTTGATTTACGTGCGACTCTTAGAAGCCGCTGCCTTGTTGGAAAAGTTGTCGTTGGATTCTCAGAAGGCCCATAATGTTTCGGAGGTTTCTAAGAAGGTAATATGTTTTTCAGAGAAATCCCCTCTGCAGATAAAAATCAGAAGGCTGAATTCTCACATGATTGTGAGTTATTTGGACAAGGGAAACTTTTATGTTCATATGCTTTGGTTTGATTTGCTTGTACAGTCATCTGTTATTCAACATGGGCCTTTCAATGGGGGTGAGGAATGGACCACAACTGCAAGTGAACATTCATTGACTCCTTCGCAGCAGGATGTTATGGATCCAAACATGTGCTACCTGCCAAATAGATATGCTTCTACAACATATTACTATGGAGGTATCCCACTATACTTGTATTGCTAGATTTATTCTGTTTTTGTATGTGATCAACACTCATTGATCATTGAAGACTGCATTTTTATATCCCTTTCTTATATTATTGTTTCTGTTGCCCACGTTCCAAATTGCATAGATTGGTTCTGATGCTTAGCTTTGTTTTGTTGTCATCATCAATGTATGATGGGAATGAATCTTATGGTATTTGTCATGCTTCAGGATATGATGGCTCTGCCAGTGATGGAATGGAGATGCCTTTTCGTGTAAGTGCTCTGTTATCATTATTGGGATCTACTCAATAATTGCTATTTGAGAGTTATAAGCTACACAAATAAAAATTGTTATGAATTCTTGAGCCATGAAATGCATAAGTTGATTAAGGTTGTTAAATCTGACATACAGATTAGCTCATTTGCTGGGATATTAGATTGATATGTCCTATTGTTTGACAGGGGGTTTATGTGAATATGTATGGACAGGGATATAGGCATGCTTGTGGTGCATATCCTTGTTCTCAAGTTCCTCTGATGGGACATGATGGGCAGATATATGCTTCCCAGAATTATCAGTATCCAACTCAATTTTACAAGCCATCGATACCATCAAGTGCAACTTATGCATCACACCATGCTACTAAAGGGGAAGTTCCTACATCTGTTTCCTCTGATCAGCGAACTCAATCTGTAGATACTAGCAAAGCTAACTCAAATGGGATTGCGAATGGGAATGCAAATGGTAACAACAGGTCAGGGCCATTGAGATCAAGCAACCAAAACTCAACACTGACCACATATGGTTCTTATGATAGGGGTGCATTTTCCGGAGGCCATCCTTCTTCTGGATATCAGGATCTGAGATTTGGGTATGATGGAATGAGTTCATCTGTACCATGTTTTGATGGTTCTTTGCTCTCTGGTTCAACTAGCAGTTTATCTTCTAACCTTGCACACAACAACCACAATCCATCAGCATGGAATCAAACTCGTTCCACGTCTCTTCTGATGGTATGACTCATTAATTGCGCATGGCTAGAATATTTTCATGGCTAGAGTATTTCACTTGTTTATGATGTGAATTGCACCTGCTTAGCATACAGTTTCCTTGGACCTGGATCCTACTTAGTATGTTGTTCCTTTGTAACTACATTATGTCTATTGCATCTAATACCTGAAATCCTTGTTGTTTCTCACAGCACAATTGCTTTCCCATCATTTTACCAGAATATAAATGCTATTAAATGATTTATCATTCTAATGAGGATTGCTGAGTAATCAATAACATTTTCATGTCACTTCTTGCTATATTTCAATGCTTTGGCATCTTCAAAATTTTTGGTGCATTTATCCTGAATCTTCATGCTCACCATCAGGATTCCAGACCAACATCATTGATGGGACCAGCGTCTCCTGGATACATGGATAGGATGTACCCAAATAACCAAATGTACGGGCAGTACGGAAACATGTATAAAAATGCTCTGGGTTATGCATCAAATGTTTATGATTCTAGATTATCTACGCATTTAAGTCTTGTTACAGATAGCAAATACAAGCCTAGGGGACAAGGAAGTGGAATCTATGGTTATTGGAATGACAATTTCGATGGTTTGAGTGAACTTAATAGAGGACCAAGAGGAGGCGGCCACTTCAAAAACCAAAAGGGATTTAGTTCTGCCACCGATGCTGTAAAAGCACAGAACCTTACTTCAAATGCAAGTGAAGATTCTATCTTGGAGAGCCAGATAGAGATCTATACAATCATCCAGACTTTCCTGATCACTACTCAAATGCCATGTTCTTTGTTATTAAGTCGTACAGTGAGGATGATATTCACAAGAGTATTAAGTATGGTGTTTGGGCCAGCACCCCTAATGGCAACAAGAAGCTCGATGCTGCATTCCAGGAGGCTCAAGAGAAGGCTGGCAGATGTCCTGTTTTCCTGTTTTTCTCTGTAAGCATTGCAATTGCTATTGTTTAGCATTTTGCTGGAAACCTTGGATTTGCTTCACTGAATTTGTTCTGTTTTCAGGTCAACACAAGTGGACATTTTGTTGGTGTTGCAGAAATGGTTGGCTGTGTTGATTTTAATAAGACAATGGACTACTGGCACCGAGATAAGTGGATTGGTTGTTTCCCTCTGAAGTGGCACATCATAAAGGATGTGCCCAACAGCATTCTGAAGCGCATAATGCTTGAGAACAATGACAACAAGCCGGTTACTAACAGTTGAGACACGCAGGGGGTGAAGCTCGAACAGGGCCTTCAAATGATCAAGTTGTTCAAGGAACATGCTAGCAAGACTTCAGTTCTGGATGATTTCAGGTTTTATGAGAATAGCCAGAAGTTGATGCAGGAGAAGAGAGCCAAGCAACAGCTTCAGAAGCAGGCATGTGATTGTGTTTTGGGGAGTGGGTACCTTTCTGCATAAGGTTGTATGACTGAGTTATCTTCTCTTCTCTTTGTAATAGGTGTCAGATGAGAAGGAGAATGATAGCAAGACAAAGCCACTGCAGCCTGTGGAACCAGTTACAATCTTGAGCAAAGCTGTTCAGAGCGGCCTTGGAGAACGGAAGCCATCAGAAGAAAATGGCCCGTCTGTCGTCGCTGGGGAAAACCTGAAGGCTGCAAACGTAGTGACCGATATATGATTGCAAATGCTTGATCAAGTAGATCTTCCTGTCATCGACCTGCTTCAGTCATTCTGTGCTGGTTTGGACTTACAAGAGGAGATTCAGTAAAGAAGCATAGTACATAGTCAATTGTTGATGTCTTGGTTCTCTAAAGGTTGCATAGTACATAGTCAATTGTTGATGTCTTGGTTCTCTAAAGGTTGCATAGTACATAGTCAATTGTTGATGTCTTGGTTCTCTAAAGGTTGCATCAATAAAAAACTTTCCTGTTCATCTTGTTTTCTTAGTGACTCTGGCATTTAGGTAGTATGTTTTCTTTTCCTTCGTTTAGGCTATCTGAGTTTCTATAGCTTGAGTTAGTGGATTAGTTTATCATTCACTTTCTTTTAGTAGAGGGCCTTTAGTTGGGTTCAAAATTTTTTCCTATTTTAGGAAAAATGTATTGTAATTTTGACCTTTCTTTCTTCGTCAATCTGAGTCAGAAGCACTATATGGTCTTGGGAATGAGATGATTGGCAGAAAGAAAAAGATTTCTCCATCTTGTAAGATGATTCTCCAAATGGACGGATAACATTTACATTTAAAATTTGAAAATTACTTCTTGGATAACATTGGAGTAGTCATAATTAGTGAGAAAACTAAAAATGAATTAATGTTGCTCTGAATAATAAGTAAAGATCAAAAATATGTTATGATTGAGAGCCTTGTTATAATCTAATCCGTATTTTGTTTTCATCATTAAATCAGTTTACTAATTTGCGTGATTTGAGAGTTATTCAGTTGAATCTCTCTGTTACTTCCAACATCTCAGTTGCATCAAAAGGTTTACAGGGAATCCCTTTTAAAAAATAAGCAAAATTGCAGATAGTCTCATTCTTTCAGTATCTCTAAGTTTTAAAACAGCCCTGTCTGTTCATTAACTTTGTTTTGTGAATAAATGCCATTGTATGGATCAATGGATTGACAATTTTCTCCCTTATTATCTCCTTTCTAGTTAATTTTTATTTATAATTTTTTTATCAGAAAACACAAGTTTTCTTATTCGAAAAAGTGACATATATATACCTATATTTATTGTGATTGTTCATTTATTTTTCATCTCTACATGTCTTTGGACTGCTTTGAGACAAATTTTCTTCTTTTTTTTTCATTCCTTTTATTCCCACTTTTGGTTCATCCATTACTAGTTTTTTGTTTTCAAATGGGTAAAGATGTGTTTTTATTAAGCAAAAAAAAATCTAAAATCAGTGAAAATCCAAATAGCGGCAGGTTGTAAAGAACTTTGAAGAATGGGGTCTTTTTCTAAAATTTTATTGCCAGTAGAGCCAACTTCCCATATATCTGCTTGAACGTTGATGGACAGTCCTCTGAAAGCATTTGATTGATGTTTGATGCAGTGCACATCAAGCCCATCTTTTTCTAAAGGGCTTCATGCTCCATGTTGGCAATATAGCAACACATCTTAATGCATGATGTTGCGTATCATGATTGACACTTGAACCTTAGTCTAATTTTTCATTTGACCCTAATATAAAAAGACCTTACTCATTGCTAAGGGTTAACCTATTATGATGGTACAGAATTGGATATCTAATTTCAATATCTACTAACAACTGGTTGCATATAACAATTGTATGGATATCATTTTGCAGAGTGAAATTTAGTAGCTACCACAGAGATTGCTATGATAGATTTGGATCATAAATATCTAACTTTACAACAAAAAGGGTATGAACCCAGAGATTGACTGGGTTCACCCAACCTTTTGAATTGTAAATATGGACATCCATAGCGATTGTTACGGTAGCCACTGAATCCAATTCCATCATTCTGTAGTGACAAAACCCTCCAAGATTAAATATGAGTTCATCAACGAAAGAAAACAAGAGGACCAAATGTGCAATTCGAAGAGTTTTTAGGGGTACATTTGCAAAACTTACAAGAACATGCACAAAAATATCAGCCAATTGTGAAGGTTGTACATACCGAAAGGGTGAAAAAATAATGGTGGCAAATGGAACCAAAGAACCAAATTGGCTGGACAAGATTCTAGGGGGTCCATTAATTTAGATGAATCACTCCATTGAATGAATAGGATCCCACCCATGTGAAGCTTGGGACCCTTTTGCACCTTATCTCCACTCAAAGCTATGGAAAATGGGAAGCAATGGAAGTCCAAAAGCGAATAGCATTTATAACCTTAGCAAAGTTATATTTAAGCTATTCATTGAAGTTGGAATTAGAAAGCAAACTCACCAGGGAAAAGATACCTTTAAGCAACAACTTTATCCAAGGCCCTTGATGGAAGGAGAAACTTGCCTTTAACAAAGTGTTGTATAGTGTGGGGGCATTATGAAGGCTTTGAGGTCAAGTGTACCCTGAAAGCCTTTCCAACTTACCTTGAAGGAAGAATCAACAGTACTTACAAAGTTTTGAAGTAAGCCATGAATGTAGGGCAGTGCACATATGGTAAGGAATGTTATGGATTGATAGTACTCTCTGGCACATTCGTAGCTCATCCTACATGAACTTAAGTGGAATTTTTGGTTATATCATTTGAATAGCATCATGAAATCCATATTTTATCAAAAAAAAATCCCTTATGAAAGCAATGAAAGAAACAAATCTTGCTCCAAAAGTTCAAGATAAAGAGATAAACCCTAAAGATATAGCAATCCATATACTCCAAAAGGAAGTTAATGTGATTTCTCTTTGTTATCCAAAGGATCCAATGATTCAAAGCAACTCGAGCATAATTCAAAATAAGCCAGAGGAGAAGTAGAAGATTTCTTCAAGAGAAAAAAGGGGGCTAATTCACACAATATATACTTAATGCGAAAAAAAACAACATACTGAGTGGCAAATAAAGGCAACACGAAATAAAATTTCTCTGTCTATGCATTCGATGCTTACAACACGAAGATCAAACTTGGAGTCAATTGGCATTGGCAGACATAATACCCATCCTCATCTCCATGACCTTCTTGTGAGAGTTGGAGTGCTTGTAGCTCACAAATGTGGGGCTCTTGGCAGGCCTGTACTCTGGAAGCAGCCTCCCGGACTTGAACCGTACCCCGCAAGCATTGCAGAGGGTCTTTGGTCCCAAGGGCCCTGCCCTCCACTGCGGGGTCCTATGGGAAAGGCAATGTGAGCACCTTCTGGGTTGCTGCTGGTGTTGCTCCTGCTCCTGCTTCGCTTTCTTCACTGGCTCCTCGTCAGCCTCCATGGTCTCCTTGGGAAAAATGAGCTCACTATCCGCGAGCCATGGAGTCTGCAGAAGAAGAAGTGGTTCTGAAAGGGTAAGCTGGGGCTTTGTGGAGATCTTTCTTCTCTTGGCTCTGGACTTGGAAGGGGTTGTGGAAGAGGAAGAAGATAGGGGAGGACTAGGTTGAGGGGTGGTGGAGGTGGTGGAAGTGGGTTTTGGGAAGGGTTGGATGGGGTTGTAATAGGTTGTAGTGCTTGAGAGGCAGTCCTCAACAAAGATTGATAGCCACTCTACGCTTATGTCTTCTTGACCTCCTTCCTGAATGCAAACACAGGAATTTGTATTGAAGATTAGAGAACACAAATTGTTCTGTAGAAATGAAACGAAGAATAAGAAAAATACGAAGTTTGGTTTGGATGTGGATAAACATTGGAGAAGAGAAGAAGAGAACGAAGCAGAAGCCAATTTGTGGATAGACAATTAAAATATGGGTTTTTGATTAAAATTTGAGGAAAATATAGAACAAAGGAGTAAATGAGAATGATCAAAGGAATCTTTTCCAAAGATGAAGTAGCAAACCAAAAACCAGAAAAAAATGGAGAAAACTTTTAGAGGTAAAATATTGAAAAAGAGGAAGAAGAGAAGCCAAACATAACAAGTATAAAAGAACACAAGAACGAAAAATGAACTTGTTCATAATAAATTGAGGAAAAATGTAGAATAAAGTAATAAATGATAATGCTCAAAGGAATCTTTTCCAGAGATAAAGCAGCGAACTGAAAACCAGAAAAAAATGGAGAAAAACTTGAAGAGGTAAAAATTGAAAAATATTGAAAAAGAGGAACAAGAGAAACAAAGAAAACAAGTATAAACAAACACAATAATGAAAAACGGACTTGTTCATAATAGATTGAGGCAAAATGTAGAATAAGGAATATATGATGATGCTCAAAGGAATTTTTGCCAAAGATGAAGCAAACCAAGAATTTTCACCAAAGAGCAACCGAAAAGTACAAATTGAAGAAATTTCAAGGACAAAAAGTTTCAGAAAGGTCAAATTAAGAGGGGAATCATAACCGAAACAAATGCACAAATCATTCCATGAACAAGCATTTCAGAAATCATCAAAATCGATCAAAATCCCCCCAAAAATGAGACTCGCGAAGTACAACGCACCAACACATTCCCAAAAGCAGAGTTGCAAAACACTTGGAAAAGAAAAAGAGGATACAACCACCGTTTTCCTTCCAAAAAGAAGAAGAAGAAGGCAAACCATGTTGTTGCTGATGTCGCCGAGGAACGAGTTCTCTGCGGCAGAGGCGGCCGAGAGAGCGCCGGAAACAGAGACATTGGGGTGCACGTCCATGCTGAGGAAGTAGGAGGAGGAGGAATGGGTTTTCTTCTCTGGTGGGTTTTATGAGGGGAGAGAGACGGATAGAGAAAAGGAAGAAGAGAACAAGGACGACTGCACAGCCAGCGCAGTGCTTTTTATTTCCGCGTTTATTTTGTCGGCAGCGAGCCGGAGCCCGCTCTCCGCCTCTGAAGACAAGGATTTGTTATGTAGATAATCGTCATTTTTTAATTTATTTTTGATTTAGGTTTCGGTCGGTTTTGATTGGAGCCGATTAGAGACGGAGCCACGGTGAGGATGGCAAGATGGTTCGACCCGAACTTGATCTCAGCTCGACTAATTGCATACGGACCGAAATCGAGTCGGTTTTCACTAGATGGAGAGTTAGAACCTCGCTATTACACTCTTAATTTAGAAGATTAGCATATTATTTTAAATTCTTTTTTTAAAAAAAATGAAATAGATTTATTTAAGCATACAGTAGTTTTTTTTTTCATCATTCGAGTGCTCTCTTACTCCCTCCATTCAAATTCAAATTTAACTCTTAAGCATGGTGGGTCGGGAAAAAAAAGGTTTATCATACATTGGCTCTGGAGATCATATTTTTTTATATTTTATTTATATTTAGGCACCATTTGATTTGAGATCAGATCAAGATTAATAATTTTTTTAAATTATTTTTTTCTTACAAAATTAATATTATTTATTTGACACCTCTATTAAATGAAATTATTATAAAAAATTAAATAATTTTTTGAACTTTAAATTATTATAGGATTAATTTTGATAAAAAATATTAGTTTACAAAAGTGACTCACTAATTTTGATTTTGATCCTGATCCTGATTCCCAACCAAACAATACCTTACGGTTCAATCTTTAATATTTTCATTTGATTCACTTATGTTATGAGTTGGATCGCATTTCTCTTTCTACCAAACTAAAAATTTTAGCAAGTTTGAAAGCGATGCCCAAAAACTTGAGATGTGTGGTCATGTATCAGGAAGTAATATTATGTAAATGTGGTAGTCAATGCTTTGAGATGTCATATAGTTTGGTATTTACCGTCAATTATGTTTGTTAATTATATTTTTTTTATACTTACTTGTGTTGGGTATATTGGTAATGTATTATTTCTTAGGACAACTTTAATATCTGTACTCGTGTGTATTTGTCAAATGATATAATATGCTTGAAATATGTATTATTATCATCTTATAGTTAGCTACCTTCTTTGTATTGTTGTTTGTTTTACATTGGTGGTATTTGGAGGTTAAAAATTTGTAGTCATGTATTTATGTAACTTCCCAATATCTCACTAATTTCGGAATCCATACTACATAAACCATTGTTACTATCTATGCAATATAAAGAAAATGATGGACGAACTATGGTATGATATAATAAGAAACTATTGGAGGCTTATTTTTGAAACCCTATTTACTAAATTGATCCACATACCTACCATAGAGAACTATAGGCACATGGTGGACGAATTAATGTATACTGACAATTGAATGGAGAAAGTATTTATCTTAATAAGGAAGAAGGAGTTGAGACTTGAAGATGTTACAGTTATACTAGGATTGTAATGTGGCAGATGCAAGGAGAAAATATCAGACAAATGGTCTTGTGATACTTAAATGGAGCAACGTTTGTTTGGAATAGATCAAAGGAGAAGCTTTGTGTGGGAAAAGCTTTTCGAGCTTGTGGGGAAGCATACCCTATCATACGAGGAAGCTTTCATGAGATATTTTGTGGTTTATATCCTGAGTTTTGTTCTTTGCCTTAAACTGTGATCTTAGTAAGTCGGTGGATTTGCAGTTATGCTGAGAATCTAAATGAGTTAAAGAACCAGTCTTGGGTGTGAGCTACTTTTGACTTTCTATTCAAGGACTTTACTTCGATGTTTATATGCTTGGCTAGATGGAAGAATGACCAGTCAAAATTTGTTGGCTATTTGAAAGGAGTATCTCTCATCTTGCCCTTTTGGTTTAGTGAAGTCACTGGTTTAAAGAGAAAAATCCATTATCAAGTACATCATAGAATTCTGGGGTTACAGATGCAAAAATGAAAAGTATCATATTGTAGTGTTCGTGAAGCAACAAATTTTTCACTTGTAAAGACATCAAGTTAGTTGTAGTGTACTCCATAATTCACTTATAAATATGTTTTGTTAACAATGTTATTATGTTCTTATTCATGTATGCATACCCTTTAAGTCGTGTAGCATTTTGTAGTTCATTAACGATACTATTTGATTATGAGGTACATATTTAGTATCCAAGCTATGTTATTATAGTAATACAGTATTATTAATGTATAGATTTTTCCATTCATGCCTTTTGAGGAAGAAAATGTTCTATTTGGCATTGTGGCCTTCAACTTCCATATTCTTGTGGGGTAGCATTTTGCAGTCGATGCATCTACCTCAACCACTCCTTATGAAGATAATGTTCCTGGGCCAATTCGTGTTGCTCGAACAAAGAGGAGTGGGGCCCTATTGGAGCAACTAAATAGGAAAAATTTTTCTTCTATTTGAGAAAGTTAACACACAAGTGGATGTTCTTGAAAATCAATTGAACTAGCAGGGAGTAGATGATGATAATGATCAATACAAGAGGGGACTATTTGTGCAGCCTACCTCTTTGACTTGAAGGTCTTCTACAAGGAGCAGCAAAGCAGAAGGTAATTCAGTATATAGTTAACCTCTTCTTTATTTTGTATTCATCTGTACTTGACTCAATTTATCTCTTATAAAACAAATTATGCTCCATATATTTTTGGTTTATAGTTCTTCATTCCTTTTGTATGCATTTAGTTTTCAATACATTTTGACGTTGCTTGAGTTCTAGAGTATGCTAGTTCACCTAAACTGTTGGTGGCTATGTTTAAGAAAGGTAAACAGAAAGTTAGGTTCAAGTGCAATAACCTAGCTAGTAAGAGCAAATTCAAGGAAAAGCGTGTGATGTTTGAGAAAATTGTCATGTAGTCGGAAGAGGTTATTGGAGGCACCCGATTGGGATAGTGGTGGTTTCGGCCTTTAGAGGAGAAGGTAGGAAGAAGTGACCAAAGGTTGGAAAAGCCGCTAATGATACCTCCACCATAGGCATAAGACTTGAAGATGGTGGTAGACCATCATTGAATACATACATGCATTAGATGTGTATTGGCCCACCTATTGTTTTTGTGAAGCATGACCCTCTTGACATCAACTTGATCTCAGTGGACCGACAAATTTATATGAGACTTCTTAAACTTTTTGATTAATTAGCATGTAATTTTTGGATTTGCGTTTCTCATGGTATCGCAATTGTCTAGTTCTTGTAGATTTACCTTTTATATTGATAGTTATTTGCGCTTATGTTTATATATATAAATGACATGCTTTATGGTACTTTCAGCTTTACATTTGCCAAGGTAAATTTTAACCATTATATAATTGAGAGTATACAAGTTCCCTACATATAAAGGTCATTTGTCTATGAGATTGGAGACATCGTCCGTGTTGTTCGCAATACAATTTGGCAACTCTTCTTTACTGAGATGGTCTACATGGATGTCATTGAGCCATATGTGTTAATTTTGTGTAAATAGTTAGAAAAGAATCCAGCCAAAGGCTATAGGAAGTTTGCATTTATTTGGCTAATGTTTATTACAATAAGGAAAAGCAATTAGACAAAAATATTTGGAGATATTTTGACCATAATTGGGAGGAGGCCAAAGTAGTGTTCATTCCACTTGTAGCAAACAATCACTAGCATCTTTTGGTAATTGAATGGGACTGGGAAAGATATTTCTATTAGAACTCTCTATCAAAGAAAGAGAACCATTTGACAATAGCTAGGGGGATGGTAAATGAAATATGAACTAACTAGTTAAATTAAAGAAAAAAAGATCAAAGTTATGGGAAGGAAGTAACTTGATTTTCCAAACCTGTAGCAAGACAAGCTTGAGGAGCACCTATCCAAAAAATTTGGTTACAAAAGGTTGCTTGTATGGAAGGTGGATTGTGTTGTCAACGCTCTATGTCAAGCCGTGGGGTAAGTATTTATAGTAGTCATGTTTAGATTTTGCAATTGCTATAATTTCTTATGCATTTTGGAAATGTATTATTCTAAAAAATATCTTTCAACTTTTCAACTCACTAGATTGCATGGTGTACATGATACATGCAATTTCTCTCCTCAAGGTGAATGAGGAGGTGACTTTGGATGCTACTTTTTTAGTGAGTTTCAATATGAGTATGCAGCCATAATTATTGAAGTAGAAAAATTTGGGAACTCAAGAGAGAGGCCAAGAAAGGGGAAGAAGAATAAAGCATGATGGATTTTTGAAAATTTTTGTTTGTTAGTGTTAAGACTTAGATACCTAGGGTTGTTCATTCGGATTTGCCTTTGTTATGGTATTAGCATTATTTTGTACCTTACATTTATATGCTTTCTTGGTTAGCTTCGAGTTTTATCATTTTTTGCTTCATAGTGCTACATACCACTATCTATAACTCCGTTGCATATTTATTTTATGTATCATAGTTATTTTTTTAACTTATGTGGAAATGCTAAGTCATTAAAAATCACATCAAAAATTTTTGAATAGTGCATTTCTATGGTTTGAGCCATAACCCCTAGTGAATGTTAATGAAATTTATGTTTCCAATTCTATTAGTTGGCATCAAGTAATTAAGTATCCATGATTAAATGCATATAGGTAGTGGTTCAGCTAGCTGAGACGAAGAGATAATTTTCACTGCTGCTGATGTGCTCGTTTGAGACGATTTTTATCACAATCAAAATTTAATTGAAATATGATTAAAATTAAAATTTATATAACACTAAATTATAATTTAAATGTGAGACTTGGTCAAACTTAAATCATGCCCAAATTTAACTAAAAATTAAGTTCAAATTATTAGGAAATTTGGATTTTAGCTAAGTCTAATCTAAACGGATTTGTAGGCTAGATTTTTGAACCAGAATTGAATTCAAAATTTATTTAAAATTTGGACCAAATGATAAAATGCAAAAATTTTATAAATATGCTCTCGGATTGAATGAATCTTCATAAATAGGTTATTGACTAAATTTTTCTAACAAATATGTCCATGAAATAAAATTTTTTTCAAAAAAGTCTAATAAAATCCTAAAATTATAAATTAATCCCATAAAATCCAAGATTTACAAATAAACTTTTCAAAGAGCCGATAATTATGATTTCATCTTTATAAAATTTTTTATTTATAAATAAACCCCTAAAATTTTATTTTTAATAGATAAGTCCCTTAAGAATTTTATTTACAAAAAAATCTAAATTTTTTTCAAAAGGGACTTTGAAAGTTTCAAAAATTTATAAACAAGTTTTTTTTTAGAAAAAATTCTAACATTTATAAAATTATAATTTAGTTTAATTTTAAAAAAAATATATAAATAATTTTCTATAATTTTAGTATTTAGAATAAGTAAAAATTTTTAAATTTCATGATCCATAACAAACAAAGTTATCCATATTCTTTTATAAGCCCATCTAAATTTTGAATAAGAATATCTATATCTGTTTTCATCTGCATTCATTATTTAAAATTCAAACGGTAGATTCCAACTCAACTCAAATCTTTTCACCAGGCTATAAAAATTTGTGAAAATCTGCAAATCAAAGACATAAAAGGAGATTAAAGATGAGCAAAAAATAAAACAAAAAGCATCGAAAGATTATTAAGAAGACTAAAAAGATAAAGTTTCAAGCTTAGCTTCTTTCTTTTCTTTTGTCCGTTCTCCTTCTTTCTTGTAGGGCTATCGGGTCATCATCGCATGCTCCCTTGACCATCCATGGCATTGCTCATCCTCTGCATTTGTTGGACGTACTTGTGATGGGGCTGGTGGTGGGCTTAACAACCAGAGCAGCCACCATCAACGACATTGAGAAGTACGACAACCTCAACACCGGATAAATGAAAGTTTGCAACTATTACGAGAAGTTCTGCCACCAATCTACGTACTCCATTAGCAGCCCTACTTAGGTTTTGCTTCTTTTGTTTGTTACGGCTGCAATGTCCTCTGCCACTACCTCTCAAACTGCCAAGGAAGAATATCCCTATTCATATGCTTAGTGAGCACCTCACCCTGGCCTCTTCTCCTTTCCTGCAGTCCAAACACCTTGATTTCTCTTGATCTCAAATAGTGAACGAACCACAACCTATCTTCATCGACAACCCAGCGGCCCTACCATTGCCAATCTACAGGGCCATCTCGAGCGCCCATACTCTGGCCCACCTCCGGCGAGCTACGATGCTGCCATGGCCCAGCCTAGCCTCCACCTCGTCGTTGCCTGCTAGATCCAGCCGGAGCTGTTTGGCCTCATTCCACACGCACGGGCGCCGCTCACCGGAGTCCTGAACCACCCCGCCGCTCACTAGAGTCCTGAACCACCCGCCGTAGCAAAGCTGGCTAGATCCGACTGGGAGGCAGCCATATCTGGCTGACAGAAGGGGGTGGGGTACCTCCCTGCCCCACCCCAGCAAGTGCCCAGCCAGATCCGGCCGGGAGGTGGCCGGATTCGGCCGCCGGAGGAAGGGGCGGGGAGCCTCCCTACCTCGCCGCACCAGGGCCGGCTAGATCCGGCTGGGGAAGAGGGCGGGACCAGATCGGGCCTGGTGATTGCTCATGAGAGAAGCCAGAAGCCTGTGGCTTCGCGAAGAAGAAGCCCAATAAAAAATAAAAGAAGGGCTTGTGCACAAAATAAAATCCAGCCAAAAAAATAGAAAAAAAAAAGGGATTTAAAAGCTTGAGATGAGTGAAGAAAGAAGGAAAAATAATAATAAAATTATTATAGAAAAAGAAAATTATAAAAATATTAAAAAAAGTTTCAACATTGTAACTACTCGTGATCTTCGACGTAATGGTGGCAATACCGTAATGGCGATGAAGCCGGTAAACTTATGATATTGTCTGTGATCACCCGCAATCTTTCGAAAATGACAAATCCTCATAACTTAACTAGTCTTTGGGTTTACATTCAGGTTAATTTTTGAGCTCCCACTCAGCCAGCCTGAAGGCCTTTGGGCTCGCATCAACTTAGTCTTCAGGCTTGCATTTAACTAACCTTTGGACTCTCATTCAGGCTAGTCTTTGAACTCACATCTTAGTCAATCTTCGGGCTTGCATTCATACAACCTTTGGGCTCGCATTCATGCTTTCGGGCTTGCATCCAAGTCAACTTTCGAGCTCGTACTTAGCCAGCCTTCGTGCTCTCATCCAAACCAGCCTTTGTGCTTACACTTAACTAGCCTTCCGGTTTGTACCCAGCTAGCCTTCGGGCTCGCACTTAGCTATTCTTTAACCTCGCACCTAGTTAGCTTTCAGACTTGCAGTAAATCAGTTTTTGGGCTCGCACTCAACTAACTTTTAAGTTTGCACTAAGCTAGCTTTATTCAGCTAGTCTTCCGACTTGCATTTAAGCTAACTTTCAAGTTCACACTTAACCAGTCTTCAAGTTCACATCTAAGTCAATCTTCAAACTTGCATCTAATCAACCCTTAGGCTCACACTAACTTTCGAGCTCACAAACTAAGTTATCCTTTGGGTTCACATAAATTTAAGTTAGGCTATGGGTCCATCTAAAATCATTATAAATAACCAAGGACTCTTAAATTAAATTAATTAATGTAAAATTAAACTCAATCACAACAAATGGACAAAAGCCAAACTGGCTCAAATGGACTTAAATTAGTTAAACAAATGAAATAAAATCCAAATTGAATTAAACTCCAAATCCAAATTGAGTTAACCAAATAAATTCAAATCCAACCGTGATTAGGTTCAAGTTGAGTCAACTTAAAATCCAATTGGGTACAAATCCAAATCAAATCCAATCAGGATTGAACTAAGCTCAAATTAAGTTCAAATCAAGTTCAAATCAAGTCTAAACTAGAAAGTAAACTCATAATCAAATTAGAACTACGCTAGGTTGAACTTGAACTAAAATTAAGTTGAACTAAATTGACTTAAATTTAAACCAAAATCCATCAAGATGGAAACCCAAACTCAATAAAGGTACAACACAAGATCAAACTTGATTCAAACTAAATGAAATCAGACTCAAACCTAAACTAAATAGGGTCAAACTAAGTCCCATTGGGTGTATTGAATCTTCAGCAATACTTAAAAGCTATGAACAACTGGTGATATTACCACCTTGATTTAAACCAGAATTAGTTTAAATAAGAACTAAATAAGATTAAATTGAGTCTCATTGAGTGCACTACAAAAGTATTTAGCAACACTTTCAAGTTATACCTAACTCCATAAGTTGTTGATGGCACTATCAAACCAAAGAAGTTAATTGCCAACATGCTCAAAGTTGTTGGCCAAAATTTGAAGCTAATCAACCATAGGAGTCATTGACGACGTATCTTCCAAGCTATACCCAATCCCATAAGCTGTTAGTGATACTATTAAACCAAAGAAGTTAATCGTCAATAAAGCACTCAAAGTCGTTACTTCAAAACTAGTCAACCCCACAAGCCATTGATGATGCATTTTCCAAACGATACTCAACCCGTAAGCTATTGGTGATGCTACCAAATCAAAGAAGTTAATCACCAATATGTTGTAAGCTACCGGCCATAATTCAAATATATATCCAACCTCATAAGCCATTATTGATGCTATTAATCCAAAAAAGTTAATCACCAATATACTCAAAGCCATTGGCCATACTTCAAAGCTATACCTGACCCCCTAAGCTGTTAGTGATGCTACTAAATTAATGAAGTTAACCAACAATACACTCAAGGCTGTTAGCCACACTTCAAGTTAGTCAACCCCACAAGTAGTTGATGATGAGCTCTTCAAGCTAGCAAACCTCAGAAGTAATTGGTGATGCACTCTTTAAGCTAGCCAGCCTCAGAAGTAGCTTGTGACATGCTCTTCAGTTAGCTAGCCCCGTAAGCAATTAGTGATGTGCCCCCTACAAGCTATTCAACCCCATAAGCAAGTGACGATACACCTCTTCAGGCTAGTCAACCCCACAAGTAGTTAACGACACATCCTTTCAAATTAGTCAATCCCACAAGCAGTTGATGATGTGTCCTTTCAATCTAGCTAACCCTAGAAGCAATTGGTGATACATCTTCAAGTTATACCCAATCTCATAAGCTATTAGTGATACTACCTAAATCAAAAACGTTATCACCTATGCCCTATTAGTTATGAAAATGCTTCAATTAAAATCCCTAAAGAAGTTATCACCTACACCTTATCGGCCATAGAAACACTTTAAAACCAAAAAAGTTATTGCCTTTGTCCTATTGACTAAGGAAACACTTTAATGTTAAAAGTGTTATAGCCTATGCCTTATTAGTTAATAGAAATACTCCAACCTGAAAAGATTTATCACTTATGCCATATCGGCTGATGGAAACACTCTAATCCATATTGTCTAATGAAATACTCCAACTCAAATGAAGTTATCGCTTACTCCTTATTAACTACAAAAATATTTCAAATCTCAAAATTATTTCTGATCTTTAAAGCCATTAGAAATACTTCAAAATCTCTCATTCCTTTCCATAATTTGGGTTAGTCACCACATGGTCCAACGCAGGGGAAAATGGGGCAGCAATACATCAATGCTTCTTCTCCACTTTTTTTCTTTCTTTATTTCTTTTATTCTTTCTATAATTTCATATTAAAATTCATTGTAAAGCGAGGGTATACCCTTGCTTAAGACATGCACCATCTTTATTAAATTAGTCAAACGAATTTTTTTTGTGTCTCTATTTTATTAGCTAGATTTTTTACTTTAGAAGGTTCCTAATAATCATCGGGTTAATTAATAATAGGGGCTTGTACCTGTTGGAAGTCATATTTTCACAATACCTAATAACACATTTAAGATTAAAATAAATTTTGATTTATAATTCAAGGTCACCGAGATCTTCATTATGCCGGGTGGTCAACTCCAATCCCACAACACTGTGTGAGACAAGCATCAACATATGTCATTATGAATTCATAGGGTGCAAAAGCAAATAGGTGACTATTGCATTATCTCAAAAAGACTTGAGGAGTACTGGCTACATAATAAGGTTGCAAGACCCCCATATTTACTTTTATCATAAAGCTACATAATATATCTCATAAAGCAGCTAAAGAATGGTATCATCAAGCAATCTCATCAACATGTTTTTGTTTTCCATGAAGGCTAAGGTCAATCAACCATTCTAACCTTCATTTTGCCTACTAATGAGTAGGTTTGCCATGCAATAGAAGATCTCTGAGAGTTTAGGCTAGTCAAAATTCTCTCTAGAAACACTACTTGTGAGGAGGTTTGCAAGATCCTCACAAAGAAAAACACATGTCCAATTGCTTGACATATTCGATTAATTTTCTCAGGTCTTTTTAGTATAAGCTTTCTGACAAATGATTATCTTAAAACATTATGGGAGCAGGGACCATTTTGCCATAATAACATATTTTTCTTTGTAGTTTTGATAATAAATGAACCTTATATCTGATCATATCCTGGGCATGTGTAGCTAGTAGTCAACTAGAGGTCCAATAAAGACCAAATCCATTCGGAAGCCTCAAGTGTAGATAGATTTAAAGATAGTGTTGAAGATAAGATGTGATGATGGATCAATGAACAAGACTTAAAGATTTGGAGATTGCTTGAAGAAAGCTTGAGATCAAGTTGATTCACTAGGTTTAAACTTTTTATTTTCATTTTAGTTGAGTTAAAAATTTGCATGTCTAAACTTTTTGTTTAGGGTCTTAGTTAACGCTCAAATTAATCTTATAATGCCTTTCCCAATATATTATTTTTTATTTAATATTAGTTATAAGTTGATGTCAAATGAGGACTAAAGTTGTAGTGAACTAGTTAAGATTTTTTTGTAAACTTTGAATGTTTGAACTTAGGATTCGGATGCCTAAATGTAGCAAAAAAATCCGGGGATTACTAACAACTTTGGATGACAAAACCATAGGTTCGAATGGCCGAAGTTTAGAAGCTGTAACTTCTAAATTTTTTATACTCAGAGTTCAAACACTCGGTGCTTAGTTTGAACCCTAAATCTAGCCTATTTGGGTGCTCAAACCTAGTCAGTGAACGTTCAATCTTATGACATTAGTTATAATGACTAGTAATATTTAACCATTTGAGTGGTTTGGATGCTCAAACCTCATGGTTCGAACACCCAAATACGATAGAGAATAGTCAGTAACAACGTATTCTCTTCTTAATGGGTATTTAAGGTCTTGGGGCTTGTTCTCTACAAAATATTTTCCATATCTTTAGCAATCTTTGTCTAAGAACATAAGCTTCCACCAGCCCAATAGCCTCTAACTGCTCTAAGCTTTGCTCTTCAAATTTCAAAGCTTCAAAAGCTCTTGTATTCCTTTGAGAGGCCTTGTAGTGAGGTTTGAGCAAAATTTTTTATCTTTTTGATAATTGCAAACACTTTTAGGTTGTTAGGAGTGTGAGAGGATCAAGGCTCTAAATTGAGTGCACATTCCCTCTATTGAAAGTGAAGTAATAAGGAGGTGGCTTCATCAACGAAGCTACAACTCTAATGGAGAGTCCAAGTCCTTAAGATTGAGGGAAGGCTATAGAATAGACATGATTGGTCACCAAACTATATAAAAAATTATTGTGCCTTCTTTACTCTTCTCATTTACTTTATAAATACTCGTGGTTTGATTTCTTTCTTGTGGAGTTATGATTTTTTGGACTAATTTGTGAATTGGGTTTTAAATCACAAAAAATGCTTATCATTTTCATAAGGCCTAATTTACCCCTTCCTCCCCTCCACTCCCTTTGCCCCCTCTTATGTTGATTTTTATCTATCATATGTCACTCTCAGAGTGTACTAATGGCATCCTAGATATAAGGAAAGATTGGAAGGAAACATGGTGCTAGTGTGACAATATTAGGCATCAATCACAAGGTTGGGAGACCATCCAACTCCATCGTAGTGGTGAACAACTTCCTTCTTTCCTTCTTGTGATCCATGACTTGGCACTTATGACAATGTAACTAGTGAAGGCAAGTGAAGAGGCTACAAGTACGTGTTCTAAACCCAAATTAAGTGTCAAAAAATTTGTTGCGATATTAATCTTAATATGCATAGAGTTTATGTGTTTTGGCCATCACATGTTATTCTACATTGGATGTTATTGCATTTTCCTTGTGGGGAGGATGTAATTCACACCACTTTTACCTCTACCATTGGATCATTGTCATTGTTAGTGCCTTCAATAGTCATTTAGGTTTGCCTTTGTTAACATATATTATTGTTAAATCTATTGTCTACTTTACTTTCTTGTATTCTTTAGTTTCATCCTCCTAGTTCTTGCACATCAAAACCCTTATGCCAAATGACAAAATACTTAAAGATATATCTAATAGATAAAACATGTGCATTACATCATCTGAATGTCTATATAATAAGTACTTGAATCAGGATGTCATTTCGTAGATGCATTCCACATTGACATCATGGAACAGTACTAACATATCCATAGCCACCACAAAGTTTGACAATAAACTTACTAATGAGAGGCAAGACCCCTTGGTTTCGACATATTGAGGGCTAAAAGGCATACAATTATAAGGGACTTTTTAAATGATCCTAATGAATGGTAAGTGGTTATGATTATTTAATTCAACTTGGAACAAGTGGCTATAGAAAGTGTTGCCTTCACTTAGGGTTCCATTTTTGTGTCATTATGTCTACTATTATAATGCTTTAATGTTCATATACAAAATATTTCTTCTTACACAAAATAGATTTGACTAAACTATTGTTGTCTCTATAGAACTCACCCATCTACTTATTTGATGATGTCATTTGCATGAACCATATTAGGATGTTCCTATTTCTAGATGGGATCCATGCTACATCTTTGATGCTCACTTATTCCTTCTCTGGGAGATGTCAAAATAGAACCACATTGGAGTGTTTTGGAAGTTTGCATTCATTTGGCTAAAGTACTGTTTTGTTTTGAAGAAGTCACTGAAGAAAATTGTCTAGTCATACTTTGATCCTAATTAGGCTAATGCTAAAACTGTTCTTGTACCAATCATCAGTCACAACCATTACCATCTATTGGTAATGAATACTTTGATATTAATTAGGCTAATTTTTCATTACAACTCCACACCCAACAAAGGCAAGTATTATTTCATAGCTCTTCGTTGGGTAAGTGAGATAGAGACTAATGTGTTCATCTCTTTAAACTATTAATATCTTTGATGACATCTATGTTAATTTTAATACTCTTTTCCACACATGCAGTACTACATACTTGAGAGTCACCTTTGGAACATGTTTTGCTACAAGGATTGAGTTAACTAGAAGCTTGAATATGTTGTTGATGCTCCCCAATAGGCTATGGAGTAACTTTCTTTAGTAGTTGTTTAACCTTCGCATAAATATTAAGTTGCTTTGCATTAATGGAGGGCTTAAGAATGTGTTTAACATCTTAGTTCACAAGATTTCACTATGTACATGATGCAAGAGATATATATGATCGTTGGGAAGTAGGAAGTTATCTCACATGAGTCCCCAGTAAGCGACCTCCACGTCAACATGCCTCCACAATTTTAGAAGCAATGATGAAAGAGAAGTTTGCAATGAAGGAATCAAGAAAGGGGGAGAATGTTGTTGCTAGATAAAACATGGAATATGATGATGATTGTCCTTAGTTGTTTGTAAAATTGTGATTGGTGTTCTTCTTAAGTGTCTGACATGTTTTAATTAGCATTGATAGCTATCAGCATTCCATGTTAATGTTATGATAAATTTTATTTTTGTATGTTTACTTCTAGATTAGTGAATTAGAGAACTTACATTCTGAAATTCTTCAAAAATTAGTTGTCCATATTGTTTGTTTTATGGGTAGTTAGCTTAGAGCTTGCAATATGTTGTTTAAATATAAGAACAGGATGAATCCCCCCATAAGATGACTGTAACATCACCTTTCATAGTACAATACATGCCAATCCTAGTTATCTACCATTTGTAATATGTCACCATTAAAATAGAATCCTATTCATTTGTGTGAAGCATTGGAAATCGTGGTGAGAGAAGCCTATCTTGTATGATATGAAATGACCATTTATTTCATACAAATCTTTGAACTCCATCAAGGCTTTGACGCACATCCATAGATAATGCTTCCAATCCAAACTTTGCAACAATTGTAGTAGTTATCCCATAGCATAACTACCAAACATGAGCACAAAGGCTAAGAGTGCATTTTCTAAACCCTAATTGTGCTTTAACATAGTATCATCTAATTGTTTAATGTGTTTCATGATTTACTACCTTTAGATCTCATTTGTAGTTTAAGTACTTGCTTTTTTCCCAATTAAGGCTTTATAGTCTAGCCCAATTACAATGTTAATATCCCAACTTAGCAAAGTTTCACTATCCAATTCATTGATATACATATCCATCTTTATATATAACATATGATACATTTGTAATTATATTCCTTACAATTAGTATAGGACTATAATGGCTATTGATAATGATGACAATGTTAACCACTGCTGCTTCTTGCACAATGTGCACAAATTGATGAATAAATTGGGGCCAAATCTTTCACAGAAATAATGTTGGTTGATAAGAATAACGCCATCTGTGAAATTGCTTAAAACACCCCTAATTGAAATTTATTAGGCAATTCTAGACTTAATTATATAAGCTTATTATATAAAGGTGAAGGTATTTATTTTCGGCAACAAGAAGGTTCCATTTGAGCTAGATGACGTTGCTAGTATGTTGGACCTCTAGCTTAGCATGGTAAAGGTTATAATTAAGGACATTTGAAAATTTTAAACATCTCTTAAAGGTCATTTATTTGTGAATGGGAAGAACAGCACTAGTCAAGGTATGTGGGATATACTTATGTAGGATGTGGCACTCCATATGCTGGAAGAGGTAGAAGGCTTTGTCCATTGCTTGAGGGTCTACATTTTTGCATTCATCTTACTTTAGATGATGACCTAGGTTGTAAATAGATGAGGTTTCAAGTATGTAGAGGACTTACAAAACTTACAAAATTATGCATGGAGTCACACAATGCATGAATATTTGGCGAACAAATTCGTGTTTGTCTCCAAGAAGCTAGAAGCATGACAAAGTGGGAATTCAAAACTGTGGGCTACATGAAAGGCATCTTGTAGCGACTCCCAATATGGTTCAATGAGATAATTTATTTATATTAGAAGTGTATTTGCAATATGATTTTGAGAATTTTGGGCTGTGGTGGCATAATCACTAGAGTAAGAGAGGCAACTATTGCTAGAAAATGCATATCTACTCTCTATAAACATAAGGTATTTACAAAATAATATGCATTTAAATTTATATCCTTTGCCTTGTGCAACGTGTCCCCTTATTGAACCATGTAGTAATTCATAATAATATAACATAGTAGGTTTGTTTCTAGGAATAATGTCATTCACATGTTCTATGTTGTAACTAGGGACTTGTAGACATTTTAGGTTGGACATTTAGTCTCCATTAAAGAAGAATGTTGGAGAGTTGATTTGGATCCTTGGGATATGATTGTCTCTATTTTAAGAAAACTAGTCATTTCCTATTTTTAGGAGATTTGATTTCTGATTTTATAGTTATTTTAATTTGTTTTCTTGTTTTGAAATTATGTCCATCTATATATGAAAGTCATCTTGTATAATTCATTGGCTATCGATGAAATTATTTAAGCAATTTTTTTAAAATTCCCTTGCTTCATGGTATTAGAGCTTAAGCTAGTAGCCTCTTGCATTAGCTTCTCAAGGATATCTAGGTTCCCCTACTATAGCACTTGAAGGTGTAAGTCTTGTACATCTTTGTTGACTTCAACTTAGGCCAAAGAGCCTACAGCCAACATTCATCGGTTAATTCAAAACCCTTACTCCTTCACTATCAAGTGCCAAACAAGATGGTTGGAACTCAACCAACTTTAGCTGAATCTTCACCCATTGATTCCTCAACATCTACAACCCAATTTCCAACTTACCCCAATTATACTAGAAGTGAAAACCACTCCTTGTAGATTACACAACACAAATTGAATGGAGTGAATTCCATGGAGTGGTTCTAGTTTGTGATGTTGGTGATCAAGGGTAGAGGAAAATCAGGGTATCTCACGAAGGCAATTCCTATACCTCTAGCAACCATAGCAAATTATGGAACATGAAAAGTTGAAAATTCTATTGTGATGGCTTGACTTATCAACTCAATATGACCGAGGATTGGAAGAACCTATCTCTTTTACAAAATGATGAAGGAGATATGGGACGTTGTCCAAGAAATATACTCGGACCTTGAGAATACTTCTCAATGCTTTGAAATCCGTTCAAAGATTTGTACTACTTGCCAAGGTAAAATGGCGAGAGATGTCTCTCTTTTGAGATAATTGGAAGTGTCTAGATGATGGAACAAAATGCAGTAGGATCCTCGAGAAGGATCTCATGTTTGATTTTCTCCAAGGCCTCGACTCAAAGTTGGATGAAGTCCATGAAAGATTACTAGGTACAAAACCATTTCTAACACTTAGAGAATCATTTTGCTAGGGTAAAGAGAGAGGAAAGCCAAAAGAAGGTAATGCTCAATCCTTCTAATTCAGAGCAAAACTTGCAGAACTCATCTCTTGCTACAGTTAAATTGGAAGGAAACCTGATGCAGTCTTGAAAATCATAACCAAAAGACAAACTTTGGTGTGATCATTGCAATAAATCCTACCGCATACAAAAAACATGCTGGCATATACATGGTAAGCTTGCAAATTGGCAGCCAAAAAAAAATAAAGGGTCCAAAAAAAAATGGCACAAGTGGTGGAGACATACTTGGGTAAGACTACTAGCCTGAATTTGTCCTCTAAACAAATTGAATTGCTCCATCAATTATTGCAGCAGACCAAGCTGTCAAATGGTGGTGATTCTCAAGGCACTTTGAATCCAATAATAGCAATTGCTCACAAAGGTAATGCAAGTCACTCGTTATTGTCTCTTGCAAACAATTGTTGGATTATTAATATAGGAGCATTAGATCACATAACTAGTTCCTTGAAGACTTTCAAAATATATGAGACTTTTGACCATAAGATGAATGTTTGGGTAGTCAATGGTACTATTTCCTCTAATAGAGGATAAGAAATGGTTTGTGTCATACCTAATTTTGAAGTCTACTCTTTATGTGCCAAAACTAATGATCTATTATTTGTGAGCAAGTTAACTAAATATATGAATTGTATTGTAACATTTTTGAATTTTATGACTGACCATGGGGCAAGATGATTGGTATTGTTGAGACAAATGACCTTTACTATCTCTCAAAAGTAGGTACTTCCTCTCAGTTCAAGTCCTAGAATAAATCATCCTTATTTGTTTCTTCCAATTTTGATTTTATGTTATGGCATAGATGTTTAGGTCATCCAAATTTCTCATATTTGAAAGTCTTTTGTATCCCCATTTATTTATCACTAAAAGATAAGAATCATTTCATTTTGAATATTATGTCCTTGCAAAACAATCCATAAACAATCATTCTATACAACCTCACAAGCCCACTAAAGCTTTTCATTTGATTCATAGTGACATTTGGGGTCTTGCAAGAATCACCAACTTATCAAGTACTCTTTGATGCATTACTTTCATTGATGACCATACAAGGGTTTGTTGGGTATATCTTATGAAGGACAAATTTAAAGCTAGTGCAATCTTTAAATAGTTTCACAAATTCATACAAAATATCCTTCAAACATTCATTTATGTTGTTCACATAAATAATGAAAAGGAATACTTCTCTAATGAACTCACTCAATACTTGGTTGCAAATTGCATCTTCCATCAAAGTTCTTGTGCATGCGCACTACAACAAAATGGGGTAGTAGAAAGGAAAATCATCACCTCTTAAAAATTACTTGTTCAATGATATTCTCTAGCTCAGTTCCTAATTCCTATTAGAGGGAAGCCATTTTTACATTTGCATATTTAATCAATCATCTTCCATCCAAAATTTTGTAGTTTTTTACACTTATAAGTGTGCTTTTAGATCAATTTCCTCATATTCATATTCTTAACTCTCTTCCACATAAAGTGTTTAGATGTGTTGTGTTTATCCATAATAACCAACCCAACTGAAACAAGCTTGAACCCAAAGCCCTCAAGTGCATATTTGTAGGGTACTCTCTCACTCAAAATGGGTATAAATGTTATCATCCACATATGAAAAAATTATGTGTCACATGATGTATGTTGAAAATCAATCATTCTTTCCTAATGCCTCTCTTCAAGGGGAGACTTTGAGCGAAGAAAGTCATTGGGATTCTATCATATCTCTCCCTATTTCAAAAAATAGTGAGCCTAAATTACTTGAGCTTAAAACTACTTCCTCCTCACTAGCTCTTCAAGAAGAGATAATTGATCAAGAGGGAGAATAGAATTTGAAGATAAGGTCTAAAGCTCCTCAACAAGGTTAGGCATTGACTCCAAAGATTGGCTTAGTAAATTATAGTGAAGGTATGGTGGATAAGTTAAATATTGTTAATGACTTAGATGTACCTATTGCCCTTAAAAAGGGTGTGAGATCGTGTGCTAAGTGTCCCATCTCAAATTACATAGCATACTCAAAGCTATCTCCCTAATTCTCAGCTTTTACCACAAAGATTGATAGTGTGAAGATCCCAAAGAATGTGCATGAATCTCTACAAATCCCAAGATGGAAAATGAAACTTGGGACATTATTGATTTGCCCACAGATAAGAAGAACATTAATAGCAAATGAGTTTTCACAATTAAATATAAGGCTGATAGGAACGGCAAGAGATACAAGGCTCTTTTAGTGGCACAAGGATATATCTAGACCTATGAGATTGACTATGAAAAAAATATTTGTGCTTGTTGCAAAGCTAAATTCAATTAGAATCCTATTATTTTTAGCAGCCAACTTGGACTGGCATTTCATTAATTAGATGTAAAAAAAATGCATTTCTGAATAGAGATTTAGAAGAGGAGATCTATATGAAGATTCCACTAGGGTTTGAGATCGAAGATAAGAAAGGAAAAGTATGCAAACTAAAGCATCTTTATGGCTTAATGTGGTCACCTAGAGCTTGGTTCAAGAGATTCAGTACTACAATAGTTGAACTTAGGTACAAGCAAGGATACACTATTCATGAAGGTAATTGGTGATGGTAAGAAGTCAATTTTAATTGTGTATATGGATGATACATGTGAGATAGAGAATCTCATGAAGCAAATCAAAACATAATTTGAAGTAAAGGATTTGAGAGCCCAAAAATATTTTCTTGGGATGGACATGCTTAAAAGTAAAGAGGGTGTTTTCATTTTACAAAGAGAATACACTATTGACCTACTGAAAGAAACTAGAAAGCTACGGTGCAAACTAGTTGGAACTCCCTTAGAACAAAACTAAAAGTCCTAACTCTAGGAATCGAGGCCTGGATATCCTATCTCGATCAATGTTCTAACAAAGCTTGTCTATCAATAGCTCAATGTTTTGACCTAGTTTGATTCATGCTCGCATCAACTTTACAAAATAAGAAATGGTGGGCCGGGTGCTTGTGGGCCTCCTCTGCAACAAGTGCTTCTTGGACCCCTACCCCCATTTTGCCAAGAACTGAGGACTGTGTGGGTTGTAAGAGATGTGAATCCACTTGCCCAACTAATTTTTTTTAGTGTCTGTAAAATGGAAGAAAATGATCATCATGTAGATAGAGGTAGGTACCAGTAGTTGGTGGGTAGGCTTATTTACCTATCACTTATGAGACCTAATATTATATATGCAGTAAGTATAGTGAGTCAGCCTATACATTCATTGACTCAAAGACATCTAGATGTAATCAACCATATTCTAAAGTACCTTAAGGGAAATATAGGGAAAGGTCTCTGATTGCAGAAAAATGAGAAGAAGAATATTGAGGGATATGCTGACTCTGATTAGGCTTGTAGTGTGGAAGATATCAAATCTATATTAGGCTACTATACAAAACTATGGAGCAATCTAGTCACATGGAGGAGTAAGAAACAGTTAGTAATTGCTTGAAGTAGTGTTAGGCTGAATTTTGAGATATCTCACAAGTAATATGCAAAGTCATTTAGCTGTAAAGACTAATGGAAGACTTACAAATGCCCTACTCAAGTCCTACTAAGTTATACAATGATGGTAAATCTACTACAACATTGTAAAGAATCTAGTCCAACATGATAGAATGTAGCACATGAGGATTGATCAAAATTTCATCAAGAGTGAAATCGAAGATGGTGGAATAGACTTGTGGTATATAGCTACTCAACTCTAGGAGGCAGATATCTTCACCAAATTAATGTCAAAACTGAGATTCAAATCTATCCTTGGCAAGTTGGGAATGAAAAACATCTATTTCTTAGCTTGAGGGGAAGTGTTGAAGAATTGACCCAAATCGTTGGGATAGAATTGTGTCTATTTTAGGAAAACTAGTAGTTTTCTATTTTTAGGAGATTTGTTTTCTAATTTTATAGTTATTTTAATTTATTTTGTTGTTTCTAATTTATGTCCATCTATGTATGGAAGTCCCCTTGAATATAATTCATTAGCTATCAATGAGATTATTCGAGCAAGTTTTCTAAAATTTTCTTGCTTCAAAGAATTATCCTTTTTGGGAGTTGCGCCATCAAGCATAGTTCAATATCACATCCAAAGGTCTTTAGATATCCCATTATCTAAAACTATGATCACACCCACTTAGTACCAAGCCATCTACTTCAGCTATTGACCTAGGGTTGCAAACCACTAAGCCCAACCGACAAATTAACTTGTTCGGCAAAATGATGGACCACATAGATATGCTCAACAAGAGATTATAGGAGATGAACACCACATTAGTAACCCTTTGAAGAGACATGGAATGGAGGTTTACATTACTAGATGCTAAGTTTGACAAGCTAAAAGAATAGATTGATGCGTTGCTAAGGAAGGAGATTACTACACAAGTCAAAGGCTCCACCCCTTTCTCTCCCCACAAGTACGCAAGAACTTTATCAATGGCTCTTCTACATACTCTCTAAAAGTATATTGATAGTAATATAAGGGTCCTTGCAGTAGTCTCAATAACTTAAAAAGGCCCCAGTTGGAGGCTCCATCTCACCAAGCAAGGTTTATCCAAAAATTCTATCTATGTTGGCCACATGAGAATCCCTAAGCAAAAAAGGTGAAGTTCTCTAGTTCACATTGCATCTCACTTTGTATAGAACAATTTATCCTTTAAAGTAATCAATCCATTACACCCAATAATACTTCTTCCTAGCTATATATTTTAACTCGGGTCATTTACCATTCTCTTATGTACTTTGATAGTTATAGCTAGTGCAATTTAGGTCCTATTTGTAGTATTACAATGAGCCAAACATCAACAAAAACCTGGTTTAAAAGAAGCTAGTGCATACACAAAACCATACCACAATAATGAATAATGTAAGTATGAGAGACCTACAAGCCATTAAGGGAGATGGTACAAATATGTCCAATGCAAGGGACATACGTTGCATGGAATTAAAATACACATCTATATCCAAATAACTACACTGGGTCCAAAGAATAAGAAAATAAAATGCATAATGTTATGGAGGCAAAGGAAAGAGGAAGTAGCCAAATAATGAGGAAGGTGAACAAGATGAGGACCCTTTAGCAAATATACTAGATGTTGATAGGGTCATTGACTCTATAACTGAAGATGTGGACCATATGAACATGACATTTTATGTTCATTGATAACTCATTGCATATCATTGAAGTTTGGCAAACACAAAAATCAACCCCCTACTAGATGTAGAGAACCTCATTAGGTCAAATGGGAGTGTTGTTCAACTGTGTGATGCTAAAAATTGTCCACAATAGGAGACACAAGAGGAGAACAACATGGAATAACATGAGACAAGGGATAAGAATAAAGGGGGAACCACATGAGGCGACAATGGAGGAGAAGAATAAAAAACATGATAATGTGCTTTAAAAGACCATGATATGGCTAGTGATTCCTTGCAATTCCAAGGGAATGGAACTAACCACCCCAATGATGGCTTGGAGGTCTCTCAAACTAAATTATAAGGGCTTGAATATGATGAAGTGGAAGATAGAGTTGAAATTGATCAAGCCATGGAGGTAGTTGATGTCAATCATCCACCTCCTACCACGAAAGAAGTTGTTGATCATAGTAGGTCAAGCATTGTCAAGGATGACATGAAGGATATGTTAGAAGTACTACAACATAGCAATAGATCACTGGTTATAGGTATGTATGATAAGCAACTCACTGAATATTGGCGCCCCACCCAAAACCCATACTCATCACCCCTATGAACCTAATGATGACCCATCAAGATTTGTTGAGTTTGATTAGCTAGGAATAATAGATTTGATGCTTTATATTAGGAAGAAAGTCATAGAGGACTTACTCAAAGAACCAATCGACAAGTAAGACACCTATTAATTCTGACACGTACATATTTAGATACTTTCATGTATATTTCAAACTCTTTCATTTTTCTTGTAACATATTGTTTCTTGCTTTTGTATGAAATGCCACATTTTCTTCCTTTTTTTTATATCTGAACCCATACTTTTATGTGTGCTTCTTTCACCCTTTGTTTGCAAATTATCAACATGTATTGAATCTTGTTAATCTATTCATCATTAAAAAATGTATAAATCTCATATCTTACATGTACATGTCCTATTTTCAGCATTTGTTTGTAACCTGATTATATCTTTTCATGTATGTGACTATTAAGCAGTCTCATTTATATCAATTTCTCATTAGTGATGTATGTCAGCCACACTTCCCTCTCTTGTGTTTATATTTGACAAGAACTTCTATATTATCTTGGCTATTTTCATCAAGATTCTCATTTCTTATGTAATTTATATGTTTAGTTCTATAGTATACAATTGTGGTTCAACAATCGCGAGTCGCATGAATGTCTGGGAATTGTTATTTTGCCATGTGGTCAAGAACAATGTTGTAGATTCCTACATTTTCATTCTCAAATGATAGTTAGAGAAAATCAAGACCGAAGACAGCATGGAATGTGCTTTTGTTCAACCACTTATACTTAGTTTAGAGGCAATGAAGGATACTCTAACATAGAATGTCTAGGGATGGCTCAACCCTGACTACAAAATGGTTGACCTTGTATTCATCCCTATTGTCTAGGATGAGCATTGGCATCTTTTGGTGATGGATAAAAATCAGATGATTTGTATTATTACAATTTGCTTCCTAACAGCAATCTTTACAAAGATCTTGCATATAAGGTGGTAAGCTTTATCTAACATAGCCTTTGCCTACAAACTCTTGTTCCTTGACTATTGGGAGAGTCGAAAGAGTGTTAAACCATATTAATATAGTGAGTTGGACACCAAAACATCCTAAAAGTTTAAGCTCATGAGATATAAATTTTGTTATTATATATATTGGATTCTATCTATTCAATATCCGATATGAGACTAATTCATCACACCGGACATTATAATAATATCTCCCTTCAGGTGTGATTTGACCACATTAATTTTAACATTCTTAATTAAGAACTCTTTTACTCGACTAGTTCCACCGTGTGACCCATACTAATGAATTTTTGTCTCATTTTTTAATTTCTTTTAAGAGAGACTAACATGCGACTCAATTTAGTCACATCATCATTGTAATTTCAGTCTCAGGAGTTTGCACAACTTTGAACCTGAATATCTGATATCACTTGTTGGCTGAGTTGAAAGAGTGTTAAACCAGATTAATATAGTGGAACGAATACTAAACTATCCCAAAAATTTAATCTCATGGAATATAGACCTTTTTTTTACTATATATATTAGACTCTATCTATCCAATATCCGATGTGAAACTAATTTATCACACATGACATTATAACACTTGACTTTATGAGTAAATGCATTCATATTATACAATAGTCTACATTGTATCCCATAGTGGCATTTGCTGGACAATTATCTTAATTTGTGGTATAAAATTAAAAAAGTCACCAATTTGGAGTTGAAGGTAGAAAAGAAATGTCTTGGACAACCTCTTGGGTATGCATAAACTGGTTAACCACTGATGTTTTTCATACTTTGTCATGCTTCCTTGCTAATAAATCAAATAATATACAGCTCATTAGACTATGGAATCTACGTCATGTGCAAGATGTAGCTGCTCAACGAAGTTGAAGATGTCATCATCTTTTATGACAAAATAGGGAACTATAAGTGCCTCTACGCCTCAAAAATTCTTCTTACAAGGAATGAGTTTTGCCAATAAGAAAGAAATGAACACAAAATATAGCTTCATGAGATTTGAGAGTACAACAATGACTAAATAGAATCCATACCTTCATAGTACCAAAAACTAAGTGCTTTCATATAAGTCACTTGATTTTGTTAGCAATTATACATTTCCTTACCTCTCTACTCGGCAAAATGCATTTATGCTGTTGGAAATTTGCCATTATTTATAAATTTATTCATCTCTGGTGTTATTCTTATTTGCCTATAGTTTAACACTATTAACAGACACTCTCATGCATTTAAGTTTTCTCCTTTACTATAATTAGAGACCCATGTTAACTTTAGTGTCCAATCATGTAGAATTATATATAAACCTCACATATGTTGACAACACAAAAATAGCAAAGTCAAATCACAAGCGAATGACATTCAATTGAACTTTGGTGAAATATGAAAGTCTTTCATATTTGAATTGGGGTTTTATCTCCTCCACTACCATCTCAACATATGCTTGTTTGAAATTCAGTGCAAATCCCACATATGGCAAAGATCAATGCCATCGATTACTACTAATGTTGTCTCCTCCAAGGGAGTTAGGTACTTGATGGTTATAGCCCCAATGCTAACAAACCAACTTCTTACAAATGACCTTGCCAACTTTCTCTCAAGAGGAGTGAAGGTGGATGGAGAAAATTTGACCTTCACCATTGAATCTAATAAAGAAGAGAAGAGAATCCACTATGGAAGATAGACTCCATGCTATAGATGTAGATGAGAATTGGGCTCTCATAAATATGGAGACATGGTCAATTGATAGTAAAATTTCTACCAATAATGAGCCAACTTTCTCAAAAATGGATACAAAGCTTGGCTAATTCACCTCGTGGTGAACCACATACCTCACTATTCACTTTTGACAAATTTAGATAGAAGTTTTCTTCCATTAGGTGTGATATTCAAACAATTACAACATAAATAATTACACAAATATACTTAAAGAGTTGAACATTCAAACTTACAATATGTCTTAATCCCAATTCAATGAGCTAGGTGTATGTGTATGTGAATAAATATAGAGAAGTCATTCAACATGCTTACAAAAGTCTGGTGGTTTGGTAAAAGTTATCATCTTCTTATGCATTAGTCAGCAATAAGCATGTTGCATGATTTGGTGTTGTGCCCTACTACTCCACATTTACTTCACTTCAAAGGTTGCATGTTGAAAGCTTGAGACTCTATTCACTTCCTCATGGGCCTTCCTGATCACTTCTTTTTCACCGGCAATTGAATTCCCAACTCACATTCAAGTGGAGGCCTTTGAATATCAAGCACTAGCATGATTAGGTGATTGACTGTATGTTTAGTGATAAGTCTTGAGGTAAAACTAGCTGTCAACATAGGTATAGACCATACACCTAGCACTGTCTATAACTATATGTTGGCTCTCTTAAGTTGACATCATACACTAAATGCCAATAATCTCGAAATAATTGCCATCAAATCACCCAACTTGCATTACATGACTCAAGTTTATAGTAGCATCAATCTTCCTCTTTATGCCTGAACTTATCAAACCTATAAAGTTCTTATACCCTTCTCATAACATGAAGAGATGTTCTCCATCATTCTACACTTGAAAGAAGCAAGTATTATATAATCATAAATGTTTTAAACAAGTATAACTTACTTCTTAATGAATTAATTTCAACTGCATAATAGAGCATGCAATGCATCAAGTATATTTTCATGATTTGTAAAGGAAACAAATTCCAATCTAAGTATTTCTCAAAACAATACTAATCTTATTGAATAGACCATGGCATTTATTGGAAGGTGCCTTGCTTCCTTAACCCATGCATTGAACAAATTTGCCACATTAGAGTACATTTCACCCCACCTTATTCCACTAAATATGTAATTACTCTAATAGAAAAAAAAACAAATTTGTTGCCAAACAAATTGTGCACCTATGGGGAACTGTCTTCAGAAAATCAACAACCTCTTCAAATTGATTGCCCTTGCAAGCAAAGGTAGCTTAGCACATTAGAGCCCAACACTCATACTTTATAGCCTTCTCAAATCCCAATCTAGCATTATGGAAATTGTCTTATACATGATGGAGGCAAAAACCATGTGGTGAACTTGAAAAATGCTCTAAATGGCTTTGATGAGCCTTTTTGCCTAGTTGGACATAAATGTGATGTTCCAATCATATGGGACATCTCCTTCATACAAATTTATCTTTACATTCCTTAGGAACCATGTCTAGTTTGCCTCTGTCTTGTTGTCCACGATGGAGAATATAAGATGATAAATACTTGTAAAAAAGTCATGTTTACGTCAATTACAATAAATTACAATGTGTATAAATAAATATTTCAATATTACCATTACACACATTGCGAAAGGATATAAATGTTATCCTATTTAAAGCTGCTACACTTGACCTATAGTCAATCGTTATTCAACCGACTTAATTCTATAGCTTCATAAACTCAAAAAGCACATATAAGTGACATAATAGAAGTATCCTTCTCTCTTATTGGCATCTTTTGCAATTGCACATAAAAAAAATTCTATCGTACTTGTGCGGTAAAAATGTATCATCCAAAAAAAGCATAAATCAACAACCACTTATAAGTCCTAGATTGACACAACGAGTCAAAGGAAAGCTTTTCAAAATTTGTTATTGTCACTTTAGCTCTTCAAAATCTGTTGTTGTCATTTTCTATCTCCATGATGCTTCTTGGGTTATTTACAACTAACCTATCCTTATACCAACAAAGAAGGTCATATGCTACATCCGTACCGTGCAACTACAATTGAGCAACCTCTTTTTCCTCACATGCTTTTTTGTAATTCACATTAACTTCATATATTTTCTGCATTTTGGTCCTCATATCTAGGGCCTATAAAGTGAATTGTCCTTCAGCTACGATATGAATGCATTGCTCACCCATTTCTTAGAACCCTTAGGATGAGAACAATTATGTATACCATTGCTACAATTGTACTCGAGAGTGCATGTTTTGATATTGAATAAAGGCCTATTGAAGTCCAAAAAATAATTTAAGAGGGAGGTGAATTAGGATTTAAAAGAATGGTTAACAATTTTTCCAAAATTCAAACCCAATTCAATACACAGGTAATTGCAATCATTTAAATATAATAGAGTGTGTATAAAGTAGATGAATAGAGGGAGTACAAATCAATATACATGGTTTAGTGATAAACTACTCTTACTCTACAATCCTTGTGTTAATCTTAAAGACTTTAATCACCCTACTAGTATGTACTTCTTGAGATGAAGTTGAGCCTTTACAAACCTATGCTCCAATCAAGCAACTATCATTTCATAATGGAGCTAACTCTCTCATACTTTTCTAATATCTAGAAAAGTACTCAATCTTTTCATAACAACCTAGAAGAGTTATAAGAATATAGATAAAAAAATAAAAAAAAATTTCACAAGTCTCTCAAACATTGAAATACAAGGATAATGAGGATATGAAAGTTAAAGTCTATTTGACCTTTTATTGAGACTAGAGAAATTTGAAAACTTGGGTCTTATCCTAAAAATATTGAAATTTCATTTTTCTTCTTAAGAAAAGAAGTCCCAAGCCAATATATAACCATTTGAAGAAAAATTTAGTCATTGGGAACCACCCTAAGCTTTTTCTGCTAAGTTTAGGCACTTGAACGTGTGACTGAACTTGTTCTAATGGTTAGAAAATTAGCCATTGAGTTTTTCTCTCACGTGTTTGGGTGTCCAAATCACTTGTTCAAGTGATCGAACCTTGAGTTTGGATATTCAAACTCTCTATTCAAACAACCGAAGTTTTGCAAAACTACAATACTATTTTTTTGTCTGATGGGTTCAGCCGCTTGAGTCTACCAATTAGGGCATCTGAATCTAACTTCAAATACTTGAACTAACAAGTTGAGACAATCGAATTTGACAAAAAACTTTGCTAAAAGTTTTCTACAACTTTGATTATTTGACACAATTTCAATTTAACTTGGGTAAAAGTAAGAGAAATCGATGAAGGCATCCAAATTAAATAAGGTGTCAATTCAAAAACTTAAATAAATTAATAACCAAATCCTCGACTTAACAAAAAAAAATTTAAACCTATGAGGTTGGAGTTGATATTCCACTTTGAGCATATTTGGGCTTTCATCTTAATCTTCAAATTTTATTTTTTAATTATTATTATTTTTATCTTCAAGTCATTGTCTTCATAATCCAATAAGTTTTCTTAAAATTTGATTATTCTTGAGCTTAAATGATTATCATCAAAATTCAAAAGATAACATCTATTTCTAGCAAATGATGCATGCAACTGTTACTAGCACATATGATCCTTGTAGCACATAATAATCATACTTTTTTGATTCTTCTAAAACACAAAATCAAAGTTTCTCTTTACAGTGTAACACCTCAACTATTCACAAAAGTACTCTACATCTCTTAATTGTTGACCTTTATATTGGATAGCATAATCCAACAAAATATTATCACCAAAAGGGTTTTGCATTTATGCTGGTATACTTATCTCAATAATGTCTTTGTCATTATTAAGAAGTACAAACACATTACTATAAATAAGTATAAATGAGTTACAAATAAATTATATGAAATTTAGTTACATAGATAAACTTCACATAGTTGATACGCAAAGTTTAAATGATGCAAATTAAATTTATTTTCTATGAGCTCCAAAAAACACTCATTAGCTCGTATGTATGCCATATGATATTATACAACCCCAATATCATGACAAAACCTTCCAAAACTTCCTATCTACTATATATATATGAACAACTAAAGAACTTTACTTTCACAAATACTAGTTCTAAATGACAAAAAAAATCAAGTATAGAGATAACGACATTGTATGACTAACAATATTAGCAAATATAACAATATAATTGACAAACTTCTACTATTATCAAAAATGAAATATTAGCCTAGTTTACATATGCAATCAATTTAAGCGCTAAATATTATCTTGTGTATTTACTATTATTTGCTTCTCCCTTTACAACTACTCTTGTTTCAATTCAACTCTTATCTTCATATGCAATGAACAATCAACTAAGTATGAGAAATTATATTAGTCACTTGAGTAGATACTCAAGTTGAGCATCTCTATCATTCAGCTATCAAGGATATATAAAATATCCCACATGCGTTTTCATAACTATTATTAAGCTCTTGTCTTGAATAGATATCTTCACAGGCACATTATCATGCAAAAACTTCCATCTTTTACATACGATTTGCAGAAGTCGTCCAACATAGAAGATGAATTCATCATAAACACGTACTCCTTCACTCCCATGCATAGAAGTGAATATATGCTACTACGTTTTTGGTTAAAAATAGTTGGCAAAGTGCACGGAGAGAAGGGCTTAAGGTTGCAAAAAAACTGAAAAAAAATAGGATTGTGCTTTAAGGAAACTAGGCTTCTAATGGAGTCTATTTTGTGTAGAAAATCAAACACTTTGTCCATCTGACGTGGAATCCAATATGACAATCAATACATACACCTTCGTCATGTTATTAGAGGAATTGAAATTGAATTTCTAATTTTTTTTTAACCTAAAAATGAAACCGTAAACTTTTAGAGAGTTCTAAAAATTATTTATTTTTTAAATATCGCGTGCAGCGATATAATTTGCAATTTTTTCGGAATCCGACGGACAGACGGTGGAGTTGATGAATTTCACATATTCTTCCATTTTTCATAATTCGAGTAATTAAATAGGTCTTGATTGATTGGAATTTATTTGGAGGGAACGATTTTTGAATTGCAAATACAGAAACGCAAATTATTTGAAGAAAAAGATTTTTTTTACTTTTTACTTAATAATTTTTTTTTTGTTTTTTGTGTGGAAACGAGGAGTCCACTGCAATGTTTTTGGTGCGAGGATTTCAGATTCAAGCCAGAGTCGTACCTAGACATGTGACTGACAAAAGTTTGTGTCATTTGTATTACAGTTCAACCTAATGGGATTCGTAGCGGAATGTTCACCTTATTCTTAAATAACACAAGAAACGAGAAGTAATACAAGATAAAAAAAATAACAAGATAAGACAACAAGAGATCCACTATCAATAGATAAAGACTTTTATAAGAGCCTATAAGAAAGACTTCACTCTTTCTTACTCAATTAAACTCTTTCTCCAAGCCTCGGCAATGCCTCCACCTTCAGAGAGGATCTCCAAGAGAGTACCACGAGAAACCACCACGAGAGACCACCGAGAAACACTAGAAAAACCCACACACGAGAGCCGACACTCTCTCATTTTCTCTTCTCTCTATTCTCTCTATTCCTCTCTCTCTATTTCTCTCTAGTTCAATCTCAATATTACACCATACATAAACCCTATGTATTATAATATATTTATAAACCCTTATTGGGTTTGAGTTTTACTCTAATTATAACTCCTAATAATACAAATCAATCATAAATCTAAATCTAACTTTGGATTCCTACTTTAACTCAAACTCTAATTAGAGTTCAAGACATCTAAAACTCAACAATCTCCACCTTAGCTTGAACTCGAGTGTGTCATCATCACGAATCTTCAACCGTCATCTCTCATCCCGCCCCTGCCCCTAGGCTACTTACTAGCTTATTCAGCTAATTTCAAGACGTGAACTCAAGCCAACCTCGAATTTACTCTTCATGCTTACAGTCTTGTACTTTTGGAAGCTTTTCAGATGACTTGTGTCTGCTGCTATAGTAAAAATAATTCGAGGAGAATTTTATCTCCCATCAAATTACTCCGAGTATCATGCTTCCTCTTCACTACTGTAGCCATCGGAACTCCACCTGCAATAGTGTTCCCTATTAATCGATAAACATTGTCGCACTTCTCACCTTTCATCAGAATTCTAATACCACGTGTCACCTTCATGACTCCATCTCTTGCTGAATAATTACAGCCTTTTGGGTCCAGTACACCAAGTAAAATTAGATTCTTTCGCATTTTGGGGACATGTCTCACCCCAGTAAGAGTACGAATCGCTCCATCAAACATTTGGATTTTGACTGTTCCCATACCGGCGATCTCACAGGCTGAATTATCGCCCAACCAAATAGTACTTTTCTTCTTATTATCATCATAAGAAATAAACCAATCCTTCCTGGAGCAAATATGATAAGAACTACCAGAATCTAAAATCCACTTACTAAAAGTGTCAATTTCTGTGGATACTGCAAGAACGTCTCTATCCGCACTATTATCAGAAGTTTCATCCGTTATTGCTATCGTCATATTGGAGGACTCTATCTTCCCACGTTCATGACAATACCGTCTAATGTGGCCATACTTTTTACATGAATAACATTATACCTTCACCTTCAATTTTGATTTGGACCGTTGCTTACCTTCTCCACGTTCTCTTAATCTTCCTCTTTCGTGAGCCACTAATCCTTCACCAAACTCCATATTAATGTTGGAGTTTCTCATTCTCTCATTAGAAAGAAGACTAGCTGTCACATCTTCCATCTTGAGAGTTTCTTTACCATAAAGAATTGTGGTCACAATATGATCGTACGAAGCAGAAAAAGACATCAAGAGAATCAGTGTCTTATCGTCCTCTTCAAACTTCACATCAACTTTCAGTAAATCATTGATAATTTTATTGAAAGCATTTAGGTGATGTAATATAGTTATACCTTCGCTCATACGCAGTCCGTACAACTGTTGTTTCAGATAGAACTTGTTCGTGAGGCTTTTTGACATGTACAACTTCTTGAGTTTTGTCCAAATATCCATCGTTGTCTCTTTATCAATGACATTGTACAAAACCTCATCAGTCAGGCTTAGAATAATTAAATTCAATGTCTTTTGATCTATCTCCTCCCAGTCTTCATTGCTTATCTTGATCGGCTTCTTTTCTTTTCCCTCTAACGTCTTTTGCAGACCTTAAAAAGTAAGAACCGCCTTCATCTTCTTTTGTCATAAGGCAAAATTTATCTTGCCGTCAAACTTCTCCACCTCGAGTAAGGATTTTGTCATCTTAGTTGTTTGCTCCTAGGCTCTGATGCCAATTGATGGGATTCGCAGTGGAAGGTTTACGAATCATCTCATTCTCAACCAATGCAAGAAACGAGAAGTAATACAAGATAAAAGAAAATAATAAGATAAGACAACGAGAGATCCACAATCAATAGATAAAGGCTTTTACAAGAGTCTACAAGAAAGACTTCACTTTTTCTTACTCAACTAAACTCTTTCTCTAAGCCTCGGCAACGCCTCCACTTTCAAAGAGAATCTCCAAGAGAGCATCATGAGAAACCATCAAGAGAGACCACCGAAAAGCACTAGAAAGACACACACACGAAAGCCGACACTCTCTCTCTTTCTCTTCTCTCTATCTCTATTTCTCTCTAATTCAATCTCAATATTACACCATACGTAAGCCCTATGTATTATAATATATTTATAAACCCTTATTGGGTCTGAGTTTTACTATAATTATAACACCTAATAATACAAATCAATCATAAATCTAAATCCAACTTTGGATTTCTACTTTAACTCAAACTCTAATTAGAGTTCAAGACATCTAAAACTCAACATCAACCAAGATGGAGGAACAAATGGAGGAACAGGCCTTATGCCACGCATGTGAGATGGCTGTTCCACTTGTTTGGACTAGTACAAGGAAATATTCCATTAACTTTTTTGCTATATTTATTCCATTTCATCTATAGCTTTTTTTTAAGCTTTTCCAATTATTGAAGTTCTCCGTTTATGTCTGATAATCAAGTAGGAAACAGAATTATCATGATTAGCAGCATTAGTGTTGATTCCTGCTAACAGAGATAATATTGTTTCCTAATTCAACTATCGAAGGTGAGAACAAACAAGGGGCGGCTATAGACTACAAACCCTTGCTAATCTAGGAATAAAATCCACATACATGAAGCAGTCATTTCGGTATTGTGATGCAAATAAATTTTCATACATGTATATACACTTGTGCATTGGATTCATCGGATTTATGAGGAAAGACACTAATTGGTCCTTACATGTGAGCAATTCAGGCGCCATGCTGCCTAAGTTTCATGGGATTAGCTATAGACATCATTATCATATAATTACAGGTTGACATATTTGACGTTATTCGGTAAGTACTGGAGCCATTCTTCGGGCACGCCTTTTCTTGCCTTCAGCATCTTCATGGCTGATGATGTCAAAGGTATAGCGAGTATGTCATAGTCCTTTGGAGCCTGAAAGATAAAGTAGAAGATTAGAGGCAATCAAATGCCTCTATTTTACTAATTAGGAACCTAAAGAAACAAAGAAAATGAGTGCCAAGGACCTTTGGGAGTTTCACCAGTGTCATGTTTGATTCCTCGAGGGTTTTCTGACCCTTTCTTGTGTTGCATCTTGAACAAGCTGTGACCTAGAGAGAAAAAAGAGATTGCATCTCATGATCATTTAGTGTTAGGTCCAATAAGCAATCTGAGTTGTGCAGTTTGATAAAATCAAGGGTTTAAAATGAAATTCTGGGCAGGCTATTGATTCTGCAACAACTTTGGATGAATTATGAGATTGTATTTGCCCTGTAGCAATCCAGGTTCCCGGGTGAAAGCAATTCATGGTTTCACCAGTCCAAGGAAGGTGTGTAGATAGAGGTCAGCAGAATTTATTATTATTATTATTATTATTTTTTACATCTGCTTTCAAGATGAACCACTTTTCTGGTGCTGAATTACAACACTGAAAATGTGAAAATAGCGTGCAAATGATTTACTGAAATGTCTAACATAAGCAAATACACATTGCCTTCAGCTCAATGTGGAAATATCAACACAAAGCATGCATGAAGTTGTTACTAGCAACATATAAATAATAAGTACTAAGGAAAAATGATGATGGTTTTGAAGGAAAGCTTTCACTAGCGACTGATAAATAATAAGCATGAAGTTTTATTAGCAACATATAGATAATAAATATTCGAATAAAACCACAATGGTTGGTTCTGAAAGGAAAGCTATCAGTAGCAACACAAAAATAATAATTATTGAAGAGAAACAACGACGGTTGTAAAAGGAAAGCTTCAAGTCTTTCCTAGAAGCATACATACAAAGAACAAGTATAGAAGAAAAACGACAATGGTTGGTTCCAAAGGAAAGTTTTTACTAGCAAATAGCAACATATAAATCATAAATATTGAAGAACAACGACGACGGTTCTGAAAGGAAAGCTATCTATCTATGTCTCTGCATATTGTGCTGTGTTTGTTCCATGTCCCTATATTGATTTACTGAAAAAGTAAAAAGAATACATTGTGGAAGTTCAACAGCAAACTTGCAAGCATGGAATCAGCCAATGTGTTTGCCTCTGTCCTTATTTTGGTTCACTGAAAAAGTAAAAAGTATACAACATAGAAGTTCAATGAGAAACAGGCAAGCATCACATCAAGAGATTTTTGGTGTTTCATCAGGTTTCTCCAAATGATTGACTGTGAGCAGATAAACGAAAAGAGTAAACTAGGTCTGCTCTGCTGAAAATAATTATCTAAAGGAATTTCCATGAAATAAGCAATCTGAGAGCAGAAAATCTCTCTCGCTCTCCACGAAGAATATGACAAGAATAGTAGCTTAACTCTTACCAGATTTTCCCATGTCCATTCACCACCCAGGGAAATAGGCAAAACATGATCAACTGTCAAATTCTCCCGAGAAGAACAATACCTGGTAAAAGATAAGAGTACTCAGTAATATACTTCACAGGAAAATAGCAAACAATAATATGTCATCTCACAAAAGCTCTCGTAGGTGTGTTTTCAAGCAAACTGAGAGTCAACAATAATATGTCATTTCATTTATTTACAAACTATAGAGAAAAAGAGCTCTAATTTATTCCCTTTAGTCAAATAGAAGACAAGATGGCAATACAGGAATCTGGTACCTTGGTTAAGACAACAAACCAGTATGGTTAGCTTCTTCCCTGAAGTGATATAGATCAGTGGAAAGGTTATTGTAAGGCGTCTTAAAGGTGTTTTATGTATGGTGGATAAGAGAAAGGCAGTCCACAAATATTCACAAAATAAAGGATGCTTTCTGAAAGGAATCTTAAACAAAAGTCTTTCAGAAGTTGACCCTCTCTTTATTAATACCTTTCATTTAAGTTCCTGCTAAATTTTTTATTACTGACAGCTCCAATTAAGGATAGTTTAATTTCACTAGTCCTCTTTCTGATATGTTGCTAGTGGAACTAATTTTTGCTAACAATATGATACAAATTAGACAGGGAATCCTAACATACTGAATCATCGATGAAGTAGAATTATTTAATAAATGTTAGGAAAATAAGATCAAAATGGTGCCAATATGGAATCTTTTCATTGGAAAGAGGAAGTTTCATGTTTTCAAATTTCCCCGAATCATATCTGCCTGAAACAGGTTTGAAATGGTAGTATAGATGCAACAGAAAAGTAGGTTCATTATTTGCTTAATTTTTGAAACTAAACTAATGGGAAAAGAATGTCCATAAAACCTTTATTATGCTGCTTCCTTTGTTCAAAGATGAAGACTTGGTTGAACAAATTAGTAAGTTTTTAAGTGAGAATATTTCGCTGTCATGACGAAACTTTTCAGAAAAGAAATGAGAACCATAGGGGAAAAAAATCCTGGGAACATTAGGTAAGCAAAGAAATTTAATAACAAAATCAAAGTTATCTAGAATTTATCTATGATAAGTCTTCATCAAACTCTTCCTCTCTCATTTAAATGAAAACCTTTCCACAAAAAACTCACTCTAGGCAATTAGCCAGAAATGCAGTCAGTAGAAGGAACTTACTGACAAGTATAATGATCCCTGTAAAATATATTCTTTCGACTGAGGTTGTGCTTTATTCTTCTTCTTTTGACAACCTGCAACAGATGTGGAACCTGCAGAAGAAAGAAATCTTAGTACGTTTCGATCCATAGTTCAGCATATCCTCAACACAAACAATCATGGTTATTTATTTTCTCTCTTTTTCCTCCTTTCCCTCTTTTTAACTTTTATGGAGAACTGTTCCCTTGGTCTAGACAAAAGCAACCTACACTAGTCTGCAACATTCTTTCACATCCTGCTTTCAAGCGATTTTGTTCTCCTTGCAAATAAGAATATATTTCATAAGAGGAAATTGTGGCACTATAAACATAGTATTACAAAGTAAAATAACATACTAATTCTGCTAAATATTCAAATAATAGGGATGGTTGCATACCCTCAATACTGCAGGGACATAAAATAATCCTCGAGGAGAGGATACTGTCTGATCATAATACTCCAGAACCTCTGCCTGTTCCAACAAAAAAATAATGTTTCTGGAGATTATACAGGTAGCAAAAACATTATGCGAGAAGACATCCACAGAAAAGAAGAATCAGTAAATACACTCAAAGAGAAAATGAACCATAAAAAGTGAACTATTCATTGACTCCATGAGTAGATCAACACAACAAATAGTTGAAAGTAGTAAAATCTCCAACCTTCTCCATAAACTCCAGGCAGATTGCACGTCTCCAACAAACGACATTAATAGGCCTAACAAGGCAACATCAGGATAAGATTCATGTAAAACAAATTGTGCATATTAAAAACATAATAAGCCTCATATAAAAGTGTCAAAATTTTAAATCAAATGAACAAGAAAATAATGAGCGAGTCATGCTCATTTTGATGGTTTGAATTATTCCACAAGAAAGCAGCATGTAACATCATTATGATCAGAACTAAAGGAATCAGACCACATATGCACTAAGATCTGCTTTCTTTGTAAATCGAGAACTGTACAATTATATGTAAAATTTATACAGAATTTTCCATTTAGCTGGTTTTGAATTAGAGATCCAAATTTCATTATGGCACAGGGCAAATGCACACCTTGATATACAGGAAAAAAGGCCTCTCAAAATTTTCCACTCCTTCATGGATTGTTAAAATCAGTAATACATTTCAGAACTTCTTTCTTTATCTGTGTTTATTATATTTAACACAAGAAAACTACCAAACGAGCAAAGAAATCAGATATGAATGGTATCTTATAAAAAACAGATAGGAACAGTACATATCCTATCCGCTTTAAACAAATGAATTAACAAAAACATCTCCTAACTAGAAACCCCCCAACATCATTTTAATATCGAAACCCAAACAAGCCAATAAAAAAAGATTTAACATTTCCCTTTCATTTTCTTTTTTTATTTTCGAGAAAGAACATTTCCCCTTCATTTTCATCTTCCCTTTTCCGTAGAAATCCATCGACTGTGATCCAAATGAGTCAATCCATAAAGACAGAACAAAAACAATTGCCTCACAACAACTAAATTGACAAATACTTCCACCAAATTCTTACAAAAATAAACTGAGCTGATAAAAGAATTCCAAATCCTAATCCTTTACCTATAAGAGATATCCAGCACCAAACCCCTAAAACAAGACAACTCATCATCCCTCTCAAACTCCTCCTCCTCCCCCTCCTCCTCATCGTCATCATCGTCATCCAAAAGGTCCTCGGCTTTCAAGCCACTCGCAGACTTCTTCCCCAGGGACCAAACCCTAACATCCCCACACAACCTAACTCCTCTGGTGATCTGCCACCCAGCCGGCTTCTCCTGCAGCCTCCTCCACCCACCCCTACCGCTGGGCCTCAATGGAGGCGCTGGGTCACACCTCGGTGAGGCCATGTCGCCATTGACGAGAACTTTGAGAGCACCATGGGATGCAAACCTTGCCATTGAAGAAGAATAAGAAGAAGAAGGTTTGGTATCGGAAAATAAAACTGTTGGGGACCTGCGCTCTTCATGTTGACGGAGGAGCGTGGGAATCGTATTTGTGAAGTGAATTCACAGCCACAATTTGATTTCTGTTCGATCAACCCCCAAATATTTTTCTTGATTTTCCGGTTGATGCCAAAGAATATCTTCCCTCCTTCCAAAATTATGTCCAACTGTTCAAATCCATTTCGGTTTTGGTTTTCGGACGGTTTTGGTTTGATAACGTTTCAACCGGTTTGAGTTGTTGTGCAATCCAATCTACAGCCATGGTCACTTTTACGGGTTTCATACTGAACACAAAACCCTTGGTAAGTTTGCAATGGAATGAATCCCTTACCCAGTGATGTGAACTATTGTTTGCACCATTTGAAAAAATATTGCAATCAGATAATGAAAAAATTTCTCCCTAGAAAATCTTTTTTTTAATGAATATGCTATTTATTTATTTTTTTGTAGTTTTTTTATAAATCCATAATTTAAAAATCAATCAATAATAATAAAATACACAACCACTAGCATTATCAAATAAATCATGTCCAAACCAACACAACCCATTTATCTTATAATAAAAGATATTAATATGGCCTATTGTAATAATGGATAGTGTCGAACATAATTTATAAAATTTTTCAACATCAATTGCACCCATAACTCACATACTTATCGGTCTTCCTCTGGGATCAGTAACATTTCTTATTTATTTCATAAATATTTTTTAAAATTATTTTAAAACTCAAAAAATTTCAAAAAAATATAAAATAGAAAAATTAAACATATCAAAAACAAAAAGATTTTAAAAAATAAAAGATTAATATCTAAATTGATTTATGTGTATCATATTCACTATAATTAATAAGATAATTAAAAAAATTAATTGATAATGACTCAAATAATTTTTACTTTAATTTAAATGACAGAGCTGTTTGACTTAATCGGACAAAATTCAAAAAAAAAGAAGGAAAAAGCGGAAGAGAGAAGAAAAATTCAAATTATAATCCGAGCTAGCGCATTCTGGCCACAGACTATGTCAAGCCCCTAGGTTGCCAAAAAAGTGCCCTACATAATCACATAAGAGCCGTGCTAACACACGTGACGTGAAACACAACCCATTGCAGACTGTGCCAAGCCGGGCTAAGCGTTAACGGCCCAGATTTACACCCCTAACAGCACCAATCACTATTCAACGGTGCATGCAAAGAACACTAAAATATGAGTTAACACAGTTCAGAATAACAGAATCCTGAAGGCTCAACTATAACTTCAAAATTTCCTCATTTTACAAGCTTAGATTCATATGAAGGTTCCTCAGTTTATCATCCTAGATTGCTACAGAGCTCTTATATTATCCCCCTTAGAGAGAGCTGGAGAATACCGGCTTAGGTTACAGACCAGGAGTCCTGTATTCTGGAAGGAGTGAGAAGAAGACCTTCCCAGAGTTCTAAAAAATCTTGTTCTTGTATCACATGGAAAGGGCAATAAACCTAAGAGATGTTATGGAGCTTTCCACAGCACATGCTGCAAGAACCTCAAGGGAGGAGCAGAAGGGATTGAATATTGGTGTAGTTCTTGCGCTCAGCAATCCTTTACATGAGAAAATGCGCCTTCCCATAATACCTGTTTATGTAAGGCACCTGCAGGACCACATCACAATTTTCGGTCAAAACCTCATAAATAGGTGAAGGAAAAATATATTAGGATAACAGATATCTACATCTATTCCCTTAAAATAATATCTATTGGTATATAGCTCCAGTCTATATTGGTCAAAATTAGAAAATGAAAAAGAATCCACTCTGTATTGGGTGCATAACTAACTGAAATCTTCACCACACAAGGTATATATACCACCTAGAATTAAGAAGAATCACAGTAGGTTACAAGAAATTTTTTTCGTAAACCAGTTCAATTACAAGGAAATCCTTTTTAATTAGATCAATTTTAGTGATTTCTTTTTGCAAATTTCGATATGGAGGTTTTCTGCAAACTGATCATAATAACTACAGCACAAATATCTTTTGTGTGTTTGCTAGCAATTAATGTTATAAAGTTTATAGCTGAAAAGAAACACAATTGCAGGTAATGGCAGACTTTGGAGTCGTACACAAACAACAATAAAGAATTATAAGAAAATATTCAAGTGCTCAGGAAGTTAAATGAAAAAAAATCTCCAAAAGATAAATACTTAACACAACCACCCCAGATAACATTAGTTTCTGCAGCAAATATGCAACTGTTCACATCAATGTTAACTACAACAATGATAATGATCATAAAAGCATCAATGCCCCCAGCATACGATGATGTACACAAGCATTTACTCAATAAATGATGAAGAAAACAAATGAATGTGAAGAGAGAAAGTATATGAAACTGAGCAATACATCCATTTGAACATCATGTATAAGCATTTTGAGTTGAACATAGGAACCAAAAGATTTCTAGAAAAGGTCTGACATGCCAGCATGGCATAAAAGTTGGTGGAATAAAATGAAATATCATAAATAGGCTGCCCAAAATTTACCCACCAAGTTTCTCTATGAGCCTTAAAAAGTAAAAGTATGCATTGAAAAATATGTACCTTCACTCCGCTTATATTAGGTGTATCTGGTGTTTGTACAGGATAAAACTTATAGAACTTCATATTCTCAAAAGCAGTTTTTGTTTTCTCATCCATGTCATCAATAGCTTTTTGTCTGGCTTCCTTTGCCTGCAGAGATTGAGTTCCATTTAAGATATTGATCATCATCAATCTTTAATTTTTCAAATATTAAAAATAACAGATGATTGTTGGTCATTGCACCTGTCGCTGCACTCTTTTTTGCTCCCTAACCTGCTCTTTCACATATGCCTGTCAAAGCAAAATGTTCACAGTAAATAACACCAAACACCCAAAGATCTTAGCACAAGAAGTGAACAGCAAAGTGGTGAAAGAAAGAAAATTGATCTTTGCATAGTATTGACAATGAGTTACCATGAAGTCATCCCTTTTATCCTCAGGCAAAACCTCTTCTTCCTTGATAAGGTTATCAGTGAACTCCTGAAATTAGAGATTAAATGATCAGCGATACATCTGAGACCTTTAAATTTAGGTAACAGGCAAGGTGATAAAGGAATCAACAATTAAATGGTTAAGATGGTAACCACTAAAAATAATGAAGCTGATGAACATATACCTCAAGCTCATCAAGTTCCCAATCAAAGTCACGCACAATCTGCAAAACAAAATGATGTAAAATCAGAATATTTAAGATCATACATGATAAGTACTTGTAGTCTAATCTATAAAGGGAGACGAAAAAGGATTGAGATGAAAAGAATCTTTCTAAAACCACAATGATAGCCATGCAGACTAACATCTAGTTTTCCTCAGCCAGGAACATTGGTGCTAGATGAAGAAGATTTACTTGACAAGATAAAGTTAATCATAAGTTTTTAAGAACAGCATTATCTTAGAAGTCAATAATATTATTTAACTCCATATAAAATGAAAAAAATACACATAATTAACAACATGGTTGTTATAGCTGATAATTAGCTTACAGGAGGTTCTAATGGATACATGATATCAACAATTGTATTCACTTCATCTTCATCAGCTTTCAAAGGCTGAAAATCTGCCATGGATATATAAAGCACATTAAAAAAAGGTGTTACAGCTATATGATCAACAGAAGATAAGAGCATAAACACAGTAAATAGTGAAGGCCCAGAAGAAGGTTTACGCATCCACATAGGTTATCAATTTCAGAGATAATTATATTGAGGTGCCTGGTGATGAAAACAGACATATGTTTGTGTGATCTAGACTAAATCCACACATTAGCTTGCCTGTGTAAAGCATTGTTACATATAAGAAACCACAAAAACTGCAGACACCTTTGCACATTTAACACATTCAAGGAGACAAATTAGATTGATGCAGTAAAACTTTGCTATTTTATAGATGCAAAATAAGAAGATGCAGTTTTCACTCCTACAATCATTTTCATCAACCAATAAAATGCTCAGAGCACACATTGTCAGAAAGTCAAGGCCTGAGTTTATTTATTGCCAATTGTCAAGATGAGCTAGCATCACATTGTAGTTAACAGATACTATTATCAGAGAAGAAAGCAAAAAAGAACAGAAAAGCATAGATCTATTTGGGCAAAAAATAAAGCACTTCATGCAGAAATAATGGAGCAATCAAAAGCAACAAATGCAGTGACAATTATTGGCAAATTATTTAACAATCTTGTGCTAGACTGTTGCAGAATCTGATCCCTGCAGAACCCAAGTAGGAAAATAACTCACACATCCATGGACAGCCACTTGCACACATTTCTAATTAAAAACTATGATACTATATGATAATTTGAAATAACCAATAGATAAAGGAGGAATAAATGCTAGTTCTTGATAAACTAATTAGATTTCATGATATCAAAGCAATAATTTTCATTTTTTTTGTCCGAGAAAAACAAAGTTACACTAGGAAAAAGGAATAATTCTCTTTTTAAAGTTTGCTTAACCCTAAATAAGCAGAGTTACACTAGGGTTTTGGAAAAGGGAATACACAGAGAAAAACAAAGATACACTAGGATTGGAAAAGGGAATAGCTCTCCTTTTAAAGTTTGTTTAACTCTAAATAAGCAGAATCTGCTTGGTTAATAATTGTTGAAAATAAAAACTTAGAGAAAATACATTGACATCCAAATTGCTCAAAGGTAACCATCAATGCCTGCCTGAAAATAATTGTTGAGAACATCAACTTTGCTTTGTTGAGTATTACACAGACTGATGTGAATTTACACATCCTTAAACATCTAAAACATTTGGCTACAACTAGTTCTCGACCTGTTATTAGTAGTGCCATTTCAAAATCTCAAACCTATTGCCTCAATGACTCTATAATTTGAAATGTTCTTTGAATTATGGTTGTTGTGCTGCCAAAATTAGCAGGTAAAAATATGAACATCACTGTAATATACTTTCTTGATTAGTTTTGTTTTGAAAACGTCAAATAAATTGATGATTACCTACCCAATGTTTTCTAATAATCAATATTTATGTCACTATCTGCTTACCCCATACTGCTTTTAATAAGGTATATGTTTGAACCCTATGTTGCACATAATATTTCACCTATACAGGAAAGAAAATATGAAGTACAAAGAGTGACTAATATGTGAATGCTAATAAACGATCATTTCAAATTATAAATGTAAGAAAACATTTCATACAATCAAGGTTACGTTGAGGGTAAGGCAATTATAAAAAGAATAAAACTCACATGGAAGACAGTAGTCATATTGCTTCACTCGCTCAATTTTCAATAGTTTTAATGCTGATCTGTATGAAGAACACAAGAAAACTATTATACTGACTTGCAAGTTGAAAAATCAAGAAAAAATGAAGATATATTATGATAAGCATCACCAGATTTTCTGTCTCCTACCATCTTAGTAAGGCTAATATAAGAAAAAGCAAACACATATGCCAAATAATGTAGCAATCAATCAATAAATTTGAAGCATAGTGTTGAGTACCTTCTTTGGGTGCATCCCAAAGTGAAAATTTGGGTCTTTAATCTGTCAACTCGACTTAATCTACAAAAAAACAAAATAGGGTAAGCACATCTCCCAAGGAGCATCCTAGAACAGCTTCCACGATGAGTACAATTTCCAGAGAAATTTATTGAGGACACCTGTCTTCCAAAGGGATGTATGGAACCCACGCCATTTTCATTGCTTTCATAGGTATTATTTCCTCTGTCTCCCTTTGAACAGATTTTATCCCTATTTTATCAGAAGGTGGGATAGGAGAATCTATCTGCACAAAGAAGCAAAGAATCCTGAGCAAACAAACTACAAACAACAACCTCAACAAATTATAGAATGTAGCCTTCAGCAAAGTGGATCAAATGAACTCAGAAATGTAGGACACTTCCAAGCGAACAGAATGCACATGACCATAGCAATATATTAACCTATATGAGTTAAAACAGCAAAGAAGTCCCATTTGTTGGTCAACTAATGCTATATTTAAGCATACAAAGACGAGCAAATGCTGAGAATACCAACTCACAAAGATGGTGCTCGCATGCATATGCAAAGATCATGTACTGAATGAGGACTAAAACACACACATACAAAAGCTCACAAGCCAGTGGAGATACACAACTTGGACACACACACACACACACACACAAAACAAACAAACACAAATAACATGCATTTTCTAATTTGTACATTGATGGAAATAATAAATTTAAGTGCCTCAATATAGATCATTGTTTCTTCCAGCTTCACTAGATTACATAGGATGCACTTGCAGATCAAGCAATTAAGCTGCTTCCTTTGCAGCTTCTTATCCATTTCTTAGATTGAATTGGGGGCTAACCTTAACATTTAGCTTTAACATTTTAAACCACCTTTTGAGTTGGAACAACAAAAGAAATGACAACAGGCTTCTTTCATGAACTAAACTTCTTTGCTATCAGAAAAAAGAATTTTACATTTTGGTACCTAAACCATCTGGACATCATACAACATGAAAAAGCACATGAAAAGTACGTGACATTCATTTTGATAAGATGTTAACCAGTTCCCCTCTGACCATTTACATTTCTGTCAGAAAAGGATCAATATGAAAAAACTACAGGCAAAGAACGGGCTAGTTACAAGAACTTACCACAACCACAACAGGGATAAGTGTAACCTTCTGCTCACCATTTACCTCCAGCAGCTGTGCTGCAAATTGTTAAAACAATTATGTCAGCACATAAAAAAAAAATACATTATAGCTGCTGATATAGAAAATCTAAATATTCAAATACAGAACATTCTGGGGAAAATAACAAACGATTCTCACAATGAAATGACTCAACAGAATTAATCAATTCAAAAATAGAAGCAGAATGTGATCCAACCATAAATGAATCCAAGAAACAAAAGAGGTAATCTAACAGGCCAAAGAGCAGATAAAAGAAAAAACTATTAAAAATCCACTTACGCTCAGTGCAGCCAAACATGTAAACTGTCTTTCCATGAAGCACTCCTCCCTCTTCAAATGCATTCTGTCGAGAAGTTCAAAAGCATGAGCGTCAAAACTCCATATTATAAGAACTGCACTTGCATCAAAACGTAAGAGATTAAAATAAGTTAAAGTAAACAAACCTCCAGATTTGAAAAGTTCCAACTGATCTCACGAATCTTATCCATGTTCTCCCACTAAAGAACATAACAAAACTTAGATACAACATTAATCGCCATTCTTCAGGAATGAAGTAGAAAAAAAAAGAGAAAAAAAAACCACAAACATATACCTCAGTGCCAACAGGGAATGCAGCTTGCCACAAATCCTCCTGCGCATTGGGGCACCACGATTAAGGCCAATGAAAAACAATTGTATAAGCACCAAACTATTGGAATTTCGGAGACAACATGATATGCACACAAAAAAAAATATAAAAAAAAACGACTTTGAGGATTCAAAATCAATAATAAAACAAACATACGAGACTTATCCCCCAATTTGAGCTTTTCGAACACTTCGACATAGGAAATTCAAAAGACACAAAAATTCAAGAAAAATAAATAAATAGCAACTACATTTCCAAGTAACAAATCCCTTAATCTCAATTAAAGAAAACTCAAAATTCATGCACTAGCTCTACCAACTAGCAGGAAGATGCTGCAAACACCAAATGAAACAAACCACAAATTTACCAAATAAATCCACAAAAATAGACACAAAAAATAAATCAAACGCATAGAACCCTACCAAGTTCCGCTTCTCGGGGACGAACTCGGGCTCAGCCTCCATCTTCGGAGGCCTGGGCCGCCTCCCTTTCTTCGTCGCCTTGGGAGCTCCGCCATTAGGGAGCTTCTCTGGCTGGTTCACCGTGTCAGCGGTGGCGGTGCCCTCCTCCTCCACCGGCAGGGGAGTCTTTCGCTTCCGGGTATTCGCCGGGGCGACCTCCACCTCCTCCGGCGGCGACGACTCCCTCTTCCCATTGTTCGCGGCGGCGCCCTCCTTCTCCTCCGGCGGCGGCGACTTCCGCTTCCTGGAGTTCGCGGCCACCTTCCTCCTCCTCATCCCAGCGATCACCGGCGCTAGGGTTAGGGTCGTCGGCGCGATGCAGTAGATCTGCTCGTGCGTGCAGAGAACGCGGTCTGGTCGCGATTTTGAAGCTGAGAAGAGGATTTAGATTAATAATAATAATAAACAAAAATAAAAAAATAATAATTTTTACGGGTGGGAGAAATTTTCGGCTAATCTACGCAGACTTCTAAATTGACGTCTTTCCGACCTAGTATGAAGGAAGGCTAGAATAGTAAATTTACTAGAAAGGTTGGTCTTTCTCTGTGAAGAGTTGGTTGATTTAGTCGCTTGATTGAATAGTCGATGAATCAGACGACTTCTGGCTACCGGCAGAGTCCGTTGGGCACTGCATATTTTGTGTACTCTTATATGTACGTGGTTGTAGGGTTATTAACCGTTGACTTGTTTCAAGATTGGGACTGACACGGATCGCGATGACAGTGTGCGGTGGATACCGAAGGGGATGAGGTCGGCGTGGGGTGTGAACCGATGGGAGTGAGCGAAGGGGCTTGTCAGGAATTCTGGCCGTCAGATCTGATTGATGGTTTGAATTTCAAATTTAAACGCGGCCGTGTTGGAGGGCCCATCTGAGCCCAAGTGGCCCGGATTGTTAAGGCCGAAACAGCCTAGGATAAGCTATAATAAGTCAGCATAATTTAGAATGTCAAATATAGAGTCAAAACCTTGACTTATCCTAACTTACCCCATCTTAAACATGAACTGCAGGCAGAATCGAGAATCAAATCATACTAGGCGAGAATTGAATCAAAGACAACTTTTTTATGTCGCTGTGATTGTGCTTTGGATTGTCATCTTGCTCCAGCCATGAACTTGCTTAAGGTCTTGATAGAGCAGGAACCTCTGCCGCTTTGATTTGGGATCGGATCTGATTTAACTTTTGAGACAGATATGTTTTAAATGAATAATGTGAAACTCATCACCTATTGTCTTTTTAGAATTTATATACTTGGATGAGCATGGTATAACTAAAAAAGGGCAAAAGAGCTTCTAGTTGATACTGAGACAATTCTATCAAGAAAATCTTGAGAAATCTTTCTCTTTTTATTTTTTATTGTCATCAATATTAATGGTCACAATGGTACACTAAGAAGTCTGATTCTACCGTGAGATGATCATAATTGAGATTATCTTATTAAATATTTATTGTAGATGATAATTTTAGTATTTAATATCTAATATAAGTTGCAGTGCTTGAATCAAAATCGTGCATAGCAATATCAGGGTTTAGGATTTGGATAGCAATATCATGTGTGGAATCGCAATGCAAGCCACGTGGTTGGCATCAGGCTTGTTCATGGTTTCTGTAAGTCGAGGTACTGAATTGGTGAGGGTGCCAACTTGGTCCAAATATTGAATTAGTCCAAGTGTTGACCCGACTTGCCTCTGGATTGAATGGGTCCTTTTTGAGTCAATTTTTTTATTAAAAATTAAATTCAATTAAAATTTAATTAATATATAAAATTAAATGCTAATAAATTTTAATTGAAATATGAGTCTCAATTAGATCGAAATTATAGTCAAATTGGACCAAAAAATTAGGTTTAATTTGCATTTGAATTATTGAAAAATATGAGCTTAAATTAAATTGAACCGAATGGATCGAATATTTGGACTAAAATCAGACCCAAAATTCATCAAATATCTCAACAAAAATGAAAATTGTAAACTCTCTACAAATATGTTCTTGGTCGGATTTTTTTTACAAATAAGTCTATAAGAAGAAAATTTTGCGAAAAAATTCTTGAAAGTTTTAAAATTTCAAATTGATCTTTGCAAAATTTAGGTTTTGCGAATAAATCTCTCAAAATTTTATATTCACAAATAAACCTTTGAAATTTCTAACTTTCATAAATAAATTCTTGAAATTTCTAAAATTTATAAATAAGACCCTAAAAATTTTTATTTATAAATAAGCTCAAATTTCATTAAAAAAAGATCATGAAAATTTCATATATGTTCTTTTTACAAAAAGACTATTGAAATTTATTAAATCATATTTTGGTCTAATTTTTTTGAAAAATTCATAAATAAGCCCTCAAAAATTTTTATTGATAAATAAGTCCAAATTTTATTTAAAAAGGACCTTAAAAATTTCAGATTTTTTTATAAATATATTTTTTAAAAAAAACTCTGAAACTTATGGAATTACATTTTTTGTCTTAATGGTAAAAAAATTTGAATATTTTCATCAAGGAAATAAATCCAATCAAGTGGATCACAGCCAATCACAAAATATGGAAAATATAATTCAATAAAATATTATAACCACAATATGTCAATCAAAAGAGATTTGGAGATCCAATCTAATCAGAAATCACAATCCTGAGTATTCCAAAAATTGACTAATAAAAAATTCGATCTCGATTCTCCTGGAGACCTATAAATTAATGAGAGCTTGTAGCAAAAAAAAACACAAGAAGAAGGGAGATCAGAATACAAAGATAGAAGAATGGCGAGAGGAATCAAGAGAGGATTAAAAAATTATCAACAAGTAATTTCTTACGCTGTTTCTTCTTCTTCTTCTTGATTATTGTTGTTTTGCTCCCTAGTCCCCTAGCTTCTTCTATTGCCCTTGTCTTGCTCATTAGCAATGTGTGCGAGAAGCCACCGAACCTCACCGAAGCATTGTCAGGTGACCAGACTGCTCAAGTTCACGCTTGCCCTAGAACCCTTTGCCGCTGCCTCCACCCAGGATCAATCATCTCTTGATCTCCTTCCCGGAAGCCTAACTCTATTCCCCTTAATTCTGAAGCCATAGCTAGCAAGGAGGTTGCACACCCTGCCATAAAAGCTCCCATCCTAGATTTGACTGGAGGCCCCTGCCATTGAGGTAGTTGAGCCGTCGATGAAGAAGGCCAAGTCCTCAAAAGAGCCCAAGCCTTGAAAGCCCAAAACCTCCCTCTTCCATCCTCCTTATCTCGAGATGATAACAAACGCAATCACGATGCTGAAGGAGAGAACAAGGTTGAGCTAGTACATGATCCAGAAGTACATTAGCTGCTACTCATCCACCTCCGGAAGCTTGTGCCGCTAGCAAGCTCTCAAGGTCAAGAATTCCTACAAGATACCCCCACAAAGATCAAGGTTTCCCAATGCCTCATCAAAACCATTGCAAAACCCTAGCCAAGCCAAGCCAAGCCAAGCCAAGCCAAGCCAATCGCCCACACTGCCGTGGCAAAGGCTAGCAAGATCCGACCATCTCTAGCCAAATGTGATTGAAGAAGAGACCGAGTTGCTCCTAGCTTGATCATGGAAGATGCAAAAAAAAAGAGGAAAGAAGGGCACAAGTTTGGTGAGGGAGGAAGGGAAGAAAAAATAAAAAGAAAAAAAAAAGTTGTTGTGTGAAAAAAAAAGACTTTCTCCTGTAAGGGAGGAAGGGAAGAAGACATAAAAAGGAAAAAAAATAAAAATAGTTGTTGTGTAAAAAAAAGACTTTCTCTTGTTTTAGTTTATGACACTATGGTTTTGCCGCAGCCACCCGCAGGCTCTCAAAAATGGTAATAAAAAGGGTGAACTCATGACCTCACTATATTCATCGTGGCCCCCTCAGAGATGACAATAAAGATGGCGAACCCCCTAACCTCACCACGGTCACCCGCGACCTTTCAAAGATGGTGATGAAGATGACAAACTCATGACCTCATTGCAATCACTCGTAACTTCTCGAAGATGGTAGATTATTGTCCTACCAAACTAGCCTTCAAGCTCATATCCAAGTCAGCCTTCGGGCTCATATCCAAACCAGCCTTCATGCTAGCCTTCACACTCAGCTAACCTTTATGCTCGTACTCAGTTAGCCTTTGAACTTACACTCAACTAGCCTTTGGGCTCATACTTAACTAGCTTTCATGCTTGCATCTAAGCTAGCCTTCAGACTCGTACTTAGCCAGCTTCAAGCTCACACTCAATCAGCCTTTGGCTTATACTTAGCTAGCCTTTAAACTCGCATGGCTCACACTTAGTTAGCCTTTGGACTTACACTCGGTCAATCTTTAAGTTCACATCCAAGCTAGTTTTGGGCTCGCACTCACTAGCCTTTGGACTCCCATCCAAACCATCCTTTGGGCTTACACTTGGCCAATCTTTGTGCTTACATCTAAGCCAATCTTCAAGCTCCCACTAGGCAAGCCTTTGGGCTCACACATAACCAATCTTCAAGCTCGCACCTAACCAGTCTTCAGGTTCACATATAAGCGTACCTTCAGACTTGCATTCAAGCTAGCCTTTAGGCTCACACTTAACTAGCCTTCGGGCTTGCACTCAATCAGCCAACCTTCGCGCTAGCACTTAACCAACCTTCAGGCTCACACCTAATTAGTCTTCGGGCTTGCATCCAAACTAGCCTTCGAGCTCGCATTTAAGTCAGCCTTCAAGCTCACACTTAGCTAGCCTTCGGACTCACATCTAAGCTAGCTTTCGGGCTCACATTAAGCTAATCTTGGAGTTCACATCTAGGCTAGTCTTTGGACTTGAACCTAATTAGCCTTAGGCTTTCACTTCTAAGCTAGCTTTTAAACTCATGCCTTAGCCAACCTTTAGGTTCACAGATTTAAAGTTAAACCACGTCCACCTAAAATTATCATAAACAGCTAAAGACTCTCAAATCAAATTGCTTAACATTAAGTAATTCAATCATATTGAAATTAAACTTAGTCAAAATAAATGGATAAAGGCCAAGTTGACTCAAATGGACTTAAATTGATAAAACAAATGGACTAACACCCAAATTAAATTAATCTAAACTCGGACTCAACCCTAATCAGACTCGAGATGGGTTAATTTTTAAATCCAATTTGGATTGAACTAAGCTTAAATCAAACTATAATTGGGTTAAATCAAGTCCAAACTAAAAGGACAAACTCAAAGTCAAATTAGAACTAGGCTACCTTGAGCCTGAAGTAAAACTAAGTTGAGTTGGATTAACTTGAACTTGAGCTAAATTCTAACAGATCTAGACTCTATAAAAGTCTAATATTGGGTCAAACTCAACTCAAGCTAAATAAAATTAAAATTAGATCCAAACCATATTAGTCCAAATGGAACTAATTAGGATCAAACTGAGTCTCACTAGAGGTGCTAAAACTTCAATAATACTCAAGGATAAATGTCACTACCTTAATCTAAACCTAAATTAGTTCAAATAGAACTAAATAAGGTCAAATTGGGTCTTGTTGTGTGTACTAAAAAAGCCTATAGTAACACTTCAAAGTTTTATCCAAATCTATAAGTCATCGTGATGCTATCAAACTAAAGAAGTTAATTACCAATACATTCAAAACCATTGGTCAGATTTCAAGCTAGTAAATCCCATAAGCTATTGATGATACATCTTCCAAATTAAGCCAATCTAAAAGCATTGGCAATGTTTCAAATCAAACTGAACTAAGATAGACTTAAACTCGCTTAATTTGTCAGCCACAGTGTCTTATTCAAACAAAGTCAATCGATAATATCCTCTAAGTTGTCAGTCACACTTTAAACCTATACCCAACCCCTTAAGCCGTTGGTGACACTATCGAGTTAATGAAGTCAACCAACAATATGTTCAAAGCCGTTGGCCACACTTTGAAGCTAGTTAACCTCACAAATATTTGATGATACACTCTTCAACCTAGTTAACCCCACAAGTAGTTGATGATGCACTCTTCAAACTAGTCAACCCCATAAGCAGTTGACAATGCATTTTCAAGTTAGTCAACCCCACAAGTAGTTGATAATGCATCCTTAAACTAGTTAACCCTATAAGCAGTAGATGATGGACCTCCAAAGCTACCCAACCCCAAAAATAGTTGGTGACACGCTCTTCAACATAGCTAACCTCAATAGTAGTTGGCAATATATTCTTCAAGCTAGTCAACCCTAGAGATAGTTGACGACATGCCTCTTAAAGATAGTTAACTCCAAAAGTAGTTGACGATGTGATTCTCAAAACTGTATCCAACCTTATAAATTAGTGGTGACACTATCAAACCAAAAAAAGTTATCATCTATGCTTTATTAGCTATGTAAATACTTTAAATAATGAAGTTATTACCTATACTTTATTAGCTATGATAACTCTTTAAGATCAATGAAGTTATCGTTTATGCCTTATTAGCTATTAAAACACTTCAAAGTCAATAAGTTATCACCAACTTCTTATTGGATAACAAAAAAATACCCTAATCTAAATAAAATGATCTCCAATGCCTTATTAGTTAATGGAAACAATTCAAATCACAAAGTTATCACTGATACTCAAAGTTATTGGAAATACTTCAAACTTCTCCCATTCGCTTTCATGTCCCATCAGACAATGACATTAATATTTGTAGAATATAAAATCAATTTAAATTAGATACCATATGATCTAGGGTAGGGTAGTAGGGTAATAGCACACATCAAAGCTTCTTCTCCACTCCTCTTTTCTATTTCTCTTTGTTTATTCCTTTCATGTTGAAATTTATTATAAAGTGAGAATATATCTTTGCTTAAGTCATGTATCATTTGTTGATATTAATCAAATGCTTTTTTCTTTTTTTTTGTGTCTCTATTTTATTAATTAGGTTTTCTCACTTTAGAAGGTTCTTGACAATTATTAAGGTAATTAATAATAGAGGTTTACACTTATTGAAAATCAATGTTCCCACAACATCTGATAGTGCACTTAAATTAAAATAAATTTTGATTTATGATTCAAGGTTACTTCCAGAATCATCGTTATCCTAAGCTACCAAAATCGATCCCATAGGCCCTGGATTAGTCTAGCGGATATGTTCCCTATAAATTGGTCACCTCAACTTCTCCTTGTTGAAGTTGTTAGGAACTTCATCTAATGGCATGAATATTATTGAGCTGAGGGGGATTCGACATTGTGTGCTTGGATTTATTATAAGGTAGTGGAGCATGACCATGTTTATGACATAGGAGGGTTGTGAAGGCTCTATAAGCATATGGTGTGGTAAGATCATAGACGCCTATTAAATAGGGAATGTAGCAGGGCCATGGAGGCTTGATAAGTTGATAACATGGTAGAACCGTGGAGTTCTAATAAGCATAGGATGAGGATAAATTGGTCCTTAATTATAGTGATCGACTTAATAGAATCGTTTGACATCAGTTAATATCATGATAAAGGATGATCCTTGCATTATGGAAAGTTAAGGTCATCACTATAACTTCATTTCACCTTCTTTGGTTCCAAGGCAGTCCATGCTCACCACATGGTGCACTTTGAAGGAGCAATTATTCCCAAGGATGCACTTCCCATGAAATGGCTCTTCATATTTTGACATCCAAATCATCTATAGAAGGGGAGTATGCTTGTCTTTGTTTCTCTACTTGCAATTCTCTCTCTTTGTCTCTCTTTCTGTCCCTCTCTCTACTTCCTTACTACACTTTCTATACCAATCACACTGGGGAAGATAACTTGGGCTACTCCTTCAAACAATGAAGGAATGAAGGGGGATGATGATGGCGTTAAGCATGATGAAGACATATTGCGAGTTCAACTTGAAGGAGAGAAATAATGTGGGACGTGGTTAAAGGCATGCTAGGAGTTTAGCTTGAAAATCCTTCAAATGTTTCCTTCATGTTTTGTAGATATTTACCTTTTTGGTCTTTTATTAATCTTCATCATGCAACTCTGAGCCAACCCTTGTTTAAGCTGATTTTTTAAATCTAGTAATTCTTTGTATTTTAAGTTGACTTACCCTATATCATAAGGCAAAAATTTCTTACAGTTCAACCTGCATTTATTTACTGCTCTGAGCTAAAATTTCTTATTACTCAAAAAATAAAAATTTTTGCAATTTAGATTGAAAATAGTGATTAAAATATCTACTGAGTTGAGCTAGAATAGTTAGTGTTTATAAGATGAAAAATCTCAACTATTTACCCCAAAATTGGGTCAAACCCACCTAAAAAAGAATAAAAAATTGTATGTACTTTTATATGCCAAGAATAAATTATACACTAGCACTTTGATGTATGGACTAAATCCATATGCTAATAAGCTAGTGCATGAATTAACTATTAGTGATGCCCAACTTTTCCTCATCCAAAATCACATACAAATCTTTTCCACCAACTTTTCATCCATTTATTTCCACCCATCAAACACACTATGAAAATTTCCAAAACACTCCAACTGGACCCAAAACCTAGCAGACCAATATCAGTGATTCAAGACTTTGAATTTTTAGTTAAATCTATACTATATATCAATCCAAAAATTTAGTCTCATATCCACTGTACAAAAAATCTGGGACCTATATTACACATATATAAACAACCCTATTCCTTTTCTGAAAAATTATGAATAAAATCATCAAGCAATTTGACGATTAAGGATCGACTATGAACTCTTAAACTATAAGTCATCAAGCCATGAGAGTTCACACCCTCACAATATCGATTTCCAAGAGGAGTGCTTCATGATTGGGAGGTGAAGGGGCTGCATAGTGTCACTAGGCTCTTTCTTCTCCTTCTCTTTTTTCTTTTCTTTTTTCTTACTTTTGCATCTAAGTTAGAAATATAATCTAGAAGTCATTATCATTATTAGCATATAATTTTATTCCTTAGAAAACCTAAAGAGAGTTAGGGAGAGATCTTTGGGCTTTCCCCTACTGAGGTGGTGAATAAGGGCCTATTTAGTTATAAAAAACTATTCCAATTTTCTAAAAATATCTCTACAAAGACATAAAATCAGAAATATTTTTAAAAGTAGTTTTTTCCTAACTTTAAAAAATGAGATCTACTTTTTTGTTTTAAAAGTGTATTAGATTTAAAAAAATACTTTAAAGTTATTTTCTGAATTTTTTTGTAATTGATTTTCATGAGAAAACAAGCATTTCTCTGTATTTCTCACTTTTTTCCACCTTTCAAATCTCATTGTTACCATTTTATTGTTATTTGTTATTTTATTCACATCCAACTCCTTGTTTGTTCCCCCTAGTTGCATGTCTTTATTCTACCTCGAGCATTTCTTGTATGTCATTGTTGAGATCCATAACTATCTTTCTCTTTTTTAGGTGTCCTATTATAGTATGGAGCTTGCATCTCTCAGCTGTTATCAACCTTCACTAATAGGGATAGAGAGAGGTCTTGAATAAAAACTTGTATTTAGAATTCACAAATTTTACTAAACATTGATTTCATATTTACTAAAATGATATTTTCTATTCTTTTCATAGTTTTCTATAGAAATGAAAACATAGGAATAGAGATAAAAATGACAGATGAAAAACAAAAAAATTTCTATAACTGAACAATCCCTAAGCTTCCACCAATTTTCTTGCATTATTTTTTTATTATTCTATTCGATACTGCAGTCCAAAATCTTATGAAATTTTTCTCTTTTTCATCGTAGGTATATGTGAAGACAAACTACAAACTACTAGAGTTTGTATATCCTGTGCCAAGTAAGAAGACTTCCATGATCACTTCAACATTGAAACCAAAAAAAATTTTGAGGAGACCAAGAAAATGGTGAACATGGTCGAACATCTTTGTGTAATGTAAATATTCATATTTACTTTCTTTTAAGGTTTCAATTTTGCTTTGATTTGTGGTTGTTTCATGAAGTGCCTAGTGCTTGTCTACTTCTTCTTATTTTCATTTCTATTTTCAAAACTGATGAAGAGAAAACTAGGTTCAAGCCACCATTGGTCAAGTATAGGCTTTATGAGATCCTCTATTTTCAAGTATCATGATTGTCAAAATGGTATATTGAACATAGGGTATGACCTAGTTTTACTATACATAGCTGGACTTTCATAACTCCAACATAAAAAGTGGATGGGTTGTGTCTCAATTTTGCTTAAAGAGGCTAAAAGATTGCACCTTGTTGAATCTGATCAAAGGGTCAAGGGGTACTCTTTATTGAGAATGTCTCCTTTAGCCACTTATTAGTTTAGGGATCATTGTGTTCTTGAGAAACACGACCTCTGGACTAGTTGTACCATCTTTTTTGAAGTAGATAACATGTGAAACTTAATGTACAGAGGACATCCTAACATATTATAACCTTAGAAATAGGATAGTGTCACTTAACTTACAAAATGCTAATAATCTTACCTAAAATTGATGAAACTTGTTTGATAACCATGGCTAATAAAAATTTTGATATGCACAATTTGGATATTCCTAAACTTGTGAATAATATTGGTCAAAAATGAGGTTTTGATAAATTAGCTGAAATTATTGTTATGAATCAACATACTACCGGTGGGGAGCCTTCTACAACCTCACCCTATGGTGGCCCTATGAATCTCACATATATAAAAATCTTATCTAGTAGGCAACCTTCAATAATAGATGTGACTGAGGGTCAGATATCATAAATTCTTAATAAATTTCTCACATAGAATTCTTGTATATTACCACCCCAATAGTAAATAATATTTGTCTCCTTGTTGATAACATTCTCAAGGAACTAAAATTACATCTCTATAATGGGACGAGACATCTTAACCACCATATTGTATGCTTTGTCTTTGATGTGTAAGTTTATAGGGACAATGAACCTCTAATAATTCACCTCTTCCAAAAGTGATTGAGTGCAAATACACTTAATTGGTCATTGGTCTTCCTTAAGAAAAGTTGTGATCTCTTGAAACTATCTTCACAATATTCAAGTAATATTATGCTCACCAAATAGCTCATACCCCAACATCATTGAGCTAGTATTAGAAAAAATGCGGAGTGGGGAAACTTTTATTGAATATGCCAATTAATGGAGAGAGATAGCCATGTGATTTCAGCTTTCTCTCATAGAAAATAGCAAATTAGCTTATTAATTGAGAATACTCTTCCTAATCATAAAGTAGATTTATTATCTTCTAATATTTATTTATTTGATGTCTTGTATGAGAAGGTACATGTATAGGAGAAGTTTCAATCAGAATATGGCGCCCATATTGATAAAAGATTCTAAAAAAAAAAGGACAAGGAATAGTTGAAGGAGTCATTCGTGGAAACAAAACTCAAATTAATCAAGTCTCAGTACCAAAGCTTGACTTGGGTATCAATAACTACAATTGCACCCTCTTCTAGCTTAGCTTCCCAAAAATATGGCACCTCCCCAACCTCTTAGGAACACAATACCTCCTCAACTTTCTCCAACACCTTACCAACCTCCATGCCCATGACCACTGCATAGCCAACCTTAGGACTCTCAACAAAGCTATTAAGTTATACCTCCACCAAATAACTATGCACCACATGGTCCTCCTCCCAACACCCAAACTCGTCATAGGCCATGGCGACAAGACTATCCTCTTCTATCTAAAACTATCCCCAACATCTTTTTAACCTTATTGCAAATAATCTCATACAACTCCTAGAACTCAAACTTATACCTGTAGTGTGCTAATTTTTTCCTTCACTATCTATTCCATAAAATTCTAGGGAACACTCTTGAGCAATGTTTTCCTTTAAAAGATATAAACTATAATCTCAATGATAGAAATGCTATAAATAAAATTTTGATTAGATTATATGTAAATAAAAATAGGATGAAAAACATGATAGTAGTAAGTAACCTACTTCCAACATACTGTAAAATAATATCAATAGCCTAGAAGTCATTTCAAAAAAAAAAAGTAAACTATACTTGAAAAAAATGATAATTGGATAGTTGAAGATCCTTGGGAAGGATTTCTTCTTCACAAGGATTCATCAAAGAGAAATAAATTACTTAAACAAGATCTAAAAATTGGGACGGATAGGAACTTTCTACATATATAACAATACATACAATGGACTACACTTCAAAGGATGAGAATTATGACTCTTTGAAATATATTAAAGGAAAAAGAGATAAAAATAAGCAAGTTTCTCTAATTGAATGCCAAAGGAAAATAACTAATAGGATAATTCCCACAAGCAACCAAAAACCTAATGTTATTGATGGAGGAATTGAAACAGGAAAGGAATATAATATATTAGAATGACTAGTACAAACTCTCACTAAGATTTTATTCTTAAAACTTATAATTAATTCTCCTAAACATTGTGAGATCTTGTTCACAACACTAAAAGAAAAAGAAACAAAGCTCAAGAGTGTTATACGACCTGAAAGACTAGCTTCCATTTGCAAGAACAGTTTTCAAAATCCTATTACAACCTTCATTGACCAAGAGTTACTTGAGGAAGAGCTGAGAGATGGACTATTTCACATACATGCCAAGGTGGGGAATGTTTTGATCCATGAAATACTCATAGACACTGGAGCCTCGCTAAACATTTACACACTATCCACTTTGAAGTTGATGAATATCCTAGAAGAACATATGCTAAAATTTGACATTTTCATCCTTTCTTATGATGTCTCAAAGAGAAAGTGTCATGGTAGAGTTTGGTTACCTGTCACATATGGACCAATGGCCATTCAAATAGAATCCTATGTTCTCGATATTCCTTCCTATGATAATTGGTCATTGGAAAGTGATGCCTCATAGAAATGGGAGCAATCTCATCAACCCATTATCAATACTTTAAGTTCCCTTATAATGGTTTTGTTATCAAAATTTATGGGTGTGGGATCAAAATCGGTGGCCCATAATAATAAAAATCCCAGGGAGTGAACTCGATGCATAAATCAAAGTTTATTTAATTTAAGTGCATTATCAAGTGTTGTGAGAACACTAACTTCCAACATGTGTAAGTCTTTATTATTAATTACTCAAATGATCATCGGGAACCTTATAAAGAGAAAAACCTAACTAATAAAATAAAGAGACACAAAAAAAAGTATCATTTGATTAGTATGAGAAATGGTATATGATTTAAGCAAAATATACCCTAACTTTACAATGAATTTTAGAATAAAAGTACAAAAAATAAAATAATAATAATAAAGGGAAGGAGCGAGAAAGAAGCCTTGATGTATGTTGTTGCCCTACTTACATGTGTTGGACCATGTGATGTCTGATTGGATAGGTCTTGACTTGATCCTCAGTAGATGTTAATAGCATCATCCAATGAGACGCAGAAGGTAATGAAAGAAGTTTGAAGCATTTTCAATAGCTTTAAGTGTTGGTGATAACTTTATTGAATGACATTACCGATTGTCTATCAAATTTAACCTAAAATATTTTTGATAGCTTTGAGTTTTGGTGATAACTTCTTAAGTTGAAATATTTCTGTAGTCAATGAGCTGTAGGTGATGACTTCATTTGGTTAAAATATTTCCATAGCCAATGAGGCATAGGTGATAAATTCATTGGGTTAGAGTATTTTCGTTAGCTAATAAGGCATTGGATATAACTTCATGAATTTGAAGTATTTCTATTAGCCAATAACACATTAGAGATAACCTCATTAGGTTGGAATGTTTCCATTAGCCAATAAGGCATTGGCAATAACTTTATAAGTTTGAAGTATTTTCATTAGTCAATAAGACATTGGAGATAACTTCATTAGGTCAGAGTATTTCCATTAGCCAATAAGACATTGGCAATAAGTCTATGTGTTTGAAGTATTTTTGATAGTCAATAAGCCATTGGAGATAACTTTGTTGGGTTGTAGTATTTTCATTATTTGGTAAGGTATTAGAGATAACTTTATTGGGTTGAAGTATTTCTATTAGTCAAATTTGAAGTGTCTCCATTAGCCAATAAAATATTAGAGATAGCTTCATTGGATTGGAGTATTTATATTAGAAAATAAGGCATTGGTGATAATTCCATGAATTTTAAAGTATTTTTATTAACCAATAAGGTGTTGGAGGTAACTTCGTTGGGTTGAAGTATTTCTGTTAGTCAATACGATATTGGTGATAACTCCATCAGTTTTGAAATATTTTTATTAGCCAATAGGGCATTGGAGGTAACTTCATTAGGTTGGAGTGTTTCGTTAGCCAATAAGGTATTGGAGATAACTCAATGAGCTTGAAGTATTTTTGTTAGTGAATAAGTCATTGGAAGTAACTTTATTTGGGGTTGGAGTATTTCTATTAGCCAATAAGGCATTAGAGGTAACTTTATGAGTTTGAAGTATTTCTATTAGCTAATAAGACATTGGAGGTAACTTTATTTGGGGTTGAAGTATTTTCTTTAGTCAATAAGGTGTTGGAGGTAACTCCATAAGTTTAAAGTATTTTTATTAGCTAATAAAATATTAGAGATAACTTTATTAGGTTGGAGTATTTTTATTAGTTAATAAGACATTGACGATAACTCCATAAGTTTGAAGTATTTTTGTTAACCAATAAAGTATTAGAGATAACTTCATTTGAGTTGGAATATTTCTGTTAGCCAATAAGCCATTAGAGGTAACCTGCTACTTATGGAGTTAGGCATAGCCTTGGAGTGTTGTAAAAGACTTTTGTAGTACACCCAGTGAAACTTAATTTGACTCGATTTAGTTTTATTCAAAATAATTTTGGTTTGGACCAGGATGACAATATCACCCATTGTTCATAGACTTGGAGTGATGCCAAGGGCTTAGCACATGCAATGGGACTTAATTTGGTTTGATTTAATTCTATTCAAACTTATACAAATCAAACTTGACTCATGTTTTGGTTTTGAGTTTGGCTCCTCCTCACTTGGATTAATTTAGTCCAAGCTTTTTTTTGCTTGGACTTGTTTTAATTTGGTTAGGTTTGGTTTAAACTTGTCTTGACCCAATTAGGTTTGGTTCAAACTTATTATAGTTTAGTTTGAATGGCATTTGACTAAGTTGGCTTTCACTTCAAACTTGTCATAGATTAACTTAATTAGAGTTCAACTCAAGTTTATTTAGATTCAATTTGGATGTTACTTGACTTAATTAGAATTCAACATTAACCTTATTTCCATCCTGGGTTGTCTTGGATGAGTCTAAATTGATTTGAATTTGGATTGATCAAGACTGAATTTGATTTGGAGTGATTCTAAACCAAACTTCTTAGTTTTCTGACTAAAACAAATAATCAGCTAGGCTATCAATCATTTGACTATGAATGGGTGTTGTTTCTACTTTAATAGAACCAAATGACCAGTTAAGGTATTAGTCATCTGACTGAGGGCTTGCTTTTGTCCATTTGGGTTCATTTATTACTTTGAGTCAATTTGATTTTATTTGTTTGTCATGGCTAAGTAGGTTTAGGCCCAATGCAATTAAGTTATTAATATCGATTCTCAATTTTGATTCGAGAGTCTTTATTATGATAGACCTAAAACTAGCCTATGATTCAAGAATCTATGAGCCTGAAGGTTGGTTTAAGACATTTAGTGGGCCCGAAAGTTGGCTTATAGTCCAACGGTTGTAAACCTAAAGGTTGGCTTGATTTGATAGGCCCAACGACTGGCCTATGATCATGAGCCTAAAGGCTAGCTTATTTGGTGGGCTCGAAGGCTGGCCTACTATTATGAACCTAAAGTTTGGCTTGATTTGGGGAGCCCTAAGGTTGGCCTATAATTTGGTGGGTCCAAAGTCTAGTCTATGATTGCAAGCCTGAAGGTTGGGTTGATTTGGTAGTCCCAAAGGCTGGCCTATGGTTTAGTGAACTCAAAGGCTGGCCTATGATTGTGAGCCCAAAGGCTAGCTTGAATTGGTAAGTCTAAAAGCTAGCCTATGGTTGCGAGCCTAAAGGTTGGCCTATGATTCAGCTAGCTCAAAGGTTGGCCTATGGTAGCGAGCTCGAAGGCTGGCTTGGTTTGATGGGCCTGAAGGTTGGTCTGTAGTCCAAATTTATAAGTTTTAGTTATTTTAATTCCTTTATTCTTGTTCATGTTCAAGTGAGTTCTAATCATCATCTTCCCTCCATATTCAGAAATCTTCATGGGAACTTCAAATTTTGAATTTTTTCATAAGGCGTGGCACTATGGTATGCAAAGGGGCCATGAGTGGCTGCGGTGGTAATGGAGTCCACCGTGGTGCGAAGGACCATGGGTGGCTACAATGGTAATGGATTCCGCCAATGTGAAAAGTACCATGAGTGGCCATGGTGGTGATGGAGTCTGTTGATGGGCAAAGGATCATGGGTGACCACAATCGTGATGGAGTTCACTAATGCACAAGTCACGGATGGTCATAGTGGTGATAGAGAAAAGAAGGCTCACATAGTGTGGTTTGAGTGCCCAGTCCACCTAGGTTTGGTCGTTCAAACTCGAAGAGCCATATACTTTGACTTAGAAGAGCGAAGCCGTGGGTGGTCACAGTGTTGATGGGTGAAGGGGGCATTCATAGCATAGTTTAGGCATTTGATCCTCCTTGGTTCAGTCCTCCAAACTCGAACAACAAAGTATTTGCAATCAAGATGAATGACAACTAGAGAAGAGGGAGGCTGCAAATGGCTGTAAGCTTGGAAGAAGGGGCAAGAAGAGAAGAGAGGAGAGGGGGGGGGGGGGGGGGGGGGGGGGGGGCGGGTGGTCTGCCGGCAGTAGGGGTGCAAGAAGAAGGAGACCTCATAGTGGACGAAGAAAAGAAAGAGTAACAAAAGGAAGAGACAAGGAAGGGATTGAGCCTTACATCTTGTTTGATTCCTTGATGATGTCTTCTCACTCTTCCCCCTGAAGATGAGATCTTCTTTAGAATTCCTCCTTCAATTTGAGCAAAATTTGCCCAAGAACCACTCACTAATTCTCCAAATTCATGTGTTATATAACTCTTCTTTTATATGGTTGAGAAGATCTCCAATTTTGATTATTGATTGATTTAATTTTGTGATTTGAGAGATATTTTCTTGCCATAATATTCAAATTTAGATCTTTGATTGATATATTATGAGATTTAGATATTTTCTTTGACTAATGGGGTAGGTGAGTCCTTCAGACTGAAACCAATTAGACACTTCAGGTCACTAGAATCTTCAGTAATCCTGGAGTTTCTTATCTTGAATGGCCATTCACTATTTGGGGGGCAATCCTTTCCACTTGTTGGAGCAGCATCAATTTTGAGGAATTATTTGGAGTGGGTTGTTGATAAGATATCTCAATTTTTTTACCCAACTCATGGGCTTTGACATCTTAGGACACGTCACATCCAAGGGATAGTATGCAAGAGACCCAAGAATTTTGCACACCTTGATTAAGATGTAAAATCATGCTATAAACACTTTCCACACTCTGTATGGTGAGGTCAATATCTCTCTATGGGACATAAGATAGTTAGTTGGGATCTCCATCCTTGGGAGTTTTTATGATAAACATATCCCTATTGACTGCCACATAACCCTAGATTTTAGTTACACTTGATCCCCTTTAGATTTATGATTGGATGGTAGCACACTTTCCAAATAATTAGAAGTGAGTGTACTTTAGGTTTTGGGTTGAACTCTTCTATGAGAGAAGTTTGACAAGTGAGCCAACTAGATTTGACTGGATTATACATGATATAAAAGACATTCTTTGAGAGTTTGGTCCTGAAACCTATTTTTCTACCTCCATTAGTCTATGGCTTTGTCACTTTGTTATGCCACATGGTGGCTAGTACATTTGCATAGAGACTTTTGGGATGGCATGTAAGACAATGCATAAATAAAAGGTTACTCTAGCTCTTGCAATGCTAGGCGTGATATACGCGGGCCTCAAAGCAATGGTGGATAGCCCTACAGGACTATGTAATTCTTTGACTTTCATCCCCATCCATTTTCTTTATGTTTGGATTTATGCTCACTTTCAGAGGAGCCTAGTGGTGAAATTGAGAGGCTATGTCATTCATGCTCAATTCTTGTTCCCAAGATGGTCTAGATCATAAATATGGTTGCATCCATTTACTCTTCTAGAGAAGCCAATATACATGTGTAGGTTGCCTAGAATTTCAAGTGGTGAGTTTTTCCTTACACTCATTCAAATTCTAACATGTTATCAGATGTGGCTCATCTTTCATTATCTTCAGAATCCTACGAGTACATCATCTCCTTGTGGCACATAATACTTCTATTTTGTTTAGGGGAGCATTTAGCTGTAGAGTCTTATAATTCACATTGATTTTGTCAGTAGTTCAGGTATGATCAAGCTTTCTTGAGAACATTCCCTCTCCTTCGTCCCCATCATATCTTACATGCATACGAGATGATTCAAAGTGTTATATTCCTAACATCAATTAAGAAGCCAAGGTTCTTCATTCATATGCTATAATATGTTCAATTGTATGGGAGGATATTTCCATATTGATCCAAAATTTCTATTCAAAAATAAGCTTGGTTCATAGAGTAAGAGAAAGCAAGCGGTGAGCAATAGAGGATCAGAGAGGTAGAGGACTCGAGATATGAAAGGCTTTAACTCATAAATTTGCTCATCCTGGACTAGATAGAGAGAGGTCCATTCCCTCTTGTAGGATAAATGATGGCCTTTTTTGAGGTAATACAGGTCCTAGATTGAGTTCAAGGCAAGAGGCAGCTCGACGTATACATGACCCTCCTACTTCTAAGGCTCTGAGGCATCTGGTGATATATGCAGGTCCATTTGTAGGTGGGAGTGTGGGGATAGGATTTATGTCACCTCATATATCATCTTGAGATTTAATTTCTTCATTTTTTATGATTGACATAAATGTAGGGCTAGGGATGACCCTTCCTTCACCAATACCAATGCAGTAGTCTCCTAAGAGTAATTAAATAGACAAAGCTAAGAGTGCACCATGATATAACATGGTTCAAAGACCAACTGCTCCTACTCCATAGCTCTTGCCTCTATCTTGAGGACTTCAATACTTCACTAGTGTGTTGTTTTGTTAATGAAGCTAACCCCATACAACTCCTCTTGCTCTAACTAGAAATAAATAACTCCGATCTGGAGTTAGAGTTTTTCAAACACTCCAAACATCCTTGGAGTATATTACAAGTGGAAGAAAGTAGAAAAGGATGTCACAATTTCAGCTCTTAAAAAAATCTCTCAAGAAAGAAGGAAAAGGCAATGAAAATTCACTTTAGATTGAAAGATTTAGAGCTCAATTAAGGCTAAAGAGTGAAAGAGGGCTTGAACACTTTTCTGATGGATGAGAAGATGTAAAACTTGTCAAAAGTTGTTAAGTGAAGCTCCTTTCACTTTGTTTATACCTTTTGGGTCAAAACAAGGTATTAAGAGAGATCCTACCATTTGGTTCATTCCAAGGATAAAAAAACTAGCCATTATTGGGTAGATTCAGTCTGAATTAGATGTCTATTTGTCAGTTGGACATTCGATAGAGAATAGAAGATAGATGGTCACCAACCTTGTCAAATGTCCAATTTTAAATGAATGTTTGATCTTCTAAATTTGTCAGATATCCAGTATAAATTAGGCATCCCATTCAGTTAGGCAAGCTCTGTTAAGAGTTTTTTTTGTTAAACTCTATACAATAATCAAACTCTAAACAAATTATCTCAACCAAATTTTTTACTCGACTAAAAAAAATACCTAGTCTAATCTGATTACTTGAGTTGCCTTGGCTTTGTTCATATCATTCTTGGATCTTCAAATGGTTGTTTACACCTTCAAGCCATCAAGAGTCATATCTTGACTTCATCAAGCCATGTTCGCCAATCTACCATTGCACTTCCTTTTCTTTGAGGCTGTCAAATGATTCCTTGAGAGCTAACATTATTTTGGCTAAAACACAACTCAAGTAGATTATCAAATATTATTTATTCATTATCAAAACTAGGTGGGACAACAATCTCTCCCTTTTTGATAATAACAAACTCCCAAAATTAATAGCAAAATGCTTAAAATATAAAGTGTGAGTGTAAGCAACTATAAGCATATAATCATTCGAGATGAATGCACCAACATAAGTCTAATAGATATAAATATATGAGCCCTAATATGTATCTCTCCCCCTTTGACATCAACAAAAAAGGGAATACACTAGGATGTAAATGGATAGAATTTTCCCTATAAATGCTGTGAGTACAACCTGCATACATGCATAGCATCTATCTAACCAACAAGATAGAGTAAAAATAAAACACAAGCACACCATAAGCTGTAAATAACTATCATGCAGCTCCCTGTGACTTAATGCATTCTTAAGATTGGAATATCCAAGAGATAAGAAAATAGCAATCCAAAATAGTTATAAATAACTAGCAAGTCAAAATACACTAATCCATAAACCATGAGTCATAGGTCAAACACATAAAGAATCATCCTCAAAATAAATAGACCACTAGTATCCAAAACAAAAAAACTAGATCCACACACATAACTAACACCCATAGACATAAAATCAAGAAGATCGAAGACTAAGGACTAGGTCCATGCATTTGTCCGAGAGTCAATGTCATGCGGTCCAACAGGGTGTGAAGCATCTCTGACATCCTATCCAAGGAGGTGCATAACTCACCTAATGAAGTCTGGAGCTAGGTCACTACTCAGTTGTGCTATGAATGATGTCCTCAATATGTGTCAACCTAGTAGGAAAAGTAGTCTCAGATCTATGTATAGCTCGTATAAGACCTGCTCATTGTCCATTCTTGCCCTCGTTAGTCTCAAACTCCTCACACTCTTCACTGGCTAATCCTTAGATCCAGACACTATCTCTCAAGATGAGGCCTATCTGGAAAAGGGTAAAGCAAGAGAAGGTGTTAGTAGGAGTGAAGGTGTGGTAGAGAGAAAGATCACGGGTAGGAATAGGAGCTTCAAAGTTCCTCAAGATCCATGCGATGGTCCCAGAGTAACCAAGGGTAGCATGATTGTAATAACCTATGTGATGAAGGATAAGATGTGGTAGGCTAACCCTATGTTGAGTCAATAAGCAATAGATCAAGTACAACTCAATGAAGAAAACCTCATCCCGATGTCCACCCTTCAGAAGAATGTTGGAGGCAATAATTTGATAGAGAACATAGGTATGAGGTAGAGGATATTTGACTAAAGTCTATGCATGACATTAGCCTAGTTTCCCTCAAATACGGCCTCAACCATTGAGGCATATGAAGGAAGGTAGCTCAGCCATCTATGATTATGGTTAGTTGCTCCCCCTCTATAGGAACACTAAGGATGTCTCCTAGGACTACGGGTGTCACAATCATATTCTTATTCATATAATAGGTCTCAAGAGTAGTAGTATGATCATTAAATGAACCATTAGCATAAAAGATACGAACATCATGGTCATGATAGGTTTTATAATTAGTAAGCAATGGAATCTATTCTTGAAAAGAAAATAAATATCTAATATTTAAAGAGGCTAGATCATTAAAGTTCACCATATGAGGAACCACAATTCTAGAGGTAGCAAATTGCCTTTGAAAGATGATAAAGTGATCAAGAGATGCAAATTCAGGTGGAAAATCATCATTACCCAGATGAGATGATAAACCTTCACCCTTTCTCTTCTTGGAGATGAGTTGCTTGATTTTTTGTCCATTGGGGTTGAAAAACTTGAAATTGAGAAAGTGGGGAGAGGAAATATAGAAGGAGAAGGGGTAAAAGAGAGATGGGAGACTTGATGAAGATCTCATATTTTATTTATTGTACTTGGAGTCCAAAGAAGAAGTATAATTCTTTATCATACTCATCTCGAACTCCTTCTTTATAGTGTTTGCAAGTAACTCACAAAGATTTTCATTAGTAGCATTAAAAATAATATCATCAACATAAATTTATACTACCAATAAATCATCATGTACTTTAAGAAGAAATAATATAGTATCTATGCAGCCTTTTTTTAAATCATTTGAAATTAAGAAGGAACTAAGTCTCTCATATTGAGATCTTGGTGCTTGCTTGAGACTATATAGTACCTTCTTTAATTTTAAAACATGGTTTGAAAAATTCAAATCTTCAAAATTAGGAGATTGTCTAACATAAACTTCTTCAGATAAAAAATCATTTAAAAAAACACTTTTTATATCCATTTGAAATAGTTTAGAACCTTTATAACAAACAAACATAAGTAAACTATGAATAGATTCTAAATGAGCAACAGGTGCAAAAGTCTCTTTAAAATCAATATCTTCAATTTGGTTGAAACCTTTGGCCACTAATCTAGCCTTATTTGTAACCACAACACCATATTTATTTAGCTTATTCCTATAGACCCATTTGGTACCAATAATTGGGTTTTCATTTGGCCTTTGAACAAACTCCCAAACTTGATTTCACTCAAATTGATTTAGTTCTTTTGGCATAATAAGAATCTAATTTTCATCTTTTTAAGTTTTCTCAAGGTTCTTGGATTCTATATGAGAAAGAAATGCAATATGATTAGGATTATACTTAAGAGCTTGATGAGTTTTTATCCCTTGATCAACATCACCTATGATTTAGTCTATCGGATGATTTTTATTGAATCTTCACTCCTTTGGTAACTCCTTGTCATGCTCTTGGTCTTTTGGCTCATTGTCTCCATCATCAACATTCTTCTCATTTGATTCTTATTATTTCACAATTCAAATGAAGTCTTGTTAAGAATTGGGTGAATGGAAACATGATTTAAGATATAACATGCGGTGTTAACAACCTTCATTGAAGAATATTTGGGTAGAGAGTACTCATTAAGTATGACTCTTGCCATTCCTTAAAGAGTTCTATTTTTTTTCATTCTACTACTCCATTTTGTTATAAAGGACATGGAGCTGAGAAGTTATACTCAATATTATTTTCAATACAATAGTTTTCAAATAAATGATTTTCAAACTCTCCTCTATAGTCACTATGAATTTTTGAAATCATGTAACCCTTTTGATTTTAAATTTGTTTGCAAAAATCAACAAAAGCATTGAAAAAATTATGTTTATGTGTAAGAAATGAAGCCATATAAATCTAGAGTAATAATAAACTATTACAAAAGTATAATTCTTAATTTCTAGAGATGTAGTCCTAATTGGTCCAAACAAATCTAGGTAAAGGAGTTGTAGTAGCCTTATTATTGTGACAAATGTTTTGGATTTGTAGGAGGCCTTCACTTATTTTTTCATTTGGCATGCATCACATACTTGATCCTTGATAAATTTACTTTTGGATAGACCTCTCACTAGCTCCTTTTGGTAAACTTTAGCTATAGCATCCATGATTGCATATCCAAACTTTTTATGCCAAAGCCTGTTGGGGGATTCAAAAGAGTATAAAATCAGATCAATATAGTGGGCCAGATACTAAACCATCCCAAAAGCTTAAGCTCATGGGATATGGGCTTTTTTCACTATATATATTGGACTCTATCTATCCAATATCTGATATGGGACAAATTCATCACACTTGACATTATAACAATGTCCCCCTTCAAGTGTGATTTGACTACATTAATTTTAACACTCTTCATCAAGAATTTTTTTACTCAACTAGTTCCATCGTGTGACCCATATTGATGGGTTTTTGTCTCATTTTCTAATTTTTTTTAAAGAGACTAACATGCGACTCAATTCAGTTGTATCATCACAGTAATTTTGGTCTTAAGAGTTTCCACAGTTTCAAACCTGAAGCTCTGATACCACTCATTGGGGGAATCGAAGAGTGTCAAACCATATCAATATAGTGGGTCAGACACCAAACCATCCCAAAAGCTTAAGCTCATAAGATATCGGTCTTTTTCACTATATATATATTAGACTCTATCTCTCCAATATCTGATGTGGAATAAATTCATCACACCTGACATTATAACAAAAGCTATCCATTGCTATCATGAGCTACAAAATACTTCTCATTTTTTAAGTCATCTTGGTTAATAGTATAAATATTTCTATCTCAATGGTCAATAAAGGCTACAACAACATCATCATCATATCAAATTATACAAACTTTTGAATTAAATAGAACATAAAAACCTTTATCATATAGTTGACTAATAAAGAGTAAGTTATGCTTAAGACCTTCTACTAAAAGAATATTTTTTATTAAAGAAGATCCAATTGAAATATTTTTAATACTTATGATTTTACCTCTACCATTATCCCCAAAAGTGATGTATCCTCCATCCTTTTTTTTAGCTCTGTAAACATGGATAGATTTCTCATTATGTACCTTGAGCAACCACTATCTAGAAACCATTTATCTCTTTGGTTCTTGGAGTGGAAGTATAGCTAAAAATAGTGAAGAACATTGGGATAGAACCCACTCTAAGTATGGGTCCATATAGTTAAAGAGTAAAATGATTACAACAATAAATAGAAAATGCAATATATGATAGAATAATGAGTAAAGTGAATACTACCTTTGGATTAGCTAGAAATATGGCCATATAAAATTAGCAAGTATAGAATATGTGCACCACTGCTAGCTAACTAATGCTACTCAAGTGGAGGATGTTTTAGGAACCCAAAAAAGTTTGACTTCCTAGCTTTAGGAATCATCTCCTTAGATACCCAAATTTGCTTAAGAGAAGAATTTTTCTTTATTGGGCAACTTGTGGAGACATGTCCTTCTTGGCAAAAATAGTTACATTTTAATTTTGAAGATGTAGAACTTAAAGCCTTTGCAAAAGCAAATTTGGTATCTTTAGATTTAGAATAGGATATAAAACCAAGTTTGGATCTACTTAAAAATATTCTTTTGAGTTTTCAAAACCATATTTAAAGTAGAATTTCCATGGAAGAAATTTTTGAGTCTTTTTTAAGTCAGCATTTTCCTTTTGAAGCTTTTCAAGATTGATTTTGCAATCACAAGATGCTATGAAAGTTTTTAGAATATGATTCTCTTTTTGAAGAAACTCAATTTTCTTTTTACAATCACATGAATTTATAGACAAGTTCAACGACTCAAAATTACTTTCAAGAAAATTAAACTTATTTTTCAAATAAGCATGCTTGTGAAGTAATCTTTCATATCTTACATATAAATTTTCAAATGGATCTTGCAATTCATCAAAACTTAAATTACATACTTCATTCTCAATAGCCATGAGGCACAAGTTAGTAATCTCTTCATCGGATGAGATATCGCCATTTTTTTCTTCCAAATTATCCCAATTTATGACCATTGCCTTCTTTTTCTTTCCTTTAAATTTCTTCGATTAAGGGTTGAGAAGGCAATTTGCTTTTATGTGGTCGGGCTTTCTGCACTTGAAGCATGTGGGTACCTCCTCCTCTTTAGTATCATTATAGCTCTTTTCATTTCTTGAGGGTCTTCTTGGCATGTGACTCCTCTTTAGGAACTTCTCGAACTTTCTAGTGATGAAATCCATTTCTTTATTACTATCTTCCTCATCACCACTAGACTCTTTTGCTTCAAGAGAAATTTTTTTCTTATTCTTGTCTTCATTCTCCTCTTGGCTCCTATCGTTTATGGTTATCTCATGGGTGATAAATGATCCCAAGAGTTCTACCAAGGGAAACTTGTTAGGGCCCTTTGCCTCTTGAATTGTGGTCACCTTGGGATCCCATGACTTTGGAAGACACCTTAAAATCTTTCTTACTATTCCATCATTAGTATAAATCTTCCCAAGAGATTTCAAGGTGTTAATAATATCCAAAAATAGAGTGAATATTTTAGTTATTGACTCATTAGATTTCATTCTAACGAGTTCATATCGGTTGACCAATATGTTCACTTTAGACTTCTTAATTTGCCTTGTGCCCTCATAGGTAACCTCAAGGCAATGCCAAATCTCATGAGCTATCTCATATATGTTAATTATATTAAACTAATTAGGATCAAGGGTGTAATAAAGAATGTTCATAGCTTTAGTATTCAAAGAAATATTTTTTTTTATCTAAATCATTCCACTCCATTCTAGGTTTGGGAACTCTCGCATATCGATTAATTTGGTGGGTGGAGCGTAATTCTCTTCTATTGTGTGCCAAAGATCATAGTATATGGCTTTGATAAAAATTCCAATTCTAGACCTCCAAGAGTTGAAATGAGTGCCATTAAATAGTGGAGGTCTAATTGTGGATTGCCTTTCTTGGAGGGATGGAGAGACACCAAAAGTTGCGATTGAAATAGATCAAAAACTCTAGGCAGTTAAACCAAAAATAGAGCACCTCACTCTGATATCAATTGATAGCATAAAGACCACCTAAGAGGGTGAGGGGTGGTGAGGGGAGGTGAATTAGGTTTTAAAATCAAATAAAATCTTTTCAATAAATCAACCCAATTCAGTCCACAAATCACAATTCAAGTCCAATCCTCTAGCAATCACAAATGCAAGTAATTAAATAGACAAAGTTAGAAGTGCAATGTGATGTAATGTGGTTTGAAAATCAACCACCCCTACTTCATAGCCCTTGCCTTTATCTTGAAGACTTCAATACTTCACTAGTGTATCACTTTGTTAGTGAAGCTAACCCTGTACAACTCCTCTTGCTCCAATTGGCAAGAAACAACTCTAATATGGAGTTAGAGTCTCTCAACCACTCTAAACAACCTTGAAGTGAATTACAAGTGGAAAAAGATATAAAAGGATGCCATAATTTTATCTCTTACAGAAATCTCTCAAGAAAGAAGGAAAGGGCAATGAAAATTAGCTTGAAATTGAAAGGTTTAGAGCTCAATCAAGGCTACATAGTTAAAGAGGGCTTGAACACTTGTCTCAAGGATGAGAAAATGTAAAACTTATCAAAATTTATTAAGTGAGGCTCTTTTCACTCTAATTATACCTTTTTGATCGAAATAAGTTGTTAGGAGTGAGATCCCACTATGTGGTTCACTTTAACGGTAAAAAAAATTAGTCATTATTATGTAGATTCAATATGAATCAGACGTTCATTTATCAATCGAATATCTGATAGAGAATAGAAGATAGATGGTCACCAACCCTATCGGATATCTAGTTTCAAACAAATGTCTGATCCTCTGAACCTACCAAATCTCTAGTATAAACTAGGCATCTCATTTAGTTAGGCAAGCTCTCTTTAGAGCTTCCTATTGAATGCGATGTGACAATCAAACTCTAAACAAATTATTTTAACCAAAATTTTGAATCAACGAAAAAATAAAAGAAGTCTAAACCTAGTTGAAGCCAATTACTTGAGTTGCCTTGGCTTTGTTCGTGCCATTCTTGGATCTTCAAGTAGTTGTTTACACCTTCAAGCCATCTAGAGCCATCTCTTGACCTCATCAAGCCATGTTTTTCGATCTACCATTGTGCTTCCTTTTCTTTGAGGCTATCTAATGGTTCCTTGAGATCTATTATTATTTTAGCTAAAACACAACTCAAGTAGATCATCAAATATCATTTGTTTATTATCAAAACTAGGTGGGACAATATTTTTCCTTGGACAACCTTGGGTTTTACCCTTAAGTGGACTTGATCTGTGTCCCCTAGGTGGGAGGTCTCTACCCCCTAAATGAGAGGCAAGGAATTGATTCATATTGTCTAGGTGGAGTAGTAATTGGATCAAAAAAAGCATTAGTAATGTTAGGAGTAGTGATGCTATTAGTGAAAGCAGAAGTACAATACATGAATGGATAGAGTTGCACACAACCTGATAGCTGAAATAGACTCTAGTTGCCTCTACAATGATCATTTTATTTGTCATCGAGATTTGGTATAATGGCATTTGGCCTTAGCCCCTTTTAATAAATTTGGCCCTTGGTCCTGAGTGGTCTTAGTTGTTGTTCCCTTATCTAGGAGGTGAATAGTTGATCCATACTGGACAGATAGAGAAAAAACTAGATCAATGGTAGGATAGATTATTTACGGTCAAAAATGGACTTTTTTTTTCCTATTTATCAAGTTTTTGGAAGATTGATACCCTAGTTTGTGCCAAAGAAGTTTCTATTTCATCATCGAGGTTTTGACACAATAAAATTTATTTGCCCTCGGATAAACTCGACCTTTGCCTACTAAATACAAAGTCTTTGCCCCCTAGATGAGAGGTCTTTACCCCCTGAATGGGAGATAAAGAGTTACTTCATTATATATAGACTCCAATTATCCCCGCGATGATTGTTGGTTGATGAAGTGTACTGTAAACCTTTCACTGAGGATGATGGTGTAGATTAGGACAAGAGGACCACTTGATGATATTATTTTCCCTTTCTCTTAATTAATCATTAGCTTTTAGTTTTTTATCTTCAGATATGTATCCATATTAACTAGGTTTCTCTACTTGGAGAAGAAGTCAAGTCCCACTGGGCATGCCAAAATTTGTGAGATCAAAATTGGTAGCCTAGGATAGTGGAGACTTTAGAGAGCAAACTGGATGCACAAATCAAACTTTATTTAATTTGAATGCACTATCAAGTTTTGTGGGAATACTGAATTCTAATAGGTGCAAGCTCCTATTATTAATTACTTTGATGATCGTCAAAAACTCCTAAAGCAAAAAACCCAGTTAATAAACTAGAGACACAAAAAGAAAATAAAAAAGAATCATTTCATTGGTATGAGAAATGGTATATAATTTTAAAAAGGACATACCCTCACTTTACAATAAATTTCAGCATCAACTTATAGAAAATATGAGAATAATAATATGGGATTGAAGTTGACTACATAGGATAGCGAAGACTTAGAGAGCAACCTTGAATCATAAATCAAAATTTATTTTAATTTAAAGTGTGCTATCAGGTATTATGAAAATATGACTTTTAATAGGCATAAGCTTTTATTGTTAATTACCCCAATAATTATCAAGAATCTCGTAAAGTGAGAAACCTAACTAATAAAATAGAGATACAAAAAGAAGAAAAGAAGAAAGCATTATTTGATTGGTATTTAAGAAATGATACATGCCTTAAGTAAGGGTATACCCTTACTTTACAATAAATTTCAATATAGAAAGCATAAAAGAAATAAAGAAAGAGTGGAGAAGAAGCTTTGGTATGTGTTGTTGCCCTGCGTCCCCTGCGTTGGATCATGTGGCATCCGACCCAAATTGTGGAAGGGAATGGGAGAAGTTTGAAGTGTGTCCAATGGCTATGAGTATCGGTGATAACTTCATGATTTGAAGTATCTTTGTTAGCCAATAAGGCATTGGTAATGACTTCATTTGGAATTAGAGTGTTTTCATTAGTTAATAAGGCATTCACAATAACTCCTTTGACCTTGAAGTGTTTCCATAACTTATAAGGTATAGGCAAAAACTTCTTCAGCCTTAAAGTGTTTCCATAGCTGACAAGGTGTAGGCAATACTTTTTTTAATTTTGAAGTATTTTCATAGCTGAAAAAACGTAGGTGATAACTTATTTGATTTGAAGTGTTTCCATAGTTGACAAGGTGTAGGTGATAACATTTTTGTTTTTCTTTTTGTAAAGTGTTTCCATAGCCGACAAGGCAAAGATGATAACTTCATTATTTGGATAGCATTACCAAAGGCTTATGAAGTTGGGTATAGCTTTGAGAATCGCATCATCAACTGCTTTTGGGGTTAACTAATTTGATGGGTGTGTCATCAACTGTAGAGTTGACGAGATTGAAGAGTGCATCGTTAACTACTTTTAGGGTTGGCTAACTTGAAAGGTGCATCGTTAATTACTTCTGGATTGACTAGCTTAAAAGGGTGCATTGTCAACTGCTTCTGCGGTTGATTAACTCAAAAGAGCGCATCATCAATAGTTTCTGGGGTTGACTAGCTTGAAGGGCACATTGTCAACTATATTTGGGGTTGATTAGCTTAAAGTATAACCAACTCCTTCGAGCATATTGTTGGTTAACTTCATTGATTTGGTGGGGTCACCAATGACTTAGGGGGTTGGCTATAGTTTTGAAGTATGGGTAATAGCTTTGAGCATATTGGCAATTAGCTTTTTTGATTTGGCAGTATCACTAACAACTTATGGGGTCAGGTGTAGCTTTGAAGTATGGCTGATAGCTTGGAGCGTGTTAGCAATTAACTTCTTTTATTTGGCACCATCACTAATGGCTTATGGAGTTAGATATAGCTTTAAAGTGTGACCAACAACTTGAAGCATGTTGGTAATTAATTTTTTTGATTTGACAACATCACCAATGGTTTATGGAGTTGGGTATAGCTTGGAAGATGCATTATCAATGACTTCTAAGGGTGATTAGCTTTGAAGTGTTATGAAATGCTTTTATAACACACCCAACAAGACTCAATTTGACCTTATTTAGTTCTATTTGAACTAATTTTGGTTTAGGCTAGGATGATAGCATCACCTTTTGTTCATAGCCTTGGAGTATCATTAAAGATTCAGCATATCCAATGGGACTTAGTTTGGCCCTATTCAGTTCAGGTTCGAATTTGATTTTATTTAGCTTGTGTGAAGTTCAACCTTGTGTTAGATCTTTATCGAGTCCGGGTTTGCATCCTGATGGACTTTAGTTCAAGTTTAAGTTAATTTAGTTCAACTCATTTTCAATCTAGGCTCAACCTGGCTTATTTCTGATTTGACTTTGAGTCTCTCCTTTTAGTTTTGACTTAATTTAACCTAATTAGGTTTTGATTTGAGCTTAATTTAATCCAAATTGGATTTAATTTAAATTCCACTTATTTTGAATCAACCCATCTTAAGTCTGGTTAGGGTTAAGCTTGAGTTTATTTAGTTTGGAATTTTGGATTCTACCTCAATTTGGGTTTTAGTCTTTGTTTTGACCAATTTAAGTCCATTTGAGCTAACTTGGCCTTTGTTCATTTGTTTTGGTTGAGTTACTCTCTATTAATCAATTTAATTTGAGAGTCCTTGACTATTTATAATGATTTTAAACACACTCATAGCCTGATTTTAAATGTGCGAACCAAAAGTTGGCTTAGTTCGTGAGCTCAAAATTTGACTTAAATGCGAGCTTGAGGGCTGATTGGCTGCAAATCCAAAGAATGCCTTAAATATGAACCCAAAGGCTGGCTAAGTGCAAGCCCAAAGGCTTACTTAGTGCGAACCTGAAGGCTAGCTAGATGCAAACTTGAAGGTTGGCTGAGTGTGAGTCTAAAGGTTAGCTTGGATGTAAGACTGAAGGCTAGTTGAGTGTGAGCCCAAAGGTTGACTTAGATGTGAGCTTGAAGGTTAGCTTGGATGCGAGCCCAAAGGCTAGCTGAGTATGAGCCCGAAGGGCAGCTTGGATGCAAGCTTGAAGATTGGCTTGGATGTGAGTCCAAAGGTTGACTAAGTGTGACCTCGAAGGCTCGCTAAGTATGAGCTTGAAAGTTAGCTTAGATGCGAGCCTAAAAGTTGGTTGAGTATAAGCTCGAAGGGTAGCTTGAATGCAAGCCCAAAGGATAGCTTGAATGCAAGCCTAAAAGCTAGCTGATTGTGAGCTCAAAGACTGACTAAGTGTGAGTCTGAAGGCTGGTTGAGTGCAAGCCCAAAGACTGACTAAGTACAATCCCAAAGGCTAGCTTGGATGTGAGTCCAAGGCTAGTTGAGTGTGAGTCCTAAGACTAGCTTGAATGTGAGCCCAAAGGCTGATTGAGTATCAACCTGAAGGCTGGTTGAGTGTGAGCCCAAAGACTAGCTTGGATGCGAGCCTGAAGGCTGGTTGATTGCGAGCCCGAAAGCAAGCTTAGATGCAAGCCTGAAAACTAGCTTGGATGTAAGCCTGAAGGTTGGCCGAATGTGATCCCAAAGATTGGCTTATGGTGATGAGGATGCATAATCTTTAAGGGTCACAAGTGGCTGCAACAAGGTCATGGGTTTTCCTTCTTCATTACCAATTTCAAGGGGCTGTAGGTGGCCACAGTGAGGTCAAGAGTTTCCTGTGTTCATCACCATTTTCAAAGGACCGCGGGTGATTACAGTGTTAACAATTCTTCTCTTTTTTATTATTTTTGCCAAAATTTTCCTTTTTTTTCATTTTTTTGCATAGGAATTATTTTATTATTACTTTTTTTTTTCTCAACCCTAAAACTTCACCCCTTATTTTGGCTGGATCACCCTCTATTTTGGCAGGTTTATTTTTTTTTGTTGCACAAGGTTTTTTTATGCACTCCTTCTTCAACCTCCGACCTCTCCCCCACCCTCCTTTCTTCTTTCTCAAGACCAGGCCATGGTGGGCCAATCACTTCCTTACCTGGGTCCGACCGTTCCCCAGTCAAATCTATCTGTTTCTCCTGTAGTAAGGTTGGGGCAGCCTTGTTCCCACACCCCCCCTCCCCCCTCCACCCCCACCACCCCACACCCCCCCTCCCCCCAACCCCCCTCTTAGTTAGATTCGGTGATTCGAGGTCGGATCTAGCTTGTAGTGGCTTCGATTAGGTGCAAGCTCAAGATGGTGGCTAGGGTGGCTACAGCGGAGTAGGGAGGAGGATGGGTAGTGGCGGGCAAGACTATGGGGCAGCTAAGGCAGCTATGGCAGAGTAGGGATGAGGCTGGGCAACTTTAGGCAAGGTTGTGGATAGAGTGATGGAGGTGACTCATGTGGGCACTCAGTTGTGGATGGAGATGGCTCTTTGCGAGTGACATTGCTCAGTCCAGAGATGGTGCTAGGGTCATCCTTGTGAGCTATGGTGCTTAGTGTGGAGGTCCAAGTAGAGTAGGCCACAACTCTTGTGTCGACATAGTGCGGAGGTAGTGGTTGGTGCAGCTAGATCATCTCCCTGAATCACTCATAGCGAGGAGTTGGATCCAAGGCTTAGCAATTGGGAGATGAAGCACAACAAGGCCAATCCCACCTGGGTTGGTTCAATGGGTGAATAGTAGGTAACTTGGTGCAGGGCATGGCTATGCAGGCATGGAACAAAGAAAGGGAGAAGAAATAGAGGGAGATGAAAGAGAAGAAAAAAAAAAAAAGGGCTGAACCTTTTTTCTGTGTTCGTTCCTTCTTTTCTTATTGTTGATTTGTAGTTGACTTCTTTCCTTCCCTTTCTCCAAACCTCTAATCTCTTTCTCCATGTTCTTTGACTTAAAGGTTCCACAAGTATTTATAGGGCTTGAAGAGATAGAGTTAGGTTGGAAATGAGCTTTTTTTTTGTTTGAATTTTAAATAATGGATGTAGATATAGATAGATATGGATAGAGTTTATCCAAAGTTTGGATGAACTTGTGAAGAGATATGTACAAATTTATTTGTTATAGAAGATGATATATTCCCAAACATTAAAATTATAGAGGGGTGGACTAAATTATAATTTTATGATTTTAGGGGACTTTTTGACAAAAATAACTTATTTATAAATTTTTAAAACTTTTAGTGTCCTTGTTGAATAAAATTTGGATTTATTCATAAATAAAATTTATTGAGGGATTTATTTAAAAAGTCAGAAATCCAGGGGGTTATTCATAAATAAAAATTTTGGAGGGGTTTATTCACAAATAAAAAATTTTGGAGGTATTTATTCATAAATAAAGAATTTTGGAGGGATTTATTAGCAAATAAAGAATTTTGGAGGGGTTTATTTGTAAAGAAAGAATTCTAGAGGGGTTTATTCGAAAACTCTAAATTTCATACAGACCAAATTATAATTATTGATCTTTTGAGGGGTTTAGTTAGAAACCTTAAATTTTACAAAATTGATTTATAATTTTAGGATTTTATTGGACTTTTTTTTGCAAAATTCTTATTCTAGGGACATTTTTGTAAGAAAAATCCAGCCAAGAACCCATATATGAGAATTTGTTTAACCCAGGGGTCTATTTATAAAATTTTTGTATTTTGTCATTTTGTCTCAAGTTTTAGATGAGCTTTGAGCCTAATTCTAGTCTAAAAATTCAGCCCATTTAGTCCATTTGTATTAGACCCAGCTAGATCCCAAATTTTTCAATAATTTAAGCTCAATTTTCGGCCAAACTTGGACGTGATTTAAGTTTACTGAGACCCACATTTGAGTTATATTTTAATGACATATATGTCTTAATTTTAATTAAATTTTATTGTGGCAAAAATTGCTCCTTTTGCAGCCTTTTCTCGGGTTCTGGTGAGAGGAGAAAGTGTGAACAAACTTCGTGCACCTACCCTTGCATCAACATTTCAAGGGTTGACTATAGGAGTTCAAATTGCTACATGAGAGTGGACTTGATTTGCCATGTGATGATGGACGTACTTTACTATGTGAAAGTACACTTAGGTTGTCATATAAAAGTGGACTTAGGTCACCATGCGAAAATGGACTTGGTTTGTCATGTGAAGGTGAACTTAAGTTATCATGTGAAAGTGAACTTGGCTTGTTATATAAAAATGGACTTAGTTTGCTACGTAGGAGTGGACTTATGTTATTATATGAAAGTGGACTTAGTTTACCACATAGAAGTAGACTTAAGTTGGCACGTGAAAGTGGACTTGGTTTGCCATGTAGAAGTAGACTTAAGTTGTTACGTGAAAATAGACTTGGTTTGTCATGTAGAAGTAGACTTGGTTTGCTATGTGGAAGTGAACTTAAGTTATCATGTGAAAGTGAATTTAATATGCCATTTAAATGCAAGCTTAGTAACCACATAAGATGAATGGAGTTTTATATCCATATTTTGCTTCAAAAAATATGGAATGCACGTATGGCCGAGCATTCTTTTTTGAGGAAGTCATATATTTTGTCATATATAAAGCATAGATACTTTGGTTGTTATAGTTGTTAGCCTCAGGGCTTAGGTATAATACTTTTTGAGGCATCAGTCATTGATTGGTGGTATTCACCTTTCTCCCTGTCATCGATTAGTTGGTAGGATCCCCCTTCAATATAAGGGCCTTCCCGATTAGGCTCTAACTTGTCTTTCTTATTTTGGTTTAGGATTATGAGTCTTCTCAAGACTAAGACCATTTCTCCCATTTGGAATGACCTAAGCTGAGCCATCTTGTTGTAGGCCCTGGCCATTTGTGCTCAATATATTTTTAGGTTTTATTGTACTGCAACCCTTGTCTTGTCCAAAAAGTCTAGTTCATTAAGATGGAGATGAACATTATCTTCTCTTGTGATTTCTTCTTGCAAGGCAATCCTTAGAGGGGGGATTTGCACTTTTAATGGTAAAACTACCTCAGTCCGAAACACCAATGCATATGACATTGATTAGTTAGGGGTTCCTATGTGGTGCAATAGGCCCACATTGCTTCAACTAGCTTTTGGTGCCAATCTTTCTTATTTTTGTCAACAACTAGCTTATAGAAGGACCTTCTATAAAGAGTGTTGTTGATTAGCAAAAAGTATGTGATCGTATTTCTAAGTTGTGTTCATGTTATTTATCTCCTAGGAGTTCTATAATTTTAAAGTAGTTGGTGAATAGTATTCTTCAATCTATGGTCTCTTCTATTAGTTTAGATTTAGTTCTCTCATGATTGATGTTGAAGACTGAGTTCATCACTTGTCTACTTTGAATTATGATTAAAATTTTTCCTTGATCATGGTCAACCAGTACCTTAGCTAGTTTGGCTAAGGAGTTGCTTTGACATTTATGAACCAAGAATCTTAGTTATTTGAACACAAGGAATTTGCTTTATGAGCTCTTGAGCCTTTTCATGGTATTTCAGGAGCTCAAATTTGTAGACTTTATATTTATCTTGGACTTGGCTAATAACTAGTTGTGAATCATCGAAAATATGAAGGCATGATATTTCTATATTAAAGGCTATTTTTAGTCCTGAAATTAGGGCCTCGTTTTCAGTTTTATTATTTTTGCATTGTTTTAGTGAGAATAGGAGTATCATAAAATGCCCCTATTCGAGTGAAATAAATAAGTCTAATGTCTACTTTAATTTGTAGAAGCTTTGGTTTGTTCCCTGATTTGATGGATGATGCTCTACCAAAATATATCTTCTGGTACTTCTTCAACTAAAAAGATTTCTTTGTCAGGGAGCTCACAACTCAGAGGAGAATCGTCTGGTACTGGATAAGTTGCAAGAAAATCGGTGAGGGCTTGCCCCTTAACTACCTTTTAAGGAGTGAACTTGGTATCGTATTCTATGAGAATTAAAGCCCACTTTGCTAACCTTCCAGTGAGTATAGGCCTAGTCATTAGATACTTTATGGGATCAATTTTTAATATTAAAATGACTTGATGAGAGCGTAAAAAATGGCTCAGCTTCTTGACCGCAAATATGAGTGCTAGATAATGCTTTTTAATGGGAGAGTAGTTATTTTCTACCCCTACTAGTATTCTACTCAAATAATAAAGTGCATTTTCTTTACTCTCTATTATTTTGGATAAGAAGTGCCACCAGGGATCCTTCCATTGCTGTCATGTAGAGGAGAAGGGGCTTATTGGTAGAGGCACTACCAGGACTGGTGACTTTAGGAGGTACTACTTGATCTCTTCAAAGGTTTGTTGGCAACCTTGATCCAAAATGAATGGAGTATCCTTCTTCATCAACTTGGAAAAAGGTTTACATTTTCAGAGAGGTTTGAAATGAATCTTCTTATATACGAAAATTGGCCTTGGAATGATCTCAATTGTTTTAAATTGGTGGGTGATGGCATATCTAAAATAGCTTTGATCTTAGCTGGATCAATCTCAATCTCTCGACATTTGACAATAAAGTTGAGGAATTTTCCTGATGATAAGCTGAAAACATACTTCATAGGGTTCATCTTTAAATAATATTTTCTAAAGCGGTCAAATACCACTCTTAGGTTTTGGATGTGTTTATCTTTGGACTTAGTTTTGATGATTAAATCATCCACATAACACTCTACTAATTGGTGTATGAGGTCATTAAAGATTTGAGCCATGGCCCTTTGATAAGTAGTGCGTATATTCTTGAGTCCGAAGGGCATCACCATGTAGCAGTAAATGCCAATTGGCATCCTAAAGGCTGTATGTTTCTTATCATTAAGATATATCTTGATTTGGTTATATCCTGAAAAACTATCCATGAAAGAGAATATTTTGAAGTCGACTGTGTTATTAATCATGATTTTCATTATTAGCAAAGTAAAATCATCTTTTAGACATGATTTATTCAAATCCCCATAGTCTACACAATAATAGATTTGGCCATTCTTTTTCTTAATTAACATGATACTTGCAGCCTAATTTGGGTATTTTTTTTCTCTCTAATGAAACTTGTTTCAATTAGTTTCTTCATTTCTTCTATCACCTTCTGTTCTAGGTCAAAGTTTATCTTTCTGGGTATTTGTTTGACAAGCAGAAGCTCAAGATTGATAGCTAGTTTATGGACTGCAACTTCAGGATCTAGTCCAGGCATCTCCTTATAGCTCCATGTGAAGCAGTCAATGTGCTCTTGGAGCATTGCTTTGGGATGGGTTTGGTTTTTCTCTGAAAGTTGAGTGCTGATGAAAGTTTCTTTGGGGTCTTCCTCTAAGCCTAGGTTGATCTTCATCAATTCATTGACTGTGGCTTACCTCCCATCGTCAAGTTCTGGTAGAGCTTCTTTTAGTTTGAGAAGTATTTCTTCACCAAGTGATTTATTATGTTGATTGAGGTTTAGCAAAGGTTCATTTGAAGGCATTTTGGTTGCATATGTCATCTTTCTTTTAGTTCTAATGAAATTCCATCGAGAATGTTACCTTCTTGTGCTGTCTGAAAAGTCATAGTTACCTTGGTGCATGTGTAAGGAGGTATTGATACAATTTGGTCATCCTGAATGTCGGAGAGATGTCCAATGGTGACCATAAGTAATGTGTAGGTATTTGGAGCAATATAACCTAGTCCTTTGGTATTCTTGTTTCCTCTTCTAGAAATATAGCCATGTCCTTGGGGTGGATCCCACAGATTCTTGAAGAAATAGCTCTCTCTCTTAGTTTATGGATGTCCACAGCCAGATTTTGTCAATTATTTGATGAAGCTAGTCCAAGAAATTATTAGGTATAACTATCGGTTGATGGTCACCATCATCTACTAGATCTTCAATGCCCAGGATTTCATGTATGCTTGTGGCACAAGGGATTGCCTTGTAAAATAATATTTTATTTTCTCTTTTGCATTGTGGAGAAATATAGAAAGTCATTAATTCTTCTACGATGTTGATGCTTAGCTCATCTAATAGCTTAAATAAGCCTTTTGGAACTTTAGTAATAGGGAGATTGTTTTCTTTTTGACCTTTGTCATCATCTTCATCAGAAGTATAACTATCCACTCAAACTTGCAAGGCTTCTTATCTGAAGAGGTTGGGTCAGGATCATTTCCTAGGTGAGAAGGAGTAAAAATCAGGCTAGCAATCTTTTACATTACTTGACTAATGGAAGTAGACCCTCTATTAGCGTCGGATGTCTAATAGTATTTTGCATCATCATAATTTACCTCATGAACATCAAAAAGGTGTACATTATCAATTTAGTGTTCTTCACTATCCTCAAAGTATTTGAAGCATTGATGTAGGGTTAATGGTATTGTTTTATTTTTATGTAGCCACAAGCTCCCTATTAGTGCTTTGTATGACACATCAATATCGATCACATAAAACCTACCATTTATCATCAACTCACCTACTTTTAGAGGGATAGTTATAACTCTCAGAGCTCTTTGACTATTTTGATTAAACCCTTGTATGGTTACAATCTCAGATAATAGGTAACACATATATAAAGTTAGAGCTCTTAGAGTTCAGAGAGTCATCAAATTGACTGAGGAACCTAGGTCAATTAGGATGTAATGAATCTTGATCCCATCATTATTCCCTATAACATATAATGGTCTATTATGATTTGTTGTTCTAGGTAGCAAGTCATCATTTGTAAAGGTGATGGCGGGAATTTGGCATGTATACAAAAACTCTTTTATCTTCTCTTCAGTAAAGTATGCTTGATAGTTAGCTAGATTTTGCAAGATGTGCACTAGTATATTTCTGCATTTTTATGACATTATCAAGGCATCAAACATACTCACCATAGCAAGGATCTTCTTGAGGTAGGCTGCTATGTTGTATTCTACCTCTTTGGGTGCAGGTTCAACATACAAAGGCTCGATTCCCTTATTTATCTAAATTTTCTTTTCCTTATCCTTGGGGATATTCTTGTCCCTAGTTATTAGAGCTTGTTTTAGAGGTAACACCTTCCCACCTCAGAGATGTATTTGGTTTGCTCTCCTTAGTTGAAACTGGGCATCATGAGACTAATAAGGTTCATCTTTGGAATTACTCTCGAGGCTAATCATATGACAAGAAGTAGAGAACACTTTTCCCTAGTCAGTAGTTTTCTGAATATTGTTGGAGGATGTGACTAATTGATAATCATCTCATTCAATATCAGAATTAGGCATGTGGGGTTTTCTCATAGAGAGGTATTCAAAAACTCTCTGGATGAACCTTCTATTTTGTTTGTTAGCATAACCTTCTTCAAGACTTTGTATTTAGGATGTCTCTTTTGTGGATGTCTAGACTAACTCAAATATAGATATCTAGATTGACTTGATGAGGGGGCAGAATAAGCTTTAGCATTAGCTTGTTTAATCCTCTTCCAAAATGCCTACTTCTTCCTTTGACAATTGTTAATGTAGAGCCTTCCGAAGTGGTCATAACGTTATTCTGAGTTAAATATGGAGTCATATTCTTTGTTCATGCCTTATATGCATAATTCATCTAAAGTCAGCAAAGCATATCCTTCCATAGGCTCTAAGATGGGGACATTACCAAACTTAGTGGGTTGAGCATTTATTGCTGGATTACCTGATGGAGGCTAGAGTAGTAGATCATCAGTGTTCACTTTGGATGTATGAGTCACCACATGACAAGAGGTCATAGACTTAGCTAACTCTTTTTGATAGTGATTAGCTTTCTTGACTCATCTCTAGAGTAAATGGCATGAGTGGTCATTCTGATCCAGAGGAGAGTCGATAAGTGGCTTCTGATCACCGCTATGAGGTCTTTTGTATGGCTTTATCTTTTCTGCTAGCACATTCTCCATCCTCTCGATTTCCTCACAGAGCATGGTGGTCGTATTTGTCACACTTTCCATGTAGGTAGTCATAGCCTTCATATGCTCATCTAGCATTTGCATTTGCCCCTTGACAAACCTCATGTTAGTTGTAGCTAGCTCTTTCATAGTATCTAGCTGTAGTTTGAGTATGTCATAGTCGTGCTCATAGGTGAACCACTCTCTAAGATAGTCATCTTGAGAGTAGCTTTTAGGGAGACTTGTGGGATCTCTCATTTCATCAGTATCATCCCTAACGAATCTATTCAGCTCTTCTTGCCTTGCATCCTGAATTTTCTCATTATTGAAGTGATAGGGTGGCATCGGCCTGGTTGTGAATCTCTAATAGTAAATATGGCAGAGTATGTTGCCACTGAGGGTTCACTTTCTTCATTTCCTACATCAGGGTTCTCTAGCAAAGCTTTGAGTTTATTAGAGAGGAATTCTTTAAGAGTTACTTGGCTCCTTTCTCCTAGAACATATTCATCCAGAGCATCGATGTATTCTTGGATGTCTGATTTCTTGACATCATATCCATTCGACTGAATCAACTTCTTCTTCTTACTTCTATTCTTTCTCTTCTTGATGCCTCGAGCAAGTAGGGTGGTTTGTCTTGATGAGACTTTCTTCATCACCATCCTATGCTCACCAAGATTTTTAGTTATCTTCTTTATTAGTTTCTTAAGCCTTTTGAAATGTAGACATTCCATAAGTGCCTTTGTTTGGGAGCACATTGTGCTTCTTCCCTACAAAAAATTTCAATAAGTGGTTCATGGTACTTGAACATAGTAATATGATTGATGTATTCAGTGGGTGTTTCCAGTTGGACTACCTTTGAGAGAGTTAGTTGTCTTGTCAGTATTGCTTTTTGACCCAATCCTTGAGCACATAGTAGTCTTTAATGGTATGCCCCAAGACTCCATGGTAAGGACAGTAGTTTGGGTGATCTGTTTTGCTGGCTTTGCTTGGCCTTTTGGACTCTGACAATTGGAGGCCTAACTTCAGTGCATCAAAAAAGATTTTAGCTACTATTTCTTATTTAAAAGAATATTTCTTTTTGAGCTTTTGTTAGAGATTATTGGCTTGTTCTACTTTTCCATCTCTTCCAAGTGTTGGTGACTTTTGAGGATTACCCTTGTTTATAGTAGGGTTTGGAGGTTTCTTTTACTCAGTTGCTGTGAATGTAGCCCTCATATTTTTTGAAGACTCTCCATGCTTTACCTTATCTTTTTTTGGTCTAAAGCTTTGTAAACTAGATAAGGTTGGTGGGCCAATCATTTCTAGCTTTGTGACTTACATGATGAGGTCTTAGAAGGTATGGTAAAAGAGGCACTTAGATAAGGTACCATCCATTCTCCCCTTATGTTGCCGAGGACTAGGTTTACTATCTTAAATTGGCTCATGGATTATTCACACTTAATACTAAAATTTCTCCACCATGTGATATAATCTAGAATCATCTTATTGTCACATTTTAGTGTTGAAACAAAATCTGCAATAGTCACTTTATCACTGACTCCTCCAAACCTAATTTAGAAAGCCTCCTTCATTTGTGCCCAAGTCTGTATAAATTCTGGTTGTAGATTAACATACCACTTGAATGCTACTCCTGTCAAACTTGCTAAAAATTGGTAAATTGACAATAAGGGATTATTACTTGAATCCTCATACAGAGTCACAAAGTAAGCTATATATTGTTCAGGATTTCCTAAGCCATTAAACTATTTGAAACTAGGCACTATATAGCCTTTGGGATATGACACTTGGTCGTGATGGTTAGGTATGGTTTGTCAGTATCGTTTACCCAACCCATCTCACTTCCTTACCTAAACTATGCAACTACTAATTATTGTACCTATTCTTGTATATATGTTGGGAGTTTCATGTTGTTAGGGATTCCTAAATTTGAGGATTGGATATCCCTTACTCAAGGAGGTTCTTGTGAAGGACCTATATTTTTATGGACCTCATCTACAGGAGATGTGTCTTCTACTGCCTCTATTGCTTAAGATGGCTATTGAGATCATTCCAACTTATTGGTCTTCTGGCTCATTTGTAGTATCATCTCCACCAACTTGATGACCTTATTTTGAGCTTTATCTTTCTCCTGCTTTGCTATCTCAGTTGTTCTTGCAATGCTTCTGTGCTCACTTCTTGATTAGAGCTTTTAGTTATGATCAAGGCTTCTACTAGAACATGATGGTTCCTATTCTAGAATCAGGTCTAGGATTTGGATTGACGCTAACTTCTCCCATTAGTCGAGTAATCTCATTCAAGAGTCTACTCATGAAGTGAGTTGCCACACCTTCTCTTTGATGTGGTAGCAAGGAATGGTTCACAAGGGCCCTCTCCTCTTGGATTTTTTTCATTAGTAAACCTCACTTGGACTGCCTTCTTATGGCATTTTGCCAGCTAGAGTGCGGTCTCATGGTCTCTCCTAGAGTCATGATGAGAAATGATATTGACAGTGTGGATGATCTCCTTTTATGAGTCCTCATGTTGGGTTGTAGCTTCACAGTGACTCTTGTACTTTTATTTTGAGATTCACTCTTTTGCCACAATTTTAAGACAAGATTATGCCCCTTCTGACTTGATTTTACCCATCTCTAAATTTCTCAATGGAGCAAAGAAGTTGGAGGTGGTAATGGTAATGACAGACTTCATTCAAGAGGTAGACTTCTCAAGTCGCTAAAAAATTTCAGCAGCTTTTTTTTTACTTGTGATAGTCAGGATGAGGTCTTCTTTCTTGATGCCAATGTCCAAATTTGCTTTTGATTGCCCCTAATGAGGAACTGGATGAAGATAACTAAAGACTGAGTTTCACTTCGGTCCTAATCTCTAAAAAACTAACATCCTTATTGTTTGAAGCATGACTTCTAGCTCCTCATTGAAACAACCCTTCTTATTAGGAATGATGACATTGGGCCTCCTTCCCCTGGATGGAAGGTGAGAAACAGGCTAATTTTACATGTTGACCACTTTAGCTGGTGCAATAGTAGGTATCCTCTTGGACTGGATGAATTCAGAGATGGCCCTAAACTTAATACAAACTTCAGTTACTTCTATAGCAACCATTGATTGAGCTAACTACACAACTGAACCTCCCCTAAGATGATGGTGTATATTGGGATAGAGATATTCTTCATTGTTGCCATTTGATTCTTTCTTTTTTAAAGGAGAATATAATTGATCAGTCTTCAATCATAATTCTATCTTATTAGTGTCTCCATCATATTAATTAAGTTTTTACACTTGGAGGAGAAGTCAGGTCCCATCGGTCGTGCCAGAATTTATGGCCGACTGGTGCTATAATGTGTTTAGTTTTCATAACACACAAGTCTACTACAAATCAAAAAAAAGTTCCTAGATTGAGACTGAGTTAGACTCAATCCCACCAGATGTGCCTGAATTTGTGAGATCGAAGTTGACCACACAGGATAGAGAAGATCCCGAGAGTAACCTTGAAGCATAAATCAAAATTTATTTTAATTTAAAGTGTGCTATTAGGTATTATCGGAACATGACTTCCAACAGATGCAAGTCCTTATTATTAATTACCCTAATGACTCTTAGGAACCTCCTAAAGTAAGAAACCTAACTAATAAAATAGAGATAGAAAAAGAAGAAAAGAAAAGAGCATTATTTGACTGGTATTTAAGAAATGATATATGGCTTAAGTAAGGGTATACCCTCACTTTACAATGAATTTCAACATAGAAAATATAAAATAAATAAAAAAGGAGTAGAAAAGAAGCTTTGATGTGTGCTGCTACCCCGTTCATCTTGCACTGGACTATGTGACATCTGACCCAAATCATGGAAAGGAATGGGAGAAGTTTAAAGTGTTTTCAATGATTTTGAGTATTGGTGATAACTCTGTGATTTGAAGTATTTTCGTTAGCCAATAAGATGTTGGCGATAACTTTATTTGGGTTTGGAATGTTTTCATTAGCCAATAAGATGTTGGCAATGACTTTATTTGGATTTGGAATATTTTCATTAGCCAATAAGACATTGGCAATAACTCCTTTGATCTTGAAGTGTTGCCATAGCTTACAAGGCATAGGTAAAAACTTCTTTAGACTTGAAGTGTTTCCATAGTTGACAAGATATAGGTGATAACTTCTTTAATTTTTAAGTATTTCTAAAGCTAACAAGGCATGGGCAATAACTTCTTTGGTTTTGAAGTATTTCCATAGTCGATAAGGTGTAGGTGATAAACTCTTTGGTTTTGAAATATTTTCATAGCCAACAAAGCGTAGGTGATAATTTCTTTTATTTTGAAGTATTTCCATAGCTGACAATGCATAGGCAATAACTTCTTTATTTTTATTTTTCGCGATGTGTTTCCATAGTCGATAAGGCAAAAGTGATACCTTCATTGTTTGGATAGCATCACCATCAGCTTATAAGTTGGGCATAGCTTTAAGAATCACATTGTCAACTACTTTTGGCATTGACTAGCTTGATGGGTGTGTCATCAGCCACTTTTGAGGTTGACTAGCTTAAATAGTGTGTAGCCAACTGCATCTGGATTAGCTAGCTTGAAGGGTGCATTGTCAACTGTTTCTAGGTTGACTACCTTAAAAGGACACATCATTAACTACTTTTAGGATTGATTAGCTTAAAAGGGCACATCGTCAACAACTTCTAGGTTGACTAGCTTGAAAGGTGGATCGTCAACTACTTCTGGGGTTGACTAGTATGAAGTGTGATCAACAACTTTGAGTGTATTTTTGGTCGACTTTATTGATTTGGTAGTGTCACCAATGGCTTAGGGATTGGGTATAGCTTTAAAGTATGGCCAATAGCTTTGAGCATGTTGGCAATTAATTTCTTTGATTTGACAGTGTCACCAACAACTTATGGGATTAGGTATAACTTTGAAGTATGGTCAATAGATTAGAGTGCGTTAGTGATTAGCTTCTTTTATTTGGCAACATCACCAATGACTTATGGAGTTGGGTATAGTTTTGAAGTGTAGCCAACAATTTAGAATATGTTGATGATTAATGTTTTTTATTTGACAGTGTCACTAATGGTTTATAGAGTTAGGTATAGCTTGGGAGATACGTTATCAATGACTTCTGAGGTTAACTAGCTTCAAAGTGTTACTAAATGTTTTTGTAATACACCCAGCAAGACTCAGCTTGCCCTTATTTAGTTTTATTCAAACTAATTCTGGTTTAGGTTAGGATGATAACATCACCTTTTGTCCATAACCTTGGAGTATTGCCAAAGATTTAATGCACTTAATGGACTTGATATGACCCTATTTAGTTTAGATCTGAGTTTGATTTTCGTTAGCTTGAGTCAAGTTTGACCTTATGTCGAACCTTTATCGAGTTTGAGTTTGCATCTTGATGGACTTTGGTTCAAGTTCAAATTAATTTAGTTCAACTTGGTTTCAATTCAAGCTCAGCCTAGTTTAGTTTTGGTTTGACTTTAAGTATATCCTTTGAGTTTGGACTTGATTTAATCTAATTAGGATTTAATTTGAGCTTAGTTTAATCTAGATTGGATTTGATTTGAACTCAACTTGATTTTAAATTAACCCATCTCGAGTTTGATTAGGGTTGAGCTTGAGTTCATTTAGTTTAAATTTTTGGAGTCCAGCTCAATTTGGATTTTAGTCCTTTTTTTTAACCAATTTAGTTTATTTGAGCCAACTTGGCCTTTATTCATTTGTTTTGGTTGAGTTACTCTATATTAATTAATTTAATTTGAGGGTCCTTAACTATTTATGAAGATTTTAGATAGACCCATAGTCTAGCTTTAAATTTGTAAATATGAAGGTTGGCTTAGTTTATAAGCTCAAAATCTAGCTTAGATGCAAGCCCAAGGGCTGACTAGGTGTGAGTCCAAAGACTGGCTTAGATGTGAGCTTGAATGCTAGCTGAATGTAAGCCTGAAAGCTAGTTAAGTGCGAGCTTGAAGGCTGGTTTAGTGCGAGCCTGAAGGCTAGCTGCATACCAACACGAAGGCTGGCTTGAATGCAAACCTCAAGGCTGACTGAGTATGAGCTTGAAGATTGGCTTAGATGTGAGCCTAAAGGCTGGCTTGGATGTGAGCCCAAAGGCTGGCTGAGTGTGAGCTGGAAGACTGGCTTGAATGTAAGACTAAAGGCTGGTTGAGTACGAGCTCAAAGACTAGCTAAGTGCAAGCTTGGAGTTTGAATGAGTGTGAGCCCAAAGGTTGGCTAAGTGTGAGATTGAAGACTGGCTTGGATGTGAACCCGAAGACTAGTTAAGGATAAGTCTAAAGGCTAGCTTGAATGTAAGCCCGAAGGCTAGTATGGATGCCAGCCCAAAGGCTAGTTGAGTGCAAGCCCGAAGTTTGACTTTGATGTGAGCTCGAAGGTTAGATGAGTGCGAGTTCAAAGGCTAGCTTGGATGTGAGCCGAAAGGCTGGTTGAGTGCGAGGTCGAAGGCTGGCTTAGATTCGAGACTAAAGGCTGGCTTGGATGCAAGCTTGAATACTAGCTGAGTGTGAGCCTGAATGCTGGCTTATGGTGATGAGGATTTGCCATCTTTGAAGGACCGTAGGTGACCACAGCGAGGTCATGGGTTCACCATTTTTATCATTATCTTCATCACTATCTTTGAGGGACTATGGGTGGCTGCAATGAGGTTCAAAGTTTGCTATGTTCGTCACCATCTTTAAGGGGCCGCTGGTGATTGTGGTATTGAAAATTCTTCTCTTCTTTGTTATTTTTGCTGAATTTTCCTTTTTTTCCTTTTTTTGAATAATAATTATTTTATTTATTTATTTTCTTCCTCAAACCTAAAGCTTCACCCCCTATTTTGGCTAGTTCAGTTTGGTCAAAAAAAATTTTTTATACACTCCTTCAACCTCCGACCCCCTTGCCCCCCTTTCTTCCTTCTCAAGACTGGGAAATGGTGGGCTGGTAGCTTCCTTCCGTGGATTTGGCTGCTTCTTCGGCAGCAAGGCTAGGCCAGCCTTGTCCCCCACATGTCGATTAGATATGGCGATTCAAGGTTAGATATGGCCTTTAGTGGCTTTGATCTAGCTCGAGCTCAGGAGATGATGGCTAGGGCAGATGTGGTGGAGTAGGGAGGAGGTTGGGTAGTGATTGGCAAGGCTATGGGGCGACTAAGGTAGCTACAGTGGAGAGGGGAGGAAGTCGGGTAGTGGCAGGCAAAGGCTGTGGATGGAGTGTGGAGGTGGCTCCTTGCGAGCTGCATTACTTGGTTTGAAGATGGTATTGGGGTCATCCTTGTGAGCTATGGTGCTTAGTGTGGAGGTCCAACTAGAGCAGGCCACAGCTCCATGTCAACATGGTGCAGAGGCGGTGGTTCATGTAGCAAGATCATCTCCCCAAATCACTAGTAGCTAGGAGTCAGATCTAGGGCTTAGCAATTGGGAGATGAAGCACAGGAAGGCCAACCCCACCTGGGTTGGTTTGACAAGTGAACAACATGTGACTTAGTGTGGGGCATCGCTACATAGGCATGCAACAAAGAAAGGGAGAAGAAAGAGAGGGAGGTGAAAGAGAAGAAAATAAAATAAAGATAAGGGCTTAACCTTTCTTCCTACTTTCCTTCCTTCTTTCTTATAGCTGATTTGTAGTTAACCTCTTTCCTTCTCTTTCTCTAGCCCTTTGATCTCTTTCTTCGTATTCTTTGACTTGCAGGTTCCATGAGTTTTTATAGGGCTTGAAGAGATAGACTTGGGCTGAAAATGAATCTTTTTTGTTTGAATTTTAAATAATGAATGTGAATGTAAATAGATATGGATAGAGTTTATTCAGAATTTGGATGAACTTATAAAGAGATATATATATATCTGTTTGTTGTAGATGATGATATTTTGAAAGATATACTCATCCCGAATATTAAAATTATAGAGGAGTTATTTACAAATTTTTTTCAAGAAAATTTGATCAAATTATAATTTTATAATTTTAGGGGATTTTTTTGTAAAAAAATTTGTTTATAAATTTTTAAAACAAAAGGACCTTGAATAAATTTTTTGTAAAAAGTCAAAAATTTGGAGCTTATTCATAAATAAAAAATGTTGAAAGGGTTTATTCATAAACAATGAACTTTGGAGGGATTTATTCACAAATGAAGAATTTTGGAGAGGTTAATTCATAAATATAGAATTTTGGAGGAATTTATTCACAAACCTTAGATTTCATGGGGACTAAATCATAATTATTGATCCTTTGAGGGGTTTATTTGCAAACCCTAAATTTTGCAGGAGTGATTTATAATTTTAGGATTTTATTGGATTTTTTTCATAAAATTCTTATTCTAGGGATCTATTTCTAAGAAAACTTCGACCAAGGACCCATTCATAAGGATTTATTTAATATAGGAGTCTATTTACAAAATTCTTGCATTTTGTCATTTTGGTTCAAGTTTTAGATAAATTGTAGGCCAATTCTGGTGTAGAAATCCAGCCCATTCAGCCATTTAGATTAGGCCTAGCTAGACCCGAATTTTCCAATGATTTGAGTTTAATTTCAAACTTAGACACAATTTAAGTTTGACTGAGACCAACATTTGGGCTATAATTTAATGGTATATAAGTTGTAATTTTAATCATATTTTAATCAAATTTGATTGTAGAAAAAATCATCTCAAACAAAGAGAAAAGGAAAGGAGTGGGAAAGAAGCTCTAATATGTGCTGCTGTCCCACTTTTGTGCATTGAACCATGCGATATTTGATTCAAATGGGTCTTGACTTAATCCTCGACAGATGTTGATGGCATCGTCAAGTGGGACACAACAGGTGATAGGAGAAGTTTGAAATGTTTCCAATAGCTTTGAGCATTGGTAATGTCTTTATTGGATGGCGTTGTCAATGACTTATTAGGTTTAGCCTAAAGTGCTTACAATAGCTTTGAGCTTTGGCGACAACTTCTTGAGTTGAAGTATTTTCGTAGCCAATGAGGCATAGGCGATAACTTCATTAGGTTAGAGTATTTTCATTATCCAATAAGGAATTGGAGATAACTCCATGAGTTTGAAGTATTTTTGTTAGCCAATAAGAGGCAGTTATCGATTTTGAGCTTCCCATTGACTGCCAGGGAACTTGTTAACACGACATGGGTTGAACCTTTGTGGGTACCAAGGTTGCTTTACCTTTACTTCATCTCAACATGGCTCCTCTCCTACTTCCCATTAGTTCCTTAGCATGTTGGTGGCTCTATTTGGATGCATATTCCAGCTACCAACTTTCTTCGTTAACTTAGATTGGACCCACCATCTTTATTGAGTGGAGCCCACATGCCCTCTTCAACCTACACCCAAGTTTTAGGCAATGTCATATTGAAGCATCGCTCTAGTGCAATGATCAATAAACAATTATCTTCCTCCTGAGATTTTGAATCCTCAAACTTAAGGTGTTGGAGGTAACTTCATTAGATTGGAGTATTTCCATTAACTAATAAGGCATTGGAGATAACTTTATTGGGTTGGAGTGTTTTCATTATTTAATAAGGCGTTGGTGATAACTTCATGAGTTTGAAGTATTTTCATTAGCCAATATAGCATTGGAGATAAATTTATTGGGTTGAAGTATTTTCATTAGCCAATAAGGCATTGGAGATAACTTTATTGGGTTGGAATATTTCCATTAGCCAAGAAGGTATTGGAGATAACTCCATGAATTTGAAGTGTTTCCATTAGCTAATAAGGTGTTGGAGATAGCTTCATTGGGTTGGAGTGTTTTCATTAGCTAATTAGACATTGGCAATAATTTCATGAGTTTCAAAATATTTTCATTAACCAATAAGGCATTGAAGGTAACTTTTTTGGGTTGGAGTGTTTTTGTTATCCAATAAGGTGTTAGTGATAACTCCATGAATTTGAAATGCTCCCATTAGCCAATAAGGCATTGAAGATAACTTCATTTGGGTTGGAGTATTTCCATTAGCCAATAAGGAGTTGGCGATAACTTTATGAATTTGAAATATTTTTGTTAGCCAATAAGACATTGGAGATAACTTTGCTAGGTTAGAGTATTTCTATTAGCAAATAAGGTGTTAGCGATAACTCCATGATTTTTAAATTATTTCTATTAGTCAATAAGGTGTTGAAGGTAACTTCATCGAGTTGAAGTATTTCCATTAGCCAATAAGGCATTGGAAGTAACTCCATGAGTTTGAAGTGTTTCTGTTAGCCAATAAGGTGTTGGACGCAATTTCATTTGAGGTTGGAGTGTTTCTATTAACCAATAAGGCATTGGAGGTAACTCCATGGGTTTGAATTATTTCTAGTAGCTAATAAGGCATTGAAGATAACTTCATTGGGTTGGAGTCTTTTCGTTAGCCAATAAGGTGTTGATAATAACTCTGTGAGTTTGAAGTATTTTCATTAGCCAATAAGGTATTGGTAGTAGCTTTATTTTGGGTTAGAATATTTTTGTTAGGTAATAAGGCATTAGAGGTAACCCACTGCATATGGAGTTGGGCATAGTCTTGGAGTGCTATCGAAGGCTTGTGTAGCATACTGAATGGGACTCAATTTGGCCTGATTTAGTTTTATTCAAGCTAAATTTGCTTTGGGCCAGGATGGTAATATCACCCATTGTTCATAGCCTTGGAGTGATGCCAAGAGCTTAGCACACCTAGTGGGGCTCAATTTGATTCAATTTAATTTTATTTGAACTTGTTTGGGTCAGACTTGACTTGTGTTATGGTTCTTAGTTCAGCTTCTCCCCACTTGGGTTGATTTAGTCTAGCTCATTTGGCTTGGACTTGTCTTAATTTGGTTAGATTTCGTTTAAACTTGTCTTGGCTTGATTAGGTTTGGTTCAAACTTGTTATAGCTTAGTTTGAATAGATTTTGACTCAACCGGCTTTCAATTCAAACTTGTCATAGTTTGACTTAAGTAGAGTTCAATTCAAGTTTGTTTTGATTTAGTTTGAATATTTCTTGACTCAATTGGAATTCAACATGAACCTTGTTTCCATCTTGGGTTATATCAGATGAGTCTAAATTGATTTGAATTTGGATTGATCGAGCCTCGATTCAATTTGGACTAATTCTGAACCCAACTTGTCAGTTTCCTAATTGAAATAGATGATTGGCTGGGCTATTGATCATTCGACTGTGAATGGGTGTTATTTATGCTTTAACAGAATTGGATGATTAATTTGGTATTGATCATCCAACTAAGGACTTGCTTTTGTCCATTTGGGTTCATTTGTTGTTTCAAGTTAATTTGATTTTGTTTGCTTGTCTTGGCCAAGTAGGCTTAGGCCCAATATGATTAATTCATCAATATCAATTCTTGATTTTGATTCGAGAGCCCTCAATCTATTGTGAAATCATTATGTTGGCCCAAAGGTTGGCCTATGGTCTAAATATTTGCGAGTTCGCAGGCTGTCTTACATCTTTTTTGATTCCTTGATGATGTCTTCTCACTCTTCCCCTTTAAGACGAGATCTTCTTTAGAATTTCTCCTTTAATTGTTGAGTATTGCAATTAAGATGAATGAAGACTAGAGGATAGTGAGGCCACGGGTGGCAATGAGCTTGGAAGAAGAGGGAAGTAGTAGTAGGTGTGTGAGAAGGTGGAGACTTCATAGGGGATGAAGAAAAGAAAGAGTAATGAAACAAAGAGACAAGAAAAGGATCAGAGTCTTACATCTTTTTTGATTCCTTGATGATGTCTTCTCACTCTTCCCCCTTAAGATGAGATCTTCTTCAAAATTTCTCCTTCAATTCATGTAGAATTTGCCCAAGAACCGCTCACTAATTCCCCAAATTCATGTGCTATAGCCCTTCCTTTATATGGTTGAGAGGATCTCTAATTTTAGTTATTGATTGATTTGATTTTGGATTTGAGAGATAGTTTCTTGCCATAATCTTCAGATTTGAAGCTTTAACTAATAGATTGTGAGATTACAATCTATAACCAAAAATCCTTTTGATTGGTGATAAATTTGGAGAAAGATTGGTTTCCAAATTCACATATCACAATCCAAACCGGTCAACTAGTTGGGAACCAGTTGACTGATAGCAAATGTTGTCATGCTGGCTTGATAGAATTGGTCGACTAGTTGGGAATTGGTCAACCCACTACATATGGTATCACGCCTAGCTTGACAAAATCAGTGGACTGGTACAACTCAGTTCAGCATTTTGGGCCCAAATATTTAGCCCTTTCTTATTTTAAATTAGGCTCCACTCACCTCAGATTAGACTCAGTCCAATTCTAATTCTTGTTACACTCAAAATTGGAGTTGGGTTGCAAAAATTACTTAAACAATGGGAATCCTATAGTTTGAGATAAGGATTATCAAACTATTCACAAATTGCCTACAATTGTAGAAGCCATCAAATTGACTACCAAGCTACATTGCAAATTCTCTTAGTTGCCTAGACCAAACTTAAACCATCCACTAAATATTCTCACCCTTTCTTCCTAAGCCCTCAATCCCTCTCGCATATAGGTGTTCTTGTCCTTCTATCACTTTTCACAAAATAAGGCTTCTTACCCCATAGACCCAAAGCTTTGCTATTTGATTTATAATCCATCTTACCTCGATAAACCTTGGGACATGATGTTCAAGATTGGTTACTAACATAGTCATGGCTTGGGAAAGAAGAAAAAAGGAGATACCAAACCACTTCTAGAAGGGACCTACAAGGGAAAGGGAGATAGATCATTGTGCTTATTCAATGGCACAGACTAACATATGCTGGCTATGAGATCAAAATTGACCACTCAGGATAGAGAAGCTTGAAACAACAAATGAAAAAATATGGTGGTTTGAATGCATAATCAGATGTTGTGGAAATATGACTTTCAACATGTACAACCCTTGTTGTTAATTACCCTAAAAATTGTCAAGATTCTCCTAAAGCGAGAAACTTAGCTAATAATAGAGACATAAAAGAAAAGAACAAAGCATTATTTGATTAATTTGAAAAAAGAAATATATGGCTTAAGCAAATTAATGAATTTGAATGCATAAATGACATGAAATAAGAAAGGAAAAATGGGAAGGAAGTGGGAAAGGCTTGATGCTCGCTGTTGCCCTACTCTGGTGCACTTGATTGTATTGAGTTTGACTCAAATGAATGCTTGGTTTGATCCTCTATGGATATTGATAACTTGGCTTAATTTCAGGGTCTAGTTCACTATTTTGGTTTGTTTCAGTTGACGACTTTTGATCTTTGATTTTAGATAATGATTAGTGGCTTTATATCGCACTAATCATTATTGATTTGATAATCGATGACCTCTCTTGGCTTGTTGTCGATTAGGTTTGAAGTGCCACCGATGGCTTCAAACTTGCATTGGTTCAGTTTAAAGTATGACTGATGGCTTTATGCGTATTATCAGATGACTTCTCTTGAACAAGGCATCTAGTTGAGTGACTAAGTGAATTCAAGTCTACTTTAGCTCAATTCAAAATGGTTAGTGGTCTTGGCCTATATCAATCATTTCTAATTTGATAATTGGTGACCTCTTAAGCATATTGTCAATTTAAATTTAAGATATTGCCAATGATGTTGGCTTAGCTCAAAATGTGGCTGACGGTTCAAGTGTGTTGTCATCTAAGTTCATTTGAACATATCATCTAGCTAATTCACTAAGCAAGTTCAAGCCTACATTTAGTTCAGTTTGGTTTGAAATTCAGACATGGTTTCATTTATATCTCATTTGATTTAATTTGATGTTTAAAACCTAATCTTGATTTGAATCTAATTTGATTCAATTTGGGTCTCGCTCGACCTTGTGTTGGACTCTTATTGATTTCTTAATGGATCCTTAATGGATCTTAGATCCAAACCCTTGATGGGCTTTCATTAGACCCATAATGAATCTTGGATTTGACTCTTATTGGGTTCCTGATGGATCCTTAATGAATTTTGAATCTGACCTTGATTAGGTTCTTGATGGATCCTTAATGAATTTTAGATCTAACTATTAATGGGTTCTTGGTGGATCCTTAATGAATCTTGGATTTGACCGTGATTGAGTTCTTAATGGATCCTTAATGGATCTTGAATCCGACCATTATTGGGTTCTCAATGAATTCAGGCTCAACCTATTAATGAGTTTGGGTTTGAATCTTAATAAACTGAGTTCAGGTTCAAATTGATTTAGGTTAAATTTAGTTTCGGTTCAAGCTCTACCTAGTTTTGATTTAAATATGAGTTTGATCTAACCCGATTAGGGTTTAGGTTAGACTTGATTTAACCTAATTATGATTTGATTCAAATCTAATTTGACCCAATTAGGGTTTAGTTCAAATTTAATTAATTTCATATTGACTCGATTCAAACCTAGTTGGCATTAGGTCTGAACCAATTTGGTTTGGATTAACTCAATTTGGATTTGAGTCCAATTCAATATGGGTTTTAGTTCATCAGTTTGATTAATTTAGGTGCATTTAGTGATTTATTTAAGTCAATATGGTTTTATTTATTCAATGTGATTGAATTACTTGAATTTAATCGATTTAATTTGAAAACCTTTGAGCTATCATGATGAATTTGGGTGAGCCCATGAGTTGACATTAAGTCAATTTGGATTTTCACTGAGCTCACAAGTTGGCCTTGATTTAGATGTTCAGCTACCTTGCAAGCTGACCTAAGTCTGAATAGACATTCAACCCACTCGTAAGTTAGCCTTGATCCAAATAGATATTCGGTGAGCTTGTGAGCTTGCCTTAATCGAAATTGATATTCAATAAGCTCATAAGCTGACCTTAGTCTAATTAGACATTCGACAAATTTGCATGCTAAGCTTAGTTTGAATAGCCATTCGGTAAGCCCACGAGCTAGTTTTAGTCTAAATAAGCATTTAGTAAACCTGCGAGTTGGTTTTCGTTTGAATAGACATTTAGCGAGCTCACAAGCTGATCTTAGTTTGAGTAGACATTCATTAAGCTTGCATGCTGGCTTTATTCCAATTAGATATTCTATGAGCCCAGGTGTTGGTCTTAGTTTGAATAGATGTTCGACAAATTCCCAATCTGATCTTAGTTTGAACATACATTCAGCAAGCTCGTGGGTTGATCTTATTTGAATATGATATTCAACACTCTTGCAACTAGGTTTAGTTTGAATAGATATTCAGCGAGCTTGCAAGTTGGCTTTTGCCTGAATAGATATTTAGCTACCCTGCGAACTGGCCTTAGTCTAGATAGATATTTAGTAAGTTTGCAAGCTAGTCTTAGTTTGAATAGATGTTTAGCAAACCCATGGGTTGGCCTTAATCTAAAATTAATTTATGGGTAAACCCACAAGTTGGTTCTTAGACATTTGACTTTTAGGCGAGATCACAGCTAGTCCTAGATTGTTGACATAGGCATGCAAATCGAGACTAAAATTTTCCTTTTTTTAGGCCACAACTCCTTTTTTAATTTTTTTTCTCTTTATTTCTTTTCTTCCTCTTCTTCCTCAGGCTGAAACCCTCCTTCATGCTCCCTTTTTTTTACTAGGTCATGGCAACCTGAAGCTCCTTTTGGTTAGATCTAGTTAGATATTGTCATGATTAGTAGTGTAGGACAACGGAGTTAGCATGTGGAGCTTAGAGAAGCCGACGAGCGGTGAAGCTCGCTAGGGAGAGGCTGTCCCATGTGCAAGCGAGCTGACAATAATGAAGAATGCCTCCGTTCCTCATCTTGTGGCTAGGTGGTGAAAGACCAGGGAACAAGGGCAAAGCTGCCAAAACTTCAATTCGATGTGTGCTGGTGCAATGGAAGGCAAGGAGCTCGAAGTGCTGGCTGACAAAGCTAGGGCAGCGGGCAATGAAGGTGAGCTCGAGGTGGAGCTTGGAGAGGTGAATCAATGGGCACGAACAGGCTTGGGAGTAGGCTGTTAGTGTGCGCAGAGATACAGGTTTGGGGGGGGGTGGGGGTGTTGGGTGTAGGGGCGGGGGGGTGGTGGGTTTGGACTTCGTTGGTGGCTCGAGTTGAACGGTGAGCGGCAAGTCATGGAGGTGGAGTTTGGTTTCTGACGCAGGGTTGCTTCATGCGAGGAGGGCACTGGTGTTGGTGTTTGGGGTTGGCAACACGGTTGCTTGTGTTGAGGAGAGACGACCGGTGAGGAGTGGTGTTTTAGTGGTGGTCCGGCAAGGGAATAGCAAAGTAGATGAGGGAAGAGGGCATTATGTCAAAGAAGAAGAAATAAAAGCCAACTAGAGAGCTGACCTTGCTTTCCTTTTGTTTGGAGCTTATCTCTTTCTTTTCTTTCAATTTTCTCTATGTGCTATTCTTCCTTTTTGATCTCTCATTTTGATCCCTTTTTATCTCTCTTTTGTTTACATGAATATGGGGGAATTTATAGGCTTGGAGAAGATTGAGTCGGTTTAGAAAAACTTCGTTCAAATTTTGAATCAAGGATCTTATCAATTCCTTTTTATCTATCTCGAATGAGTTTTATTTGGATTAGGTTGTTTTGGTGAGATATGAATGAGTTTGTCTATTGTATATGAGAGAATTTGAAAAATATACTCACTCTGAATGTTGAATTTATAAAGGGGTTATTTACAAAATTTTATTTAAAAATTTAGACTAAATTATAATTTTATAAATTTTAGGGACTTTTCATAAAAAGAACTTGTTTATAAAGTTTTGAAACTTTTAGGGTCTTTTTAGAATAAAATTTGGACCTATTTACAAATAAATTTTTTTGAGAGACTTATTTGTGAAAAATAGAAATTCTAGGAGTTTATTTATGAATATCAAATTTTTGAAGTGTTTATTTACAAACCCTAAATTTTGTAAGGGTCAAATTATAATCATCGATCTTTCGAGGGATTTATTTGTAAATTCTAAAATTTGCAAAGTTCAATTTATAATTTTAGAGTTTTATTGAACTTTTCATAAAATTTTTAATCCAAGGACGTATTTGTAAAAAGTCCGACCAGAGACCTTTTTTAAAAAATTTATTTGATGTGGGGACCTATTTGTAAAATACTTATATTTTTTTATTTTAACCCATATTTTGGATAAATTTTGAACCTAATTTGATCCAAATATCTGTTCCACTCAACTCACTTTAGCTTAAGTCTGCATTTCTTAAGAATTCAGGCTTGAATTGAGTTCATTTTCAATCAAATTTAGCCATAATTTATATCAAATTGAGACCCACACTTAAGTTATAATTTAGTGGTATATATACTTTAATTATGATTATATTTTGATTGATTGTTATTGTAGCAAAAACCACTTGAAATAAGTTGCTCTTTTTGCATCCTCTTCTTGAGTTTTGATGAGAGGAGAGGGTGAAAACAAATTTTAGGTAATTGCCCCCATGTCAATATTTTAGGAGTTGATTATATGGGTTTGAATTGACCCTGGATAGTGGACCTGACCTGCCATGCAATGATAAACTTAATTAGACACATAAGAGTGGACTTGGTCTTTGCTGTGTATAAGCGGACTTAAGCTATCATGTAGAAGTGGACTTGCTTTGCCACGTAGAAGTGGATTTGGTTATCACATAAAAGTAGACTTAGGTTGTCACATGGAAGTGAACTTAGGTTGCCACATTGGAGTGGACTTAAGTTACCATGTGGAAGTGGGCTTGAGATGCCAACTGGAAGTGAGCTTAAAATGGTACGCAAAGGTGGAATTAGGTTGTTATGGGAATATAGACTCAACAATCACACAAAATGGATGAGGTTTTGTATTTGTGTTTTGCTTTGAGAAACATAAAGTACATATTTAACCGAGCATTCCTCTTTAAGAAAGTTGGACATTTTGTCATAGACAAATATAGATACTTTTATTTTGTTGTTATTGCCCCCAGAGACTCGTGCATAATACCTCTCTAGGAATTGGGCATTGATCGACGGCATAGGTTTTTCTTCTTTGTCATTAATCAGCTGGTAGGATCCTCCTGCAAATATCCTTTCAACAATATAGGGGCCTTCTCAATTAGGCTCAAATTTACCCTTTTTGCTTTAGTTTGGGATTATGGATTTTCTTAGAACCAAGACCATTTCTCCCTTCTTGAAAGATTTGAGCTAGGTCATCTTGTTGTCAGCCATAGATATTTGTGCTTGATATATTTCTAAATTTTGTTGAGCTACAAGTCTTGTTTTATCCAAGGAGTCTTGCTCATTTAGGTGAAAATGAACATTGTCTTCTTTTGTAATTTTCCCTTGCAAAGCAATCCTTAGGGAGGAAATTTGTACCTATAATGGCAGGGTTGTTTCAGCCCCAAACACCAATGCATATGGTATTGATTGGGTAGGGGTTTGATATGTGGCGCTTTATTGGTACAATCTTGTTTGTTCCTAACAATGACTTTCTTCAATAATTTGGAAAAGATCTTATTGAATGCCTCAGTGAGGCCATTCACCTTTGTATTATAAATAGATGAATATCTCCAATCTATCTTGTGATGATGTGCAAATTGTCCTACCTTGAAGCTTCTGAAGGATAGCTCATTGTCAGAGATGATCCTTCGAGGGACGCCGAATAGGTATAGAATATTTTCTCAAAAGAAATAGATGATAGTATCTACTTGTACTTCTGTTAGTGTGATTGCCTTTACCCATCGAGAGAAGTAATCACTCATCGTTAATATAAAGTGGTGACCTTTGGAAGAAGATGACTCAATTAAACCAATTATATATGTTCTCCATACCTCAAATCAAGCTAGTATTTTGGTGGTTACCTCAAGTTATTCAAATAGAAAAAGGTGCCATTATCTTTTCAAAACCTAATTTACCCTTCCCCCTCGCCCCTCCCTCCCAACCTTCTTAGGTAGATTTTGTGCTATCATCTCCCTATAGTTCCATGAAAAGTAGTTGATATATTCTTTGAGCACTGCTTCAACTTAGGTTTGGCTCTCCTTTTTGAGAGTTATGGTGGAGTTTCTTTTGGTTTGAGGATCCTATCTTCACTGAATGGTTTATTATGTTGATTGGGACTAGGTAAACATTCCTCTTTTGGTTTTGAGGATGATTCAATTGCATTAGGCCCTCTTTCTTCATGTTTAGGTGAAGATTTGCTAAGGGCTTCCCCTTCCTGTGATGTTTGGAGAGTCATAGATGGCTTGATACATATGGATTGTGTGTCAGGAGGCATTGAGGATATTTGGTCATTCTCGTCATCTGATAGTAGTCCAATGGTAACCATAAAACATGTATGGCTACTTAGAGCAATGTAGCCCAGTCCTTTGGAATTCTTATTTCCTCTTCCAGGGATGTAAACACACCCTTGAGGTGGATCCCATAGATTCTTGAAGAAATGACTCTTTTTCTTTATGTGTGGAAGCCCACAGCTAGATTTCTTGATTATTTGATAAAGTTGGTTCAAAAAATATTTAGGCATGACTACTAACTGATGGTCATCATCATCTGCTGGATCCTCAATTTCTAGAATTTCATGTATGCTTGGGGCATAGGAGATTACCTTGTAAAATAGTATCTTATTTTCTTCTTTATGTCATGGAAAAACATAGAAGGTTATTAATTTTTTTATGATATTGATGCTCAACTCATCTAATAGCTTAAGCAAGCCTACTGGAATTTTTGTAATAACGGGAGTACTTTCTATTTAGCCCTCATTATCATCCTCATTTGAAGAATAGCCACTAAGGTAGATTGATGAGGAGTAAAGATTAACTAATGGAGGTAGACCCTTTGTCAGCGTGGTATCTTTGATAATATTTTGCATCATTACAATGCACTTCTTGAACATCAAAAGAATGCACATCTCCATCAATTTGGCATTCTTCACCATCCTTAAAGTACTTGAGGCATTAATGTAAGGTTGATGATACCACTTTATTTTCATGTAATCACGGCCTCCCTAGTAGTGCTTTGTATGACACATCGGTATCAATGACATAGAACTTGGCATTTGTCATCAACTCGCCTACTTTCAAAGGGATCATCATGGCTCCCAAAGCTCTTTGGCTATTTTGATTAAACCCTTTGATGATTATAATCTTGGATGATAGGTGACACACATCTAGAGTTAGAGTTCTTAGAGTTTGGAGAGTCATCAAGTTGACTGATGAGCCTGGGTCAATCAGTATGTGATTGACTTGATCCTATCATTATACCCTGTGATATACAATAGTCTATTATGATTTGTTATTCTTGATAGTAGGTCATCATTTGTGAATGTGATAGTAGGAATTTGATGTGCATATAAAGACTCTTTTATCTTCTCCTCAGCAAAATATGCTTAGTATTTGGCTGAATTTTGCAAGATGTGCACAGTATATTCCTAAATTTTTGTGACATCATTGGGCCATCAAACACACTTAGCATAGTTAGAATTTTTTTTGAGATGAGCTACCACACCGTACTCTACCTTCTTGGTTGTGGGTTCAACTTGTGAAGGCCTAGTATCCTTGTTTATCTAAATTTCTTTGTCCTTGTCTTTGGGGATGCTCTTGTCCCTAGGCACTAGAGCTTGTCTTGGGAGTAGCACTTTATCACCTCTAAGTTGTAATTTGTTTGCATTCCTCAGTTGAATTATAGTATCATGAGACCAATAGGGCTCTTCTTTAGAATTACCACCAAGGTTGATCATACGACAAGAGGTGGTGGATCCTTGCCTCTAGTTGATTGTTTTTAGGATATCTTTGGAAGATGTAATTGGATGATTATCATCCCATTCAACATTAGAATTAGGCACATGGGACTTCCTTGTAGAGAGATCTTTAGAGACTATTTTGATAAACCCTTTTATTTGATTAGCTAGCATGACCTTCATTAGGACCTTTTATTTAGGGTATTTCTCTCATTGGTGTTTGGAATTGGCTTGACACAGGAGTTGAATGGGCTCCAGCATTAGCTTGTTTAATCTTTTCCCCAAATACCTATTTCTACTTCTGGCACTTGCTAGTGTAGGTCTCTCGAAGTGATCATAAAGTTATTTTGGCTTAGTCATAGTCATATTCATTGTCCATGCCTCAAAAGTTGGTAGAGGATATCCTTCTACTAATTGGAACTTCACCAAATCTACTGGGTTGACCATTTGCTACTAGATCACTTGGTGACAATTGGGATGGCCGCTCATTAGCATTTGCCTTAGATGTGTGAGTCATTGTGGGATAAGAGGTCATAAACTCAAAATAATTTTCTTTGATAGTGTCTAGGTTTTTTGACCTGTCTTTGAAGTAGATGGCATGAGTGGCTATTTTAGTCTCAAGAAGGGTTGGCAAGTGATTTCTTGCTACTCCTTAGGTCCATTTGTGTGGCTCTACCTTTTCTACTAGCACTTTTTTCATCTTCTCAATTTTCTCACAGAGCATAGTAGTTGCATTTGACATGCTTCCTATGTGGGCAGCTATAGCCTATATGCATTCATTTAACACCTGCATTTGTCTCTTGACAAACTTTATATTAGTTATAGCTAGTTCTTTCATAATATTTACCTGTAATTTGAGCATGCCATTATTGCATTCATGGGCTAGCCACTCTCTAATATAGTCATCATGGTAACAACCTACTAGGAGACCCATGGAATCTCTAATTTCATCAGTGATATACTCGATGAATTCATTTGTTGCTTCTTGCCTTGCATTTTGAACTTTTCCATTATCAAAACAATAATATGACTCCAATGATTGATTCAATTGTAAATTCCCAACATTAAAAATGGTGGAACATGTTGCCACTAGAAATTTATCTTCTTCATCTCTAATATCAGAGCCTAGCAAAGCTCTAACATTGGGGAGGAGTTCCTCAAGAATTACCTACTTTCTTTCTTCTTGGATGTATTCCTCTAGGACATTGATATATTCCTTTATGGCTATTTTCTTAATGGTGTATTCATCTACTTGAACTAGTTTCTTTTTCCTATTTTTATTCTTTTTCTTTTTGATGCTTTGAGTATGTGGATAAGCTTGTTCTAATAAGGCTTTTTTTATCACCATCTCAGGATTTTCAGGATTTTTAGCCACCTATCTTATCAATTTCTTTAGTATTTTTGAAATATAGACATTTTTATAGGTTCTCCTATTTGGGTGTATACTGTGATTCTTCCCCAAAGAGGAGTTTGGTAAGCGGCTCATGTGTCTCGAACACAATAATATGATTGATGTGTTTGATAGGTATTTCAAATAAGGCTAACTTTGAGAGAGTTAGCTTGCCCTCTCGAGATTGCTTTTTGACTCAATTCTTGAACATATAGCAGTTTTTAATGGCATGTCCCAAGACTCTGTGGTAAGGGCAATAGTTTGGGTGATCCATTTTGTTGGCTTCATTTGACCTTTTGCATTCTACCAATTAGAAGCCTAATATTAGGGCATTTTAGAAGATTTGGTCCACCCTCTCTTTTTTGAAAGAAGTTGGAGGAGGGTGGATGCTTGTACTTCCCTGTCTCCTCCAAGAATTGATAATTTCTAAGGATTATCTTTATTTGTGATAGGGTTTGTAGGTTTCGTCTGTTCATTTGTTGTGAATATTATCGTCACATTTTTAGAAAGCTCTCATTGCTTTGTCTTATTTTTTTTTTAGTTTGAAATTTTGTGAACTAGCCAAAGTTGGTGGACTAATCCTCTCCAACTTCTTGACCTGCACATTGAGGTCTTAGAAATTATGGATGGAGGAAGCACTCAAATAGGGTGTAATCTAGTTCTTTCTTATATTCCCAAGGACTAGATTTATGGCTTCAAATTAACTTATGGACTATTTACACCTAATGCTGAGGTTTCTCCACCATGTGATGTAGTCCAAGATTGATTCATTATCAAGCTTCAATATTAAGATGAGATCCACAATGGTCACCTTATCGCTGATTCCTCCAAATATAATTTGAAAGGCCTCTTTCATTTGTGACTAGCTTTGTATGGATTCTCGCTGCAAGCTGGCATACCACTCAAATGCTATCCTAGTTAAACTTGCTAAAAATTAGCGAAGTAACAATGAGGAGTTATTACTTGAATCCCCACATAAAGTCAGAAAATAAGCTATGTGTTATTCAGAGTTACCAATGCCATTAAATTCTTTGAACTTAGGCACTATATAACCTTTAGGATATGACACTTGGTCATGATGACAAATATAGTTTGTTTGTATCATTTATCATACCTGTGTCCCTTCTTTATTTTAGTTGTTCAGTTACTATTTGTTGTACTTATTATCTTATGTACGCTAGTAGCTCCCTATTGTTGTGAATCCCTGAAATTAGTGATTGGGTATCCCTTGCCAGTGGAGCTAGTGCTTGTGAAAGGCCTACATTTTTAGGGACTTCATCTATTAGAGGTGTATCTTCCACTACCTTTGTAGCTTCCTGAGATGACTGTTGAGGTTGCTCTAGCTTGTCAAGCTTTTGTCTCATTTGTATCATTATTTTCATCAACCCAAGATAATATTTTGAGCTTCGTCTTTCTCATTGCCTTATTATCTTAATTGTTCTTGCAGTATTTCTATAGTCATTTTCTCACTAGAGCTTTTAGTTATGACCAAGGCTTTTGTCAAAAAATGATGGTTCACATCTTGAGAATCCGGTCTATGCTTGGTTTGTTTTGGAATGGGGCTAAGCTCTCCCATTAGATGAGTTGCCTCATTTAGAAGTTTACTCATAGAACAAGTAGTTATACCTTCTCTTTGGTGTAGTAACAAAGATTAATTTACAAGGGTTCTTTCTTCTTGAACCTCCTTATTCATAAGTCTTGTTCATGCATTCTTCTTTTGATGTTTGGCTGGTTGAGGCATGGGTTTACTATCTCTTCTAGAGTCATGGTGAGAAATAACTCTGATTGTATAGGTGATCTCCCTTTTTGGGGTCTCATGTTGGGTTTAGCCTTATGGTGGCTCTTGTTGCTTTGTTTAGTAATTCGCCCCTTAGCTATAATCTTGAGATGGGATTGTACCCCCTTTGACTTAGTTTTCCCTTTTTCTAAACTATTCAATGGGGTGAAAGAATTAGATATGTGGATGGTGATGATTGACTTTGCTCAAGGGGTGGGCTTCACAAGTCGGCTGAAAATCCTAGCAACTTTCCTTTTGCTTGTGATAGTCAAGATAGGTTCTTCTTCATCCATGCGTGTGTTTGGATTCACTTTTAATTATTCTTCCTTGGGATTAGGGCAAAGGTGATCAAAGATTGAGCTTTGCTTCATGCCTAACCTCTGGAAGATGAATGCCCTTGCTAGTGAGGCATAATAGCTTTTGGCTCTTCATTAGATTGACTTTTCTCATTAAGAATGATGACATTGGACCTCTTTTTCTTTGATCGAAGGTGAGAAGTGGATTCATCTTTTGAATTGGATAACCTCAGAGATGGTTCCAAACTTGATTTCACCTTCAGCTGCTCCTATGGTGATCATCGATTGAGATAGACAAACAACCAATCCTTGCCCCAAGGTTATGGTGTATGTCAGGATGGGGATGCTTTTTGTTAATGCTATTTGATACTTTCTCCTACAAAAGAAAACACAATTGGTTAGTTTTTAATTATAGTTCTATCTTATTAAGTCTCTACCATATTAGTTAAGTTTTCACACTTGAAGGTAAAGTCAGATCCCATCGGTCGTGCCAAAATTTATGGGATAAAAAATGACCATCTGGGATAGCAAAAAATTCAAGGATTAAGCTCGAAACAACAAATAAAAATGTGGTGGTTTGAATGTATAAACAAGTATTGTGGGAATATGACTTTCAACAGGCATAAGCCCTGTTTATTAATTACCCTAAAAATTATCAAAAATCTATTAAAGTGAGAAACATAGCTAATAAAATAGAGACACAAATGAAAAAAAGAAAATATAATTTGATTAATTTGAAAAAAGGGATATATGACTTAAGAAAAGACATACACTCACTTTATAATTTAATAAATTTGAATTCATAAATGACATAAAATAAGAAAGAAAAAAATGGAAAGGAAGTGGGAAAGGCTTGATGATTGTTGCTACCCCTCTTCCATTGACCACATGGAGTTTGACTCAAATGGATGCTTGGTTTGATCCTTGGCAGATATTGATAACTTGGCTTAATTTTACTGTGCAACTTACTATCTTGGTTTGTTTCAATTGACTTCTTTTAATCTTTGATTTGAGAGAATGATTAGTGGCTTTATGTCATACTAATCATTATTGATTTGATAATCGATGACCTCTCTTGGCTTGTTGTCAATTAGGTTTGAGCATCCTTAATAACTTCAAACTTTCATTGGTTGAGTTTAAAGTATGACCAATGGCTTTATGCGTATTATCGGTTGACTTCTCTTGAACAAGGCATGTGATTGACTAACTAAGTGAGTTTGAGCCTACCTTAATTTAACTCGAAATGGTTAGCTACCTTGGCCTATATTGACCATTTCTGATTTGATAATCAACGACCTCTTAGGTTTATTGTCCATCTAAATTTGAGACATTACTTATGATTTTCAAGCATGTGTTAGCTTAGCTCGAAATGTGAGTGATGGCTTTAAGCGTATTGTTAGCTGACTTCATTTGAACATAGCATTTTGTTGACTAACTAGGCAAGTTCAAGCCTATGTTTAGTTCAATTTGGTTTGAAATTTAAATATGTTTGATTTATGTCTGTTTTGATTCAATACATTATTCAAAACTTGATCTTGATTTGAATATGATTTGATTCAATTTAAGTCGGGCCGACCTTGTGTTGGACCCTTATCAATCTCTTAATATATCCTTAATGGGTCTTGGATCTAAATCCTTGATGGGCTCTTATTGGATCCTTAATGAATCTTGAATTAGACCCTTATTGGGTTCCTGATGGATCCTTAATGAATTTTAGATCCAACACTTGATGGATCCTTAATGAATCTTCTGATTGGGTTCTTAATGGATCCAAGCTCAACCCATTAATGACTTTGGATTTGAATCTTAATGAACTAGGTTCAAGTTCAAGTTGATTTAGATTCAACTTGGTTTCAGTTTAGGTTCGCCTAGTTTTGATTTAAATCTGAGCTCGATCTAACCCAATTAGGGTTTTGGTTGAACTTGATTCAACTCAATTAGAGTTTGATTCGAATTTAGTTTGACCCAATTAGAGTTTAGTTCAAATTTATTTTAATCTTGGATTGACCTAATTCTAACCTAATTGGGGTTGGGTCCGACTAATTTTAGATTTTCTCTATTTGGATTTGAGTCTAGTTTAATGAGTTTTAGTTCATTGGTTTGATCAATTTAGCTCCAATTGTCATTTATGTGAGTAAATATGATTTTATTTATTTAATGTGATTAAATAAATTAAATTTAATTGATTTAGTTCAAAAGCCTTCAAGCTGTCATGCTAAATTTGGGTGAGCCCGTGGACTAATCTTTAAGTCAATTTGGATTTTTGGTGATCCCGCAAGCTTGCCTTAATTTAGATATTTATTGAGCCCACAAGCTGGCCTAAGTCCAAATAGATATTTGGTGAGCCCATGAGTTTGTCTTAGTCTAAATAGATATTCGGTGAACTCGCAAGCTAGCCTTAATACAATTAGGCATTTGGTGAGCCCGTGAGTATGCTTTAATTTGAATAGATGTTTGGCAAGTCCGTGAGTTTTTATTAATCTAAATAGATGTTTGGTGAGCTCACAAGGTAACCTTAGTGCAATTAGACATTCGACAAACCCATAAATCAGTTTTATTTCAAATAAGCGTTTGGCAAGCCTGCAAACTGGTCTTAGTCCAAATAGACATTTAGTAAGCTCATAAGCTACTTTAGTTTGAATAGACATTTAGTGAACTCACATGTTGGCCTTAATCCAATTAAATATTCAGTGAGCTCATAGGCTAACCTTAGTCTTGATATATATTTGGCAATCTCGCAAGCTGGCCTTAATTTGAATAGATATTCAGTGAGCTTGCGAGCTAACCTTAGTCTGAATAGACATTCGATGAGCTCACAAGTTGGCATTAGTCCAAATAGACATTCAACGAACCCATGGACTGGCCTTAATTTGAATAGATATTCAGATAGCTCGCAAGCTGGTCTTAGTTCGAATAGAAGTTCGGCAAGCCCGAATTGGGCCTAGTTTGGATAGATATTCGGTGAGCTCGCAAGCTGACCTTAGTCTGATTAGATTTGGCAATCTCACAGACTAGCCTTAATCCGAATAGAAATTTGGCAAACTTGCAAGCTGGCATTAGTCTGAATAAATATTTGGTAAGCTCACAAACTAATTTTATTCCAATTAGATACTTTGTGAGTCCTTGGATTGACCGTAAATCATGTTACTATCATGTCTAGTCCAAAGTTGAAAATTAAGTTTTAGGCAAACTCACAAACTAACCCTAGACCATTGACCTAGGCTATAAATCAAGACCAAAATTTTCCTTTTCTTCTTTTGGACCATCGCTCCTTTTTTTTGTTTTTCTCTTTATTCCTTTCTTCCTCAAGCCAAAACCCTCTTTCTTGCCCCCTTCTTTTTCATTGGGCCATGGTGGCCCAGAGCTCTATTGATCAAATTTGGCTAGATTTGGCTGCGATTCATAGCGAAACACTGGGAAGTCCGCATGCAGAGCTCAAAGAAGAACACCTCCATTCCTCATCTCGCAACTAGATGATGAAAGACTAGGTAACAAGAGTTTTGGGGGGGGGGTACGGGGGGGGGGGGGGGGGGGGGGGGGGGGTGGGGGGGTTTGTGGGGTGGGGGGCGGCGGCGGCGGCGGGGGGTGGTGGGTTGGACTCCGTTGGTGGCTCAGGCTGAACGGTGAGCAGCAGGCTGTGGAGGCAGAGTTCAATTACTAACATGGGGTAGTTTCTGACGAGGAGGGCACTAGTGTTGGTTTTTGGTGTTGGCAGGGCAACCACTTGTGACAAGGAGAGATGATCGACGAGGAGTGGAGTTGCGGCAATGATTTGACAAGGGAATAGTAGAGCAGAGGAGGGAAGAGGACAATGTGTCAAAGAAGAAGAAATAAAAGCTAAGCAGAGAGCAAACCTTGCTTTCCTTTTTTTTGGAGCTGATCTCCTTCTTTTCTTTCTGATTCTCTCCGTGTGTTGTGCTTCCTTTCTGATCACTCATTTTGATCCTTTTTGATCACTCTTTTTTTCATAGGAACATGGGGGAATTTATAGGCATCCAGAAGATTGAATTGGGCTAGAACAAATTTTGTTCAAATCTTTTATTCAAAGATCTTATCGATTCCTTTTTATTTAGTTTTAGTTGAATTAGATTATTATGGATGTGTTTGTTTAAGATTAGATAAGTTTTTAGAGAGATATGATCGAGTTTATCTACTGTAGATGAGAGATTTTGAAAAATATACTCACTTGAGGGATTATTTACAAAATTATTTCAAAAAATTTGGATCAACTTATAATTTTATAAATTCCAGAAGTCTTTTTATAAAAAGAACTTGTTTATAAAGTTTTAAAACTTTTAGGATCCTTTTGTAATAAAATTTAAACCTATATGTAAATGGAAATTTTTGAGTAACTTATTTGTGAAAAATTAAAATTTCAAAGGTTTATTTATGAATATGAAATTTTTGAGGGATTTGTTTATAAATCCTAGGTTTTGTAAAGATCAAATTATAATTATCAATCTTTCAACAGGCTTATTTGTAAAATATAAATTTTATAGAGATCAACTTATAACTTTAGGATTTTATTAGACTTTTTCATAAAATTCTTATCTTAGGAACCTATTTATAAGAAAAATCTAGTCAGAAACTTTTTTGAAAAAATTTATTTGATATAGAGATTTGCTTGTAAAATACCTATATTTTTCATTTTAACCTAGATTTTGGATGAATTTTGGGTTTAATTTTGATCCAAATATCCAGCCCATTTAACCCTCTTAAGCTCGAGCCCAAATTTCTTAAGAATTTAGGTCTGAATTGAGCTCAATTTTCAATCAAATTTGATTGTGATTTAGATGTAATTGAGACCCACACTTGAGCTGTAATTTAGCAACATACATGCTTTAATTATGATTATATTTTGATCAATTGTGATTGTAGCAAAAATTAGCTCAAACACCTACAACATGCACTCTCAAATCTCATTTCACCATTGGATGGTCTACACCCATAACACGGCTCACATTGATCTAAAAGATGAACCATCACTTACTTTTGACAAAGAAAATGACCTCTAGAGCATCGTAAGTGGGGTTAATTAACTATTCGTAAATGAAGAAGATTACTTATTGTCTTTCTTAGAGCAAGGTGGCTTGCCATGAAGATGCAAGGGGCACCTAGTCCACCTTCAAATGCAGACTCAATAATAATTTAGGTTTTTTTATTTTTATTATTAGTTATTATAATAGGCTAAAAGTAGGTAGTTTTCATGAGGGCATTCTAGATTGTATATTAATACGTTGAAACTAGATCAACCATTCCTCTAGGATTTGGAGCAGAAGGAGGGCATCATTTGTCTCATGAATCCCACCCACTAGGAGAAGCTTCTTATGATACCTCACTCTCCTATCTCTATCCCTTTGGGGTCATTTTCTTCACATAAAAAATGCTAAATGTTTATTACATTCCACTCCCAAAAATTGTTTCCTTAAAAAATATCATCTTTTTTGAAAAAATTTATTTGATATAGAGATTTGCTTGTAAAATACCTATATTTTTCATTTTAACCTAGATTTTGGATGAATTTTGGGCTTAATTTTGATCCAAATATCCAGCCCATTTAACCCTCTTAAGCTCGCGCCCAAATTTCTTAAGAATTTAGGTCTGAATTGAGCTCAATTTTCAATCAAATTTGATTGTGATTTAGATGTAATTGAGACCCACACTTGAGCTGTAATTTAGCAACATACATGCTTTAATTATGATTATATTTTGATCAATTGTGATTGTAGCAAAAATTAGCTCAAACACCTACAACATGCACTCTCAAATCTCATTTCACCATTGGATGGTCTACACCCATAACACGGCTCACATTGATCTAAAAGATGAACCATCACTTACTTTTGACAAAGAAAATGACCTCTAGAGCATCGTAAGTGGGGTTAATTAACTATTCGTAAATGAAGAAGATTACTTATTGTCTTTCTTAGAGCAAGGTGGCTTGCCATGAAGATGCAAGGGGCACCTAGTCCACCTTCAAATGCAGACTCAATAATAATTTAGGTTTTTTTATTTTTATTATTAGTTATTATAATAGGCTAAAAGTAGGTAGTTTTCATGAGGGCATTCTAGATTGTATATTAATACGTTGAAACTAGATCAACCATTCCTCTAGGATTTGGAGCAGAAGGAGGGCATCATTTGTCTCATGAATCCCACCCACTAGGAGAAGCTTCTTATGATACCTCACTCTCCTATCTCTATCCCTTTGGGGTCATTTTCTTCACATAAAAAATGCTAAATGTTTATTACATTCCACTCCCAAAAATTGTTTCCTTAAAAAATATCATCTCTACAAATGATTAGCTTCTTAATAATAGGATTATTGATGTATTTCTCACTCTTCTTTTCCATCTTGCTATAATCACTAGAAACTATCGTTGCATAACTAGTGAAACCAAAAATTTTCAAGGCAGTTACATTGGGTTTGTGCTTCCACCAAACTTCATAGAAAGTCATATCAAGCACAACTTTTACTAGAGAGATGTTAAATAGGTAAACAAAGGTAGCAACAAGTTCATCCCAAAAACAATTTGGAAGTTTCTTATTACTTAACATGCTTCTTGCTAACTCTATAATGATCTTGTTCTTCTTTTCTGTCACTCCAATCTATTTTAGTGTTTTTCTTACTATCAACTTCTTCATGATCCCATTCTTCATGCAAAATAAGCCAAACTCTTCAGATAAAAATTCTCACCCCCTATTAGTTTAACAAATTTTTATTTGATGTCCACTTTCTTTTTCTGCAAAAGCCTTGAATTCCTAAAATTGTTTAAAAGCTTCTATTTTCTGGATAAGTAAAAAACACCCAACTCATACGAGTAAAATAATAAGTAAACAAAAAAAATATCTACTACTTTTCAAAGGCAAGGTAGTCATTATCGCACAAATATTTGCATGCACCAACTCCGTTTACTACTTTGCTCTCTATTGTGGAGTCATGATCATCCATTCGGGATGGTGAAAGGATCCCAAGAATTAATTTTGAAATAACAAATCAAATAAAGTTTAGTTTTAGTAGGTTTTTAGGTTATTGTGGATTTGTGATTTCCAATGAATACAAATATCTATTGTTAGTTATTCTGACAATCATTAGAAACCTCTTAAAATAAAAAACTTAGCTAATATAAATAGAAGCTAAAGAGAAGAGATATAAATTTATTAAATGGCATTTGGGATTATATGGCTTAAGTAAGGGTATACCCTTACTTTATATTCATAATGTAAAGAAAAAAAAAGAGGGATCAGGAAGGCTTCATGCTCACCTACTGTTGCACTTTTGTATGCTTGATTGAGTATACTATGGTAGCTGTCACACCGGCGAATTTCTACCCTGAAATTTTGCCCGTGATGGCGCCAAGGTTCGCCCACCTCAGCCCGCCAAACTCGCACAAGCCCACAAGAGTATAGAGGAGAAGAGAAGTACAACAATCTTGCCAACCTTTTATTGCTCACATAAAAGGAAATACAACTCTTAACACGGAGTGACACTACAAGTCTCTCTACCTGTGTGTGTCCAACTCAATAGACCCCCTAGTCTATTTATAGTACACATATTTGGCTGTGAGCAACTGCTGGAGATCATGGAGAACATGTTCCACAATATTCTCCCTGCAGTTTCAACCGCTGCCTTGCAGTTCCTCAACTGCTTCCTGCAGTTTCGACTGCTGCCCTGCAGTTCATCAACTGCCTCCTGCAGTTCAACTGCTGCCCTGCAGTTCAGCAACTGCTTCCTGCAGTTCAACTGCTGCCCTGCAGTTCAACTGCTGCCCAGCAGTTCAGCAACTGCTTCCTGCAGTTCAACTGCTGCCCTGCAGTTCAACTGCTGCTTTCTACAGCTCCCTTTAGCCATCTTGTCCTGCTGCTCGGTCTGCAGGACAGTTTGGGCTGTTTGGGTCTCCATCCAAACATGTCGTGACTGTCACTTGCTGCTATGTGTGCTGCCCGCGCACACATATGTTCGAGGCAGTCCGTCGCCTCGTTTGATCATGCGTTCCCACACATGATGTTCCTCGTAGTGGCACCGACCACCACAGCTGGTTGTTCGCTCGTATGTGTGCTGCCCATGCACATATACGTTGGAGGCACTCCCTTGCCTCTGAGATCATGAGATCCGTTACATGATCTCGTTGTGGTGGCACCTACCACTCACAACGGGTGTGACAAACCTCCCCCACCAAGAGAGTCCGACGTCCTCGTCGGAGTAGAGTCCATGTATTCCTTAATTTGTTTCTCAAATTGCCATAGTGTAGAGTCCCGCTCCCACATAGCATCGGCCTTGCTGCCACCTTTCCATTTCACAAGAAAATCAGTCCGTCGATTCTTCTTGCTTTGCCCCATAGTCCGGTGTGCAAGGATCTTCTCGACCTCCTTGTCGAACTGCTTCCGAACTACTGGTGGAGCTCTCTTTACTTGCTGTCTATCTCCAAGCAAGTCCCTGTTGAAAGGTTTGAGAAAACTTACATGGAATGTTGGGTGTACCTTCAGCCTGTCGGGTAGCTTCAACCGGTAAGCAACCTGCCCGACTCTCTTCATCACCTCGAAGGGGCCGTCATATCTTGGTACCAACCCTCGATGTACGATTTTACTGCTGATTTTCTTCCATATCTGTGGAGTGAGCTTCAGCAGCACCATATCTCCAACCTGGAACTCCAATGAACGCCTTCGTTCATCCGCATGCCTCTTCATGCATTTTGCTGCCTTGCGCAAGCTATCTCGAGCTTGTTCTATCAGCTCCTCCTTCTCCTTGGTGAAGCGATATGCAGCAGGGCACTTTCCTTGGTCCGTCGATTGAGCCAACTCGAGAGGAGTGAGAGGCTGCTGTCCCATGACAAGCTCTGCAGGACTCATTCCTGTAGCCGACGACCTGTGGATGTTATAACAAAATTGGGCTGTGTCCAACAACTCCAACCAATTCTGTTGGCTGGCCATCACATAATGCCTTAAGTATTCCTCCACCAAGGCATTGATGCGCTCCGTTTGGCCATCCGTCTGCGGGTGATTAGCCGTAGAGAACTTCAACTCTGAACCCATCGAGTTGAAGAGTGCTGTCCAGAACCTGCCCGTGAATCGAGCATCTCGATCACTCACGATGTCTTTCGGGACACCGAAGTGCTTCACCACATTCTTGAAGAATAGCCCAGCTGCTACCTCTGCTAGACATGCGTGTGGTGTTGGTATGAACACCGCATACTTCGAGAATCGATCGACGACGACCAGCACTGAGCTCATCCCATCTACTTTGAGAAAGCCTGAAACAAAGTCCATGGAAATGGACTGCCACGGCTTCTCCGAAATAGGCAGGGGTTGCAGCAGCCCTGCCTGTTTCTTCCTCTCCGTCTTGTCAAGCTGGCACACAAGACAAGTCTTGACGTACACTCGACGTCTTCCCCCATTTTTGGCCAATAATATGACCTGGACAAGAGTGTCATCATCCTTTGCCCTCCAGGATGTCCTGCCCATTGAGGATCGTGAGTCTCTCGCAGCAGCTCACGCCTCAGCCCTCCCGCCTTTGGGATGTACAACCTGTTGCCTCTAGCATACAACAAGTTATCTTCAAGCCAATAACGCTTAATTACCCCTTCACGTACCTCTCCCCTGAGTTGGACGTATTCTGGGTCCGCGTCGGCTTGTTCTTTAACCCTCTCTAGCAGGGTTGACTGCACTATTGACAGCGCAGTTACGTAGCATCGCACTTCCTTTCTGCTCAGTGCATCCGCTACTTGGTTCTGTCGTCCAGGCTTGTGTTCCCACATGAAATCAAACTCATCCAAGAACTCCTGCCACCGAGCTTGTTTGGGGGTCAATTTCTTTTGGGTTTTGAAGTAGGTGTTTGCAACATTATCCGTTACAACCCTGAACTCCGTTCCCAAGAGATAATGCCTCCAGGTGTCCAAGCAGTGCACCACTGCTGTCATTTCCTTTTCATGTGTGGTGTAGCATTGCTCCGCATCCTTAAGCTTGCGGCTTTCAAACGCCACTGGGTGTCCTTCCTGAACAAGGACTCCCCCAAGAGCACGATCTGAGGCATCCGTATGTACCTCGAATGGAAGCTCGAAGTTAGGCAATCGTAGCACCGGTTCTGTTGACACTGCTGCCTTCAGCTGGTCAAACGCCTCTTGGCATGAGTCCGTCCATGCCCATTTTCGATCCTTCCTCAGCAAGTCAGTCAGGGGATTCACTTTCCTTGAATAACCCTGAATGAATCTTCTATAGTAGTTAGCCAAACCGAGGAAAGAATGAAGATTCGATACCTTTGTTGGGGCCGCCCAATTGATGATTGCCCGAATCTTCCTCTCATCCATTTGTATCTGTCCCTTGCTCACCCTGTGCCCAAGGAACCTGATTTCCTTTCGACAGAACTCGCACTTCTCCTTCTTAACGAAGAGCTTGTATTCTCTAAGCCAAGAGAATACCTTTCTGAGGTGGTCGACGTGGTCCGCCAACGTCTCCGAGTAGATGACAATGTCATCCAAGTACACCACCACAAATCGATCCAAGAACTCATACAATACTTCATTCATCAAGTTACAAACGGTTGCTGGAGCATTTGTCAATCCAAAAGGCATGACTAGAAACTCAAATGAGCCATACCTCGTGACACATGTCGTTTTTGACTCATCTCCCTCAGCAATCCGGACTTGCCAATACCCTGATCGCAAGTCCAACTTGGTGAAGTATGTTGCCTTGGCCAATCGATCAAACAAGTCACCTGCATTTGGCACTGGGTACTTGTTCTTGATGGTCACCTTGTTTAGTGCCCGATAGTCCACACACATCCGAAGTGAACCATCTTGTTTCCGCTGAAACAACACCGGGGCACCATACGGGGCTTTCGACGGTTGGATCAGTCCCGCCTCCAACAGTTCATTGAGCTGCTTCCTCAGCTCCAGAAGCTCCACATTCGCCAATCGATAAGGGGCCTGAGCAGGAGGCTTCGCACCTGGCTCCAGCTCGATCTTGTGGTCAACTGCCCTCCGAGGGGGAAGTTCATTGGGCAGTTTTGGTGGCATCACGTCCGCGTAATCCACCAGGATAGTTGCAACAACATCAGGTACCTCCACGACCTGATCCGGTTGTATCTCGATCAGTGCTGCAACATATGTTGTCTCGCCCCTCTTGAGACCAGTTTTCAGCTGTTGGGGAGACTGCATACCCGCTGCTGCAGTTTTCCCTCCATACGCTGCCTGTATAAAGCATGGTGATTCCTCCGCAGAAATCAGCATACCTGATAGGTGAGGCGCCAAGCTAGCCTTAGCTTGGACAAAGAAGTCTATCCCCAGGATAAACTCAAACTCATCGAGCGTCGAGACTGTCACACTGATCTCTCCCGCCCAAGCTCCAACTTTGAGGGTTGCGCTGGCCATTCCATGAATCGGAGTTGGCCCAGAGTTTACCGCCTTCACTTTCCATGAACTTGGTTGCACCTGCAAACCAAATTCACTTACCAATTTATGGGAGAAGAAGTTGCTGGTCGCTCCTGTGTCTAGCATAGCCAAAACAGGCCTCCCATTTAGTAGTACCGATGCATACATCAACCCTTTACAAGGCGGCTGCCTTTCTGCCATCATTGAGTTGAGTAGCTGCAATGGATTCATGCGTGGTGTGGCCGCACCACGTCCTTCGTCCTCAGATTCCCTGAGAGTTAGAGCAGATAGCTTTTCCCTCCTTGGACACTTCCTTGCCCGATGAGGACCATTGCATATGAAACAGCCCTACTCTCTGTTGGTGGGCTGCAGTTTGGACTGGCTTGGTTCCGCAACCTTCTTGCCCTTTCCCTCGGGCTTCTTGCCATCCTTATGTGCATGACCCATCTTCCTTCCTTCCATGGCCGTTTTGGTGGTTGTCGTCAGCTTGAAATCCACCAAACCTTCCGCAGAAGCAATGGCCGAAGAAAGATCCTTCACTCCTTGCCGTCGGAGTTCAGCTTGAGCCCACTGCTACAAGCCAGAAAGAAAGTTGTACAACTTGTCCTCCTCGGACATGTTGTTGATGTCGAGCATGAGGGAGCTGAATTCCCTCACCTACTCCCTTATGGTCCCCGAATGACGCAGCTTCTTCAGGGATTCCCGCGCAATCCACCCTGTGTTGCACGGAAGGAACTGCTCCTTTAGTTCCTTCTTGAGGATCTCCCAATCCTCCAGCTGAGCTCTCCCAGCTTGAGCATTCTCCGATGCCCTGGTACGCCACCATAATTTGGCATCTCCACTCAAGTACATGCTGGTGATGGTGACTTTCTCCCGTTCCGGAATGTGAGCAGCCTTGAAGTACTGCTCCATATCCCATAAGAAGTTCTCCAACTCTTTTGCATTCCTACAGCCATTAAAGGAATGGGGCTCCGGAACTCTTACCTTTGAAGGAGCTCCGCCTTCAACAATGGAGTTAGCCACCGCTCTCTTCACCACCATCAAGTCCTGCTCTAAGGACTTTAGACTTGATCTCATGGAGTCCATGATCGCAGCATACCTTTCCTCCGCATCCTTCACCTCACTCGCAAGGGCCTCCTTGAGAGCAGCATTCTGGCTCTCTTGCCAAGCCAACCACGACCATATGCTGCCCGCATCTTCGGTTGGAGGATTTCCCAGCATCTCCTCGATGTGAATCAACCGATCCCGAAGCTCTACTTGCGTCACCATGGCTTTTGTTGATCTTGGCTTTCGCTGAACCGGTTTCTCACCAAACCGGGCTCTGATACCACTTGTCACACCGGCGAATTTCTACCCTGAAATTTCACCCGTGATGGCGCCAAGGTTCGCCCACCTCAGCCCGCCAAACTCGCACAAGCCCACAAGAGTATAGAGGAGAAGAGAAGTATAACAATCTTGCTAACCTTTTATTGCTCACATAAAAGGAAATACAACTCTTAACACGGAGTGACACTACAAGTCTCTCTACCTGTGTGTGTCCAACTCAATAGACTCCCTAGTCTATTTATAGTACACATATTTGGCTGTGAGAAACTGCTGGAGATCATGGAGAACATGTTCCACAATATTCTCCCTGCAGTTTCAACCACTGCCTTGCAGTTCCTCAACTGCTTCCTGCAGTTTCGACTGCTGCCCTGCAATTCATCAACTGCCTCCTGCAGTTCAACTGCTGCCCTGCAGTTCAGCAACTGCTTCCTGCAGTTCAACTGCTGCCCTGCAGTTCAACTGCTGCTTTCTACAGCTCCCTTTAGCCATCTTGTCCTGCTGCTCGGTCTGCAGGACAGTTTGGGCTGTTTGGGTCTCCATCCAAACATGTCGTGACCGTCACTTGCTGCTATGTGTGCTGCCCGCGCACACATATGTTCGAGGCAGTCCATCGCCTCGTTTGATCATGCGTTCCCACACATGATGTTCCTCGTAGTGGCACCGACCACCACAGCTGGTTGTTCGCTCGTATGTGTGCTGCCCATGCACATATACGTTGGAGGCACTCCCTTGCCTCTGAGATCATGAGATCCGTTACATGATCTCGTTGTGGTGGCACCTACCACTCACAACGGGTGTGACAGTAGCCATAATCATTGAAACTTGATTTTTCTAGACTTTACAGGACACTTGATTTGATCCTGAAAGGATGTTGATAACCTCATTTTAGTTTTAGGGTATTGTGGACTATTTTGGCTTGTGTCATTTAACCTCATTTGGTTTTGAAGAGTCACTGATGATTTTCTACTTATTGTAGGTTGACTTCATTTGATTTTGATTGAAACTTGGCATTTAGCTTACTAACTAGCTAAGTTCAAGTATGCTTTAATTTGGTTTGACTTGAAAGAATAGTTAGTGATTTTCGCTGATGCAAATAATCTTTGACTTAATAATTGATAATTTTCTTAGCTTTTTGTCAATTGAGTTTGAAGCATTGCCGATAACTTTGTGTTTGTTGTTAGTGAATTTCCTTCAAATATAATGTTTGGTTGACTGATTGACCAATTGTAAGTCTGTCTTAGTTTTATTTTAACTTAAAAGAATAGCTAGCAGTTTTCACTTATACTGATCATTCTATTTTAGACTTGATTTGATATAAAGGTAATTGATGATCTAGGCTTGATGTCGATGTACCTTAACCAACCTTGAGATAGCTTGCCTTGACTTAAGTTAACACATGCTATATGGCTTCAAACATGATTTGGACCAATTTTAGGATTGGTTTTAAAGTTTTATTCAACCCATTTTAGATTTGGTACAAATTTGGTTTGACCCATCTAGGGTTTGGTACAAACTCAAGTTGACTCGTTTAGGGTTCAAACATGATTTAGACCCATTTTGGGGATTGGATCCAACTTTGATTCAACTAGCTTTGGGTTTGATTCAAACTCAATTTAGTCCTACATTGGGGATCAAATTCAAACTTGATCGAACCAGATTTGGGTTTTGTGTTTAATCCTAATTTGACCCAACTAGCATTTGGGTCAAATTTGGTTTAATTCTAGCTCAAATCGATCTTTAATTTAGATTAATCAAGTTTAGTCAATTTAGTATGAATTATTTGATTAGCATTAACTCATTCAATGAGTCATTCTTCATTTGGCTTAATTAATTTGACATAGGTTGACTAGTTGATTTAATCAATCAAATCAATTTAGAGGAGCTTGAGAGCTACCTTTTAGAATAGCATTCAAGGGAATTCGAAGCTGACTGTACAATCTTAAGGGCATTCAAGCTAAGTCTAAAGTTAGCATCTAGAAGAATCTAAAGGTCATCCTATAAGCCTAATGTTGGCATCCCAAGAAACCCAAAGTTGACTGGGTGAGTCTAAAGTTAGTGTTCATGAGAACCCAAAGGTGACCCTATAAGCTTAATGATGTTTAGGGAACCCTAAGGCCACCCTGAAGCTGAAGATGGACTTGCAAGTCTAGATTAGTATCCCGGGGAACCCAAAAGCAACTCACGTAGCCTGAATTTAGCATTCATGAGAACTCAAAGGTGGCTTTCTAAGCTTAATAATGCTTAGAGGAACATAAAGGCAATCTTGTAAGCCTTGATGGCATCTCGGGGAACTTGAATGTGGCTTAGTAAGCTCAAAGTGGCACTCAGGAAAATTTGAAGGTGGTCCTATAAGCTTAGTGGCATATAGAGGAACCTGAAGGAGGCCTTGTAAGCTTAAATTAGCATCTCGATGAACTTGAGAGTGATGTGATGAGGCTAAAATTAGCAAAGTGAAGAACCCAAGCGTGACTTGATGAGCCTAAAATTGGCATCTAAAGGAATCAGAAGACATCCTAGTGAGCCCATAGTTGGCATGTAGGGAAATCTGAAGACAACCCGGTGAGCCTAAAGTAGTATCTTGGAGATCCTAAAGGCAACTTGATAAGTTTCAAGTGCCATTGCCTCTATTAACACACAAAACAAGGAAGAGGAGGAAAAATGAAAATAAACTTCTCTTTCTATACCTTTTTCTCATCTTTCTGTACTTTTTGTGCAACTTTTCTTTTTTTTTTATTCTTTTTTCTTTTATCATTTATTACATCAACTATTTTTATATATACTTTTTCTTGTCTTTTCACCAACCCCATCTTCATCTCCATGTTTGGGTCTTCTTCATCATCCATCAACCTCCCTCTCATCTTTCCCGACTATTGATCTCAAATTCGACAAATTGGCAATAAACGATGATGACAAGTGGTGGGCAACCATGACAATAATGGAATTTTGGGGACCCATTGGGGTGCAAGTAGGTAGTGGGTGGTGGAGGTAGGTTGTGGTGTGGTTAAGAGGTAGATACAGGTCCAACTGGAGGACGACACCTATAGGGGCAACAACATGGCAATAAAGAAGTAGGAGGGAAACTTGACCATATTCTACTAGTATTCTAACCATGTTTTGGGGTGTGTTATGGTCGTGATCTGGCTATATATGCCATGTTCTAGCTGGGACAATAGTCTCAAGTGGTATGCAGTGGGCTGGTATAGTGGGTGCACGGGATGACATAGCTCAAATGTGGTGTAGCCAATGGGTAGCTGTAGGTAGAATAGGAGAGAAGCACACTCTCATGTTATGGTTGTGTTATGATCATATTTTAGACATATTTTATTCGTGTTTTGGCTATGTTTTGGGCATGTTCTAGTCATGTTTTAGTTGGGGTAGTAGTCTCAAGTGGTATTCAGGCAAGGCAATTAAGCAGCAACAAGCATCATAGTCTCAAACGAGAAAAAAGAGCAAGGGGGGATAGAATGGAAAAAAAAACATAAAGATAAGGATTTTGAGTCAGCTCTTTTTGTAATCAATCTCCTATGTCCTTTATTTATTTTTCCATATGCTTCCCCTTAGCCTCTAATTATTTCTCTTTTCTCCTTTGTTTTGTAGGTATTTATGGTTTTTATAGGCACTAAATGAAATAAAAGTCATCTGAATTTTAAATTAAGGATCACCTAACCATTATTAATTGGTTTTTATCATAATTGTGATATAATCTTTTCTTTTGAATTATTGTGGATAGGGAAATTATGATTTTATGTTTTAATGCATAATATTTTGTATAAATTCTTTTAAGATTTAAAATTTATATTTATTTGTAAATTTATAATTTACATAACTTATCGAGGGCTATTTGTAAAATTTGTCTATAAGGAGCCTATTTGTAAATATAATTTTTGGGTCAAAATTCACTTTGTCTTTAATTTGAGCTGAAGTCAATTTTTTCTTCTCTATTTTTCTTGTAAATTTTTAGAGTCAAACAAACTGCTCTCTTCATATCCCCTTCTCAAGTTTCTAGCAAAAGGAAGAGGTGCAAATAATCTCAAGGTCTTTTAGCTCTGTGCGTCCATAGGCTACTTGTAAGTTCAAGATTCTTCTTTTTTTTTCTCCTATATCTTTGGATATTATATTTTTTAGGGGTGACATGAATTTTGAATTTCACCATGAAATGAGACTTGGCCAACTTGTTATTCCTCTAAGATAGTGTTTGGATAGGTGTTGACTTTTGAAAATAGTAGAAATAGTAAAAGTAATGGAAGTCAGAAATAGTAGAAGTAACAAAGGTGTGAATTTAGTCATTTGAATAACTTTTGATGTGAAAGTGAAAGAAATGAAAATTTTATAAATTCTGTGATTTTGATCGTTTGGATTATAAGGTCAAAAATGAAAAGTGTACTTTTGATCGTTTGGATAGAATGATATGTGAAAGTAGAGAAGTGGTTTTGTAGTTATGTTAGTTAGAAATATAATATTTTAATAATAAATAAAATTTATATAATTATAATTTCGAACATGGATTATAATTATAGTAATATTCAATTATCATACTTTTAATAATTAAGATAATAAAAATAATATTTATTAAATAAATAAAATTAAAATAATTAGGGGAACAATGGTGTACCACCCTCACTTGATCTTTTTTAACTCCAGCGTGGTTGCTATTCACAACCATCAGAATTGAGCACATAGTCCATTTTTGAAGCTATTTCTCCATTTAAATCTAATCACATACTTATTAGGATAATGAAATTTATATTGTTAAATATAATACATCTTTTATTTATAAATCAATTGAGGTGACCACTCAATTAGAAATAAGTCACCGTAACCTTAATTCTAAATCAATTCAAAAAAAATGTAATTATGAGTATAAATAAAATTAATTAATTTCGTTTATGAAGCAAACAATGTAATGAAAAAATTTAAAATCATTCAAATTCATCAAAAAATGCATTCAAATGCCAAATGGAATGGAAATCACGATTTCGGTTAACTCCATGAAATTAAGAAAATTGGTTAATTTTGATTTCAAGATGCGTGTGAGTATCCGGTGAAAGCTTAGCAAGCCCAAAATCTGCAACCTGAAATAGGCGACAATTTCAAAACATTGATTTCCTGATATTACGCCCCATATTGGTGTACAGAAAAGCAAGATTTAAGCTGCAATAAAGCATATCAAGAATGAAGCAATTCACCATTGCTTCAAAATTATAATCAAGGAGAATATTTGGGGCTTTATGTCCCGATGGATTACATGTGGCTTACCTTCATGTAGATGACACAAGAAGGCAAGTGATGACGAGAAAGGAAAAAAACAGGTGAAAAAAATGGGCTGTAAGTTGTATGAATTACCGACAATCTTCATGTAAGTATGAAATGCCCTTAGCTGATCCTAGTGCAATCTTTGATCTTTCAGGCCAGTCCATTGTTGGAACACCCTTCCCTGAAACAAGCAACAAAGAATTCATACGCCATAAACACTATATCACTCCATAATTTTCAGGAAGAGGCTAACCATGAAGATGATGCTCAAGTCTTATTAGCAACAACATCATACATCAAGATCCTCTGTGCGCCAGAAATGCAATAGCCAACGAGGGGGACAAGGTGGTGATGATGAATTTTAGTAATCAATTCAACTTCTGCTTGGAACTCTCGCTCGCCTTGTCCACCACCAGATGAGTTACAATTACAGAAGCAACATCAGAAGACTCCACAAAGTGTGAATGTCAATACCTTTAGGTCCTGAATCTGCATAGTAGTGCATTGAATCATGGGAATTCTTCTTCTTCCTCTTGGCAGTACATGCACAGATAATTACAGGTAAAAAACAATAATCCAATACCAACTATAATTCCCACAATGATGATGACTGGATTTACCATCTGTTGAATCATCATTAGAATTTGTTGGTGGTAGAGCACCAGGGGGAGGGGGAGGCGGTGGAGGAGGAGACTCGTTTGAGGATAAAGAAGTTAACTTTTCCTCATAGGAGAAAATATATGATAGCATTATAAAACATGGACAGGAAGATCAATGTACACACTACAAATGTTAGCATAAGAAGAATACAAAATGAAAAACAAAAACATAAAAGCTAAATCTAAAAGCTACCTTGAAGAATGCACAAAAGAGACTGTTCTTCAGTCAATCTTTTACATTTCCAATTGAAGCTGACTAGAAGCAAAATGGATGTAAAAATAGATTCACTAACAACAAACCCCACCAACATCAAGCAATGAACACAAACCCATTCACTAACAGTAAAAAAAATTAAGTGAAAAAGAAACAAAAATCCAAAGCAGAAAGCTACCTTCAAGAATGCACAAAAGAGCTCTGAATGTCCTTGAGTCAAATATTTTAGAGGAACAGAAACACACACTCAGAGAGAGAGAGCAAACTCTCTGTGAAGACCTAGAGATAAATATTTAGTACTTTTGCTCCTTACTTAAGAGGAGAGAAGTGATCTTCTTGGCATCAAGGCTTGGCCTTCACCACCTTTTCTTCTGATTTTGGCATGGAAAATCAAGCAAGAAAAAACGTAAATACAAAAAATAAAACAGAAAATATTTCAAAACATGTCTTAGATTTAAACAAAGATACAAAGATATCTACAAATGAAAGTATGAACATCAACACACGGAGCTACTCTTTCATGGGTATTAGCAACTATGTGAACATCCTATTCCAACAAACTTGGAAATGCCTTCATTGTATGGTTGCACACAATGTAACATTTAAATACGATGAAAATTAGTATTCATCATTGCTCTCAATTTCAGACTAACAAACATCCAATGGCATGATTGCGCAATATGTGCCATTTTAGTACAGCCAATTGGCGTTTATCAAATCTCAATTCATTTCAAATATGATACTCAGTACATATGACAATATACAAAACCATGTCATGTCACCATAACTAATTTAGAAACACATAAATCTCTTTTGGCTCATGCTCTCATAGTAAATTGAGTCATCATCGACAATCATATTCATCAAAATGTATCCAGCAAAAATGGAATTAGAACATTAATAACATACAATTAGAAATTTGCATTCACAAACCATCAAATCAGCAAGCCATGAAGCCTTTGGACAGTAGACATAAGCACTCCATAATGCACATTAGGAACTGTCTTTCCAATGGGATACCTAGATAAATCTAGAGCATTGGCAGAATGGACTCAAATTTTCTTGCCAATGAGATATCCAGATAATTTAAGAGCATTAGCAACTCTCCTACTTACTTCATACCGACAACAAGAGGAGCTTAATCAAAGATCAAAACTGAAAAAGAACTCCATAAAGTAAGATAGAATGATATAAAAAAAGGAACCTTTAGCAAGAACTCTTTGTCCCAATCAACCTGTTCGAATATTGATCCCATACAGTATAAATAGCCTAAAACAGAAAAAAAATGTCCAAACTTGCCATGTTTGCATCAATTTTTATAATTATATCCATATAAATAACTGCCAGAAATCCAAACTTTGTCAATAAAATCACTCAAACCACTTTAAAAAACATATCCCACCATATCTCCACCATATCCGAGCTCCAAGATTGTAAAGCCAAGACCAAATGAAAATTTAACCAAAATTCCTCTGAAAATAGCAACAAGCTCACAACTTATCTGGATATCCCAAACTAAGACACACCCCATTCTCAAACCACAACAATAACACCACAATCAACAACCCAATGCCCATCCTGATCTCCTCCAAAGATCACACCTTTCTTTACCAAAACCACACTTTAGAAAGATCACCACTAAAAGACCACAAAACTACGAAAAAATAAAACAAAAAAATCATGAGATCAATCCTCTGCTTCTAGGATCGATCTTGCTTTGCTGGTGTGGCATGAAAGGTGAATAGAATGGGTAGCCACAACCATGAGATTAGTGACATGATCACTGAGCTGGTGGCCGGCGATGACAGAGACAGTGGGGCAGATGGACAGTGACAAGATCAGTGACACAATCACAGAGATAGTAGCTGGCGATGAGGAAGACAGCAGGGCAGATGGATGGTGACGAGATCAGCGACAAGATTGTGGAGCTGGTGGCCAACAACAAGAGCTATGTGGAAGGCGAGATCCAAGAACCGGAGATACTTGAGAAGTCACAAATCAACTACTTTTGCCCTAACAGACTGAGAAAAGTGGGTAGGCACTTCTCTTTTAGAAGCGCAACTTTCACACCGTTATGTGTGAAAATCATAGAAGTCATTCCTAGTTCATTTTTAGGTCCTTCTGAAAGTAGCACTTCCAACACTTTCATAAGTCATTTTTATCCAAAAAATAGAAGTAGTGAAAGTGTTTTTGAACTCTAGTCCAATCCAAATACTACTTAAGTCAAAAGAGGGTTTTATTTTCATGTCATGACAACATGGGTCTTCATAGACATTAGGGAAAGACATGTGTTTTGCCAACATAGGACTTTATTTTGCCATTCACATGTATACTTGATTTGTCATGTAAATGTTTATTTAACTTGTTACATCGAAATGAAATTAGTTTATCATGTGAGTTTGGGCTTAATTTATCATGTAAAAGTGAATTTAATTCACCACATAGAAATTGACTCTATTCTCCAAATTGAGGGGACTTGGTTTGGTGTGTGTAGGTGGAGTTTATTTTTCACATAGAAGTGAGATTTGATTTAATTTTTCATGCGGTGGACTTGATTTGAACACAAGTTTAATTTGGCATTTGAAAATTGTAATGTGAAAAATGAATTTAATTTGGCATGTGTAAGTATACTCAATTTATCATATGAGAAATGCTTTAATTTTTTTATTCTGTCATGAAATTATCAAACCTCTTATACCACTACCTCGGAGACCATTTTAGGTCATAGATGTTCACCTTGTAGACACAATTTTCTTTGCTCTCTTGGACAAACCCTTCAAGTTGTTGTAAAAAAATATATTCTTCTTATTCTCCATGTAAAAAAAAGTAGTTTTGATATCAAGTTGTTCTAACTCAAGATTGTGATAAATAACTAAAGCAGGTAGAAAATGAATATATGTGTGTTTAACCATAAGAGAAAAATTGGTATTGAAGTTAATGTTTTCTTTTTGTGAATATCCTTTTATAATTAGATAGATCTTAAATTTCACGCCATCTATTCCAAAAAATCCTCTTTGGTTTAGAGTATTTTCTTGTAATCAATTTCTTTTTATCTTTAGATAATTTTACCAAATCCTAATTATGCTTATTTTAAAGAGAGTCCATCTCTTCATTCATAAAAATTTATCATTAGTAAGAATTTTTATCATGCACTACTTCGTTATAGGAAGAAGGATCACTATTGTTAGAAACAAAACAAAAACTACTATATCTTCAAAACTGTACCTTTTGAGTGGCCTTAGGTTTCTTTGAGATCTTTGAAGTAGAATTTTCTCAAAAATTTCAACTTGACTCTCATAATGAGACTCAAAATTCTCTTGAAAATTTGGCATGTCTTGAATATCTTCTTGTGGAGGAACTGAAGGCTCCACCTCCACCTAAATTATATTACTAAGACTTTTTCTGAGAGATTTCAATATAACACTTTTATCAAATATTATATCTCTTTTAATAATTACTTTAGAAGTACTAGGATCCTACATATAATAGCCTTGAACTCCCTTAGTATATCCAAAGAAAATACATTATTTTAGAATATATATCTAACTTACCCTTGATGACATGTATATAAGAAGAATAACTAAAAAGCTTTAAAGAAAAATATTTTGTAGACTCACCTATCCATGTCTCTTAAAGAGTTTTGAAACCAATAGTTGTTTGAGTAAATTGATTCACAATAAAATATGTTGTGTTAACTGCTTTTGCCTAAAAATCTTTGTCAAAATCAGCTACATCGAGCATATTATGTATTTTCTCCAAGAAAGTTTTGTACATCCTTTCAACCATATCATTATGTTGAGGTTTATCTAAAATAGTAAAGTGGCATTCCATGTTTTTATCTTTGCAAACTTGAGAAACTCTATTAATTTATACTCCTTCCTATTATCACTTATGAAGTATTTGATTTTTCTACTAGTCCTTTTTTCAATTGAAACTTTCCATTGATTGATAATAAAAAATATTTTGACTTTGTGATGCAAAAAATAAATTCATACTTTTCTATAGTAATTATCAATAAAATTGACAAATTAATGAGTACCATATTTTGATAGAATAGAAGAGTACCACACATTAGAATAAATATAATCAATCAAAACCTTTAGTGAAATTGATACTAGTATTAAACTTTACCTTGGATTATTTATCATAGAGATAATTCTCGTAAAGATTTAATTTATATGAGTTGAGGTCTTTTAACAATTTCCTTCTTTGCTTATATGTCGAGATGTATGTGCCTAAATAAGTCATATCAGAAGAATCCTGAGAAATTACTACTTCATCTTTAACTATTTTTTCTATTAGCTCATATAAATTTCTATGCTTCAGGTCTTTCATTATGTTCAATAAGCTTTTAGCAACTTTTAGAACTCTACCTTTGTTAGAGTAATTACAACTAGTAAAATCCAAAACATTAAAAGAAATCAAATTCTTTTTCAAATCAGAAACATGTCTAATGTTAAAGTCCTAACAATATTATCAAATATCTTAATTTTGGTTGTTTCAATTCTGAGAATTTTGCTTGAATTTTTATTACCCATTAAAATGAAAATGTCATTATAAGACTTGTAGTCTTAAAATCAATTTTTGTTAGGATAGATGTGGTAAGAACAAGTAGAATCAAGAATTCAAATATGATAGTAACAATGAAAATTCAAACTAATAAAGAGAATGTTATCTTAATTATTATCAGAACCTCCTTCAACAATTAACACTTATTCTTTGACTTGTTCTTTAGATTGAGATTCTTTTTTTTTTTTACTTTGAGCTTCCAACAATCCTCAATTGCATGTCTCATCTTCTTGAAGTACCTTTAACTCTTTTCTTTAGATTTGAATATGAAATGAATTACTTTTGAACTTTCTTTAGTATGATCTTCAATAATCAATGCTTCTGATTATAACTTATCTCGTTCAATCTTTTTCAAATATTCATTAAATAGAAGGATAATAAAAATATCATCAAATTTTAAATCCTTACCATATATGAGAGTAGTTTTTATATTCTTAAGAAAAGGAGGTAGATATAATAATAAAATAATTATCTTATTTTCATATTTAATTTTGACATCAATGCTTAATAATTGATAGACTAATTTATTAAAAATATTGAGATGATAAACCATTTTTATAATTTTTTCATCTAAAAATTAAAAACTTATACTTTAGGTGGACTTAGTTTGTAATGAACTTATTCATGTATTATTTTTTCAACTTTTTTCAAAGTTTTGAAGGTAATGCCTTATTTAGGAATAAATAGCATATCTCACAGATAAGACTGAAAATAATAGCGCTATATGTACGCATCTTTAGGTTTAATATCCTTCAATGTACTTCTCAATTTTTATTGAATAAAGGTTGCGCAAACTTTTACTTGACAGATAGGTAACTCTTGTTTTCCATTAAATTTCTATATATTGAATTTCATAGTAGACATTATTATGCGGAAGATGAATATCACCATAATTTACAATGTAAAAGGAGAAAAGAAAAGAAGGTAAAGAAGCACACAAAAATGTACATGATTTAGTATATAACCTATTTTATGGATGAAAATGATTTGAAAGAGATTTTAGTAATGAGAAAAAAAGGAGATTACAATGAAAACAAAATTTCAATAATGCAAACGCTCAACTGATTAGCTTAGATGTCACAATACTTTTTGAGAGTTTAGGTTATGCTTCTGTATCTCACACTAAACCTTTAAATAAATAGAGTATTTATATGAGTGGTCTCATCAGAGTAGAAAACTGACTCAAATAAAAATATGATATATTAATTCATGTCTTAGAGTAGGAGACCAATTTAGAAAAAAATTTGAATCACTAATCGAGATCCTAATTTGAATCCTAATTTAAATATAATTTTTTTATAAAAATTCAAATTTAAAACATAGTTAAGTCAACAGAGCACAAGGCTAGGGTAAGGTCGGGTAGCCAGCAAGTGCTACATAGGCTCGCACAAACGAGATTAGAGAGCCCGCAGGTGCATATGTGGGCGTGAACACGCGGAAGAGCAGATCTGTAGAACAAAGAGAAAGGTGATAAGCAGAGAAATAAAACAAGGAAGGGATAAAGGAAGAAGACAAGTTAGAAGGAAATGCTATTGATGTTTCACAGATGTCTTCCTGCACTTCTTTGCTTCTTGTTGTTGTTCAATGACCCTGATCTGTCTCTTCCTCTCTGTTTGTGGTCTATCTCTCTTCTCCCTCTTTCTCTTAGTCATCAAGGAAACTGAGACACATGTTGCAAGAAGACCAAAAGCATGGGTTGCAGGAGGTTGGTTATTGATGCAGGCAACTTTGCGGCGGAGAGGGCTGGTAGTGGAAAAGAATACGGCCAAAGTGCCAGTGTGGACACATAGTAGTGGCAGAAGAATCAGTGTGGCTCGGGAGGGTAAGCGGATGCGCCTCTGTCCCTTCTCTATTATATCAAGGCTTTTTGTATAGAAGTTGTTGGACCATGATGGAATGGGAATTTTGTAATTGAGAGTGGAGATGGTTAAATAAGCCATTCCCGCTTTTGTGAAGATATTTACCAATAGGTTTGACTGATTTAATTTCTTTAATCTTTATCACAATGTTCGATCAAGAAATCCCAGCACTATTAAGTTTTTACACATAACCCTCATTTTAACATATTATATTAAAATTTTCAATTGTGATATATTCTAATTCAAACCCTTCACATTTAAGGCATTTTACTAGTATTGTGATTTTAAATTGGGTTGCAAATTTTTGCTCAAACACTGCATTTTCTATCGAATGTAAGTCGTGTAAAAGTATTTGGTGAAGAACATACACTTCAAAGCATCTTAGATGGGTGCTTGCTTCTCTAGGGAGTAAACGTTGAGTGGTGCATTGGTTTGAAAATTTTGAAGGGCAATACCCATCAATTAGATTCGCGGTGTGAAACTGAGCACATCGTACCAGCTCTGTGCACTATGTGGGCAGCAGCATTCCCGTTCGAGTGAAGAACGTCAAGTATTGGTGTTTTAAGCTAATGACGAAACATATCTGCAGCCAAAGTGCAAACCTCAACATTGATTGATGATTGATTTTATATTAATTGGAGTTTGAGAAACTGCTCACTTTAAGAATGACATAATTTCATATTTTTTTCATCATGTCAGTTGTGGTCCATTTAGTTTCAAATCAGAGTTTGCAAGCTTTTTTGTGTCCTCTCTAACCGATTTCAACCTGCATATGAAGAAAAAGATTATTGTGACTAGAGAAAGATGCTTTAACACTCAAGTTAGTATACTATTTTTTGGTGGTTCCTTTTGCTTTCAAGAGAGTAAGGATTTTTTTTTTGGAATAATATGTAGAAATTGAATTTATTGAGAAAGGAGAAAGAAGAAAGGATTTGAAACTCTTTACATATGTGCTCTTAACTTTGTTATATTGGATGCTCTAGGTAGCTTAATCCAATCTCCTTCAGTAATTGCACTATGGTTAGTGTCTGAGTTAACCAAAGACAGTTTGGGAATTCTCCTTGACCTTCTATACCATGATTCAATAGAGATTTATCATATAGGGGAAAATGGAGTAGGGGTGGCAGTTAACCCAGGAAATGCAAAGAGTTGGTGGCACAGATGGTGTAGGTATTTGTCTATTAGGGGCATCGTTAAGGTAATACCCATAGGGATAGAAGGAATGTATAGAGTTTGTAGATGATCCATTGTACGTATATCACAAGTGTGCCACAACCTATGAAGCTCGTCTTCTAATATGTGGGTTATAGAGTTTGTTCTTTGGTAGCTAAGTTATGGAGCTTGTCTTCCAATATGCAAGTTTTGGAGCCCATCTTCTAATGGTCGAGTTATTAAACTCATCTTGTTATGAGCAAATTGTGGAGTCCATCCTTTGATGAGCTATGGAGCTCATTTTCTAATGAGCAAGTTATGGAGTCTGTCCTTTGGTAGCCAAGCTATGGAGCTCATCTTCTGATGAGTGGGCTATAAAGCCACCGTCATATAGGACTTAGCCCTTTGGAGCATTGTTGGATTTGTGTGTAGTGATGAGACTGGTGGATTTAATTTTGGCTTGACTTGCCTTCTAATTTGTTTGACGATTTGGCTTTAGTTCACCATTACTCCTTAACACATCATGACCCCCAAACCCTTTGTTCGATTCTCAAATGATTGGATGTAAGGGCTTATTTTGAAAATTATTCTTGGCTGCTACCTTGCTCACATTGCCTTTGGAAACTTGGAGTGTTGCGCCCATAACAACTCCCCGTTTAACATTCTAGTAGTCTCCTGATGTCTCAAATTTTGGTGGCATCTCTTTGAATGTTGCTCCTATCCGCCGATATCTTGGAATGTGACTTTTCATCGGTGGGTGGTTCTAGCCTCTTGGGCTGCTTATGTGAAACTATATAAGGAGAGCAAGGCACTTTTTACTAGTTATTGGAGATCTTGCTACTTTTTCTTCATTTTTCTATGGTTGCACCTTCTTTATCCATCTTTGAACATTTCACTTTTTCATTCACGGATGTCGCTAAGTAAATCGACTATCGCAATTTGATTATTTTTATGGTGATGTGCACTTATGGGATTTTATGCGAGAATCTATGACCCTAATTCTCCTCACGAGGAGGATTCCCATGCATTAGGGCTACCATCCAATGCTCCAGACAAGGAGTTTTTAGATAGTGCCCTAGTGTTGCTTTTATAACTCTTGCTCTTTGAGCCTTGCTATTAAGTTAATCCTCTCTTGGCTTATTCTAGTTTGATGATGCTGTCCAAAGTATGTCTGGGCATATTCTAACCTATGAAGTAGTGAGTTCAAGGGTTGAGTTGGGCCCCCTGCAGTGGGAGTTGGACTATGCTAACTAAGAGGTATTGAAACTACAGTGAACACTCCAAGTTGTTTGTGTCGAGCTCTTCTATAGTAGGGAATAGGTGGCCTCTTTTTGGGTACATGCCCAGAGCGAAGAGGTGTGGGCTTTTGAGGTGAGCATAGCCTAGGAATGGGCCAAGGGGGAATAGGCCAAGGTTGTGGAGAAATTATGCTTTGGTGAGAAGTTTTGAGCTTTTCTGGACCAAGCTTGGGAAGATGGAGTTGCTAAGGGGAGGCAGCTCTTGGCCAAAATCAAGTCAGTCTCATTTTTGCAAGAGTATGATTACTATAGGAATGAGGCAATTCATCTTCAGAATAGCTGGTCATTCAATGTTTGACAACTCTTTGCTTACATTGTGGAGGGTGTGGTCCAATGCCAATTTGAGAATTATTTCACCACAATTTGGAGATTGAGGTATTTTTGGGACCCTTTCAACTGGGCTGTGGCTGCTCTACCTTTGCCTCCATTGAATGTTTTTGACTTTGCTTTCACTTTTGATATTTCTCTATCACACTTTGTCTCCTTTTACTTTTCTAATGGTTCTGTACCTTATAGTCTTCCTACTCTAGGCTACTATATAGGAAGGAAGGAAGGACGGGGGTGGGGGGAGAAAGCTCCCACACTAATAAGGATTGAACTATGGATGATGAACCTTCACGACTTGAAGGGCCCCAATGTACTTGCCATGTTGTGGGAGCTTGGCTCTTTTGCATATCTCTAAATAAATGAATCATTTTGCCAATACTTTATAATCCTTATCCCTGTTCAATATGCCTTGAACATGTTACTTTTTTTTTAGTTTCTTTCCATAATGATTATAAGGTATTGGAAACTCTTAGTCTCAAGGGGTGGGGCAAATTCATCGCTGTCACTTTTTCCTTCTATAACCTACCTTGAGCATGCTCCTATCAGATCATGCCACATTCTTCTTGAATTGACTGTCCTATTAGGGGTGCATGCCTTTGATGACAATCATGAGGTAAGCAAGGCTTGATCCTAACTATCGATCAATAACCATTATAATAAGGATGCACAATCTCTGCCCACATCTCAAGGTGGGCTAGTTCAAATCTTGGCTATTTGTCTCACTTCATAAGTAGAAAACATTTCTTCTTCCCCATGCCTTATTGCTATTGAAATCAAATAGCCTTGGTTTGCTGCTTCTTCTTCCATCTTTCTTGTCGGTGGTTTATTGCTCTCTACTGATCCTTTCGACCTTCATGGTATCGAGTAAGTCTTTTTTTCTCAGCTTTATACTTTGCTTTTGATGTCCTTGCAAAGACTCTGCCTTTGTTACAAGGATTTTTTGCAACTAGGGCTTCATGCAATGTATTTTTTTCTTATTTTCCCTTTTCTATTTGGGGGTGGACCTTGACTTTTCCTAATAACTTTAAGGCCATAGCTTCCCTTTATTCTGATGGTTGCCTCCTTATTTGGCTCATCAAATTTTGCCTTGGGTAGGAGTGCATGTTTGCTCCCTTCAAGCTTTGATGAGGCAAGTCTTTTTGTCTCATTGGCTGAGGTTCGAGATAGAGATTTAGAGACTAACCAAGACAAAACATCTCCTAATCTACGAGGGTTCAAACCACCTCAAGTGTGGCCCCCCCATGCATCGTCCCCCTTCCTGCATCTATGTCTAGTTGACCCATTGAACAAGGTTTGAGTTATAGATTAGTTGTCTTATCTTTGAGTTTGGCTTTCTAGAGCACCTTCAAATGTCTACCTTTTCTGAAGATCCAAGCATGATAGAGGTATCGTAAGGTGTTTCCTTTTGCTATGATGCCTACTAAATCCAATTTAAGGTTGGGTTAAGTTTTCCTTCCCTTCATTCCTTTAAAAAATTCTTAAGGAGTACAAGCTATCCTTGGAATTGGTGATATTGAACGTGATGACAGTGATATCAACCTTCTGGGAGTACTTTGTGGCTTGCAAGGTGACTCCTTCTGTAAATTTATTGAACACTATCTTTATGTTGTGTCAGATTGAGGAGCATGATGGATATTGATGTGTGTCCCAACATAAGGGTTGGTAGTTATTTTTTGGAACTCGTTTAATTCATGGTTGGAAGAGACACTGTGTTAGGTTTTTTTATATTGAAAACCAGGGACTACCTATTAGGGTTGGTGCTCCCTCTTACTATGGCAAGAGCCCTAAGCGTAGTGGGCATCAGGCTTAAACTTTTGAGGTTTGGATGAGATTTGCCATGGTTAGTGAGAGGAATGCTCTCCTATGGAGCTCTAAGAAGTATCTACACTTGTACAGCTTGAGCATGGCTTAGAGTTTGGGTGAGTAGTGCACTCTTGGGTTGGCATCCTTAGGTGTTTCCAAAACTCTCTTACTTATGATGGTTTGCTCTTTTTGCAAGGGAAGATAAAGCTCAACACATCAACTACACCTTAGGCAATAAACTTTCCCCTCCCATTTCCTCCAAACAAATAGTAAGGGAGGGAAACTCCTCCTATTCTCTGGCTGCCAAGAAGATGCAATCTTGGCTTCTGACTAGGAGGTTGAGGTTACTCAGTGCTCCTATCCTTGGCTATAGGGAAGAAAGGAAAAGTAAAAGGGAGGCATCACAACCCCCACTTTGAGCATTGTAAATTAAGGTGAAACACTTGTCATCACTCTGATCCTAGGACCTTCCCTTGGACCTACTCCAATTGCACCACCTTTTGTGGTTGAGTAAGGGACTAGTGTGCCTGCTAGAGTGTCATCTTCCTCTAGGGTTAGGCGGCTAGTTCGAGCACTGTGCTTCTAGTGCAAATTCCCCCTGCAGGCTTCTTCAAGCTCCAAACTAGTAAGTTCATCTCCACAAAGATGAATAATAGTATTGTGAGGATAATGTGATTGTCTCCCACTTTTCCTTCTTTCTCTCTTTTTTTTGCTTCTTTTTCTTTTTCTTTTTTCTTATTGCTTCCATCAGGTCACTGTAGCAAGCCATGGTCACCAACGAAACCCTTAGATGGATTAGGGCTATAGAGGAGTTTGTCTAGATGTCTTATGCTATAGTTGATGCTGGGGCTTTGAGGGTTGCCCAGCTAGAAGGAGAGCTCACTCAAGTTAAGGACCTGCTAGAGGTAGCCAAGAAGGAGGCATTTGATGTGGCTCAAAGGACTGAAAATATTGAAAAGGAGGCTGATCTTTCTAAAGGTCAGGCTATGGCCTTTGAGGCTAAAGCTAAGGCGACGAAGGAGGTGCACAATCAAGCATTGGGTGAAATTGATGCTACTCTCTACGAGGCAATGAAGGAGTTCAAGGAGTCAAATGAGTAAAGGGATGAATTTGCTAGTTGGAGTATTGACAAGCTCACCGATGGCTATTTGTACTACCGATACAATGTCCTTGATAAGCTATTGAAGTTTGACTTTGACTCTTTTGAAGACTTATTCCTTTGGTCCATTGACCTTGGGTTACTACAAGAGTGATGTCGCCACTATTAGTATGATGCTAGTGGCCTCTCTTTGTCCCCTCTCAGTCCTAAGGATGGTCCTTTTGGATATGGGGTAATGCCTCCACTTGAGACTAGGAATGTAGGTCCTTTAGTGGGCCCTACTCAACTTGGTGGGAGCACCTAAGCTTTTGGAAGTTATACTTGTTAGGTAATTTTTGGAATCCTTCACTCTTTTGAGCCTCTTAATGTAGTAGGGATTTCTCTCCCTCTTCATTGATTTCTAATGAAAATGTCTATTCTATATAATATGACTATCTCACTTTGAATGTAATTCGAAAGGAAAAGCTTTAGTCATATCTCCTTTCTTTATGAGTGGCTCTTTAGGCCATGAGGTCTAGTGGGGGCTTCATCTCGGAGGGGGGGGGTTCGTATTCCATCCCTACCATGGGAGGTTGATAGTCCTCTCTCAATTTATTACTCATGTCATCTCACAATATAGGGAATAGTTATTTTTAAGCTTTCATCCTTAGCTGATAGTTGGTGATGCATCATGAGCCTTCACTGGTGACAATACCTAAATGCTTTGTCAGTTGCACACAAGCTTATGGTTATGCTACAGAGTTCAAGCATGGATCTTATGATTAATTCCTGGTCGAGCATGTGGCCTACAGTTGTGAATTGTCCCCCTGTTAAGAGCTAATCTTGTAATTGGGTTTTCGATCTCTTTGGATATTTTCATTTCCTGGTATTTCATTGCTTTAATTAGGATGTAATAAGAGGAAGGTCATAGCTATACCTTTTTTTGCAGCACATGATTTATTAGGCCATGTTGGCTAGAAAGTTTCTTGAGGTGAAGTATGAGAGTTTGTAACCATACCTTGATCAAGAACAAATCTTGTAACTAGGCCTTCAAGAGGTCAAGCAAGAGAGTATATAATTATACCTCAGTCAAGAGAAAATCTTATTACCAGACCTATGGGAGATCAAGTGCGAGAGTTTGTAATTTTACCTTGAAGAGTAGATCTTATAACTAGGCCTTCAAAAGGTCAAGTGTGAGAGCTTATAATCATACCTCAATCAAGAGTAAATCTTGTAGCCCAACCTTTGGGAGGTCAGTCATGAGAGCTTATAACTATACCTCGGTCAAGAGCGGATCTTATAACCAAGCCTTTAAGTGTCAAGTGTGAGAGTTTGTATCGATATCTAGGCCCACTCTTGAACAAGATTACAAGATTACGAGGGCCACTCAAGGGCTATCAAGCAATTAAAGGCTATCTCACCAAACCTATCTCCTCAGTGGTGACTAAGGTATGGTGAGATAGCCCTTGTTGCTTGAGCCAAGGGATGAGATGGTGACCTATCCCCTCAGTGGTGGTCATTCATGTTCATAGTCAGGATTACCTCCCTTATCTTAAACTTCAAGTTTTGGCACTCCTTCATGTTATAGTTATGGTCTCTACGATACCTACAATACTTGGCGGTATATTAAGCCTTCCCCATTATTGGCAAATTGGAAGGGGATTCTACAAGTAGCCTGAGGATGGTTGAGTGGGGTGTAGCTTTGGAACTTAGCTTTGCAATCCTATGGTTCAGCTCTTGGCTTTTGGGCTCAAGTAGTCATAACTCTCTTCTCTCATTTTGTTATCATCTCTTCTATGTCAATGTATTTGTAGACCTATTCCATGAATTCCACCAGTGTTTGTGGTAGTCATTGAGCAATTTCGTACAACACCCACCCAGCCTTGAGACTATTCATAACTACAACTAAAATAATAGAACTATTAAGATTATTTACCTAGATTTGAGCTACATTAAATCTAGAGAGGTAGTCCCTCAGGTTCTCTCCTTTAACTTGGCAGATCGTCAGTAAAGTTGATGAGTTGCAATGCCTTGGTACAAGCAAGAAGAATTGGTTTATGAACTTGCACTTCAAATTTATGAAGTTCTCCACTACCTCAGTAGGGTGGCTAGAGAACTAAGCCCAAGTTGAGACTAGAAAAGTGGCTCAGAATGCTTTGCACATCGTACTTTCAGTTGTGCTGTGTAGCAATATGCTATTCTTGAATGACCTAATATGATCCAATGGGTCCCTAGTCCTATCGTATGACTCTCATGATAGTTGTCAAAACTTGGGTTGTGGTGGTTCAACTATAAGCCATGGGTTCAGTGCACTCATCATGCTGCTCATTGCTGGTTTAGTCTTAGCTAAGCCTCACAGTCTTTTCTTTACCAATTGGGTGATGTACCTTTCCATCTTTTTAGCACTCCATGCACGCCTATCTTGGTAGACAGCTCATAGTTCCTATCAGAAGGGTTAGTTTGAGCTTGACCCTCATGTCAAGTTGAAGTTTTAGGAGCATACATATTCTTAGCTTGGCTATTATGCAACTTGAGCTTGTGCTTTTACTGATTGGGTGATGGCTTGAACCTCCACCACCAGTTGGATGAACTCCTCCTTGGATATGTGTTCTTCATTGCAGCCACCTAGATCTGATTTTGGATGGCTAGGACCTAGCTCCGGAGATGCTCACATCGTTTGAGGACAAGGATCTAGGGTGTCCTCAAGAAGGCTTGCTATGACACCATTTGCTTTGAGGTGCTAACTGCTACCTACTTTCCAGGACACTATTGTCAAGGTGGCATGATTATTGTTTGCTATCCAAAGAAGGATCTTTCAGTGATTCTCAGTGATTGCACTAATTTTTTGTGGTCTATCCAATTTCGAGCAAGTGCTTATGAGCTCTTCTTAGTCCTCTCCAGCTGATTCTAACCTACAAAAAAATAAAAAATACTACCCATCTCGTCATAATTGGTGGAGGACACTTTGCTGCTTAAGTTAGTATATCATCATTTGGTGGTCTCTTTCACTCTCAAGGAAGCTAGGATTTTTTCTTGAAATAGTATGTAGGAATTAAATTTGTCAATGAAGGAGAAGGGATTCAATATCCTTGGATGCTCTTGGCCTTGTTATATTGGGTGCCCTGGGTAACTTGACTTGGCCTCCTTAGGTAGGTTTACCATAGTTGGTATATGAGTTAGCTAGGGGTAGTTTAGGGACCTTCCATACCATGATTCAGCAAGACTTTATCATGTCACAAAAAAGTGGAGCCGGAGTGATAGCCAGCTCAACGATGCAATGAGTTAGTGGTATCGAGAGTTGGTAGCATATGTGGTGTAGGTGTTTGTCTCTTAGGAGTGCCATTGAGGTTATACCCATAAGGACAAGGAATGTGCAGAGTCTGCACATGATCCATTATACATATATCATATAAGTGTACAATGAGTTATGGAGATCATTTTCTGATAAATAGGTGGTAGAGCCCATCTTTTGGTGGTCGAGACATGGAGCTCATCTTCTAATGAGCAGGATGTGGAGCTTATCCTTTGGTAGCCGAGCTATGGAGCTCATTTTATGATAGATGAACTGTGGAGCCCATCCTCTGGTAACTGAGCTATGAAACTCATCTTATGATAAGCAGGCTATGGAGCCACTAAGTTATGGGACTTAGTCCTTCAGAGCATTATTAGATTTGTGTGTACTGATAAGGCTGGTGGCTTTGGTTTTGGCTGGACCCACCATTTGGCTTATTCAGTGATCTAGCTTTGGTATACCATTGCTCCTTTATACATCAATGTCCAATTTGTGATGATATAGTGAAGGTCTTTTACAAAGATAAATAGTTTTGTGGTTTGACTTATATATGTTCACAACGATAATTTGGATATGTTTTCTTTGCCATTTTTGTCAGATGTATTTGAGGTGATGAAGAATGAGTTATGTTGTCAAAATTTAATTTTTCAAATTGACTAACTTGGTTGTCATGCATTGCTTCCTTTCCTATTTGGAAAGTAGTAAGTTCTTTTTTGGAATTTTTGGGCCAAATGATGGATTTATTTAGATATCTTGTTGATATACATCCAAAAACACAAATAATGAACTAATTGTAGACATTTCCAAGTGCAATATTTCAATTTTTTTCTTTTATTTGCCCTATAGCTATGAATATTAATTTATTAGGCCATTGTTTACATTCCTATTGAGAAAGAAAATTATGCTATCATAGTTGGCAATCTGATGTCTAATATTTATCATCAAACAACATTATCCATTACTTTCTAGAAGTGAAATTTGGTTGCAATGATTGCAATTATATGCAAAATTCTAGTCATTTATATTCTTTTAATAGTGCAATAGTATAATAATTTGTTGGATTACCACACCTTTACACGTGACGACCTAAGATTGAGGGTGTGAACACGTGTGTAATAACAGGACACCAATTTTACCTATAATGGATTCCAATAAATCTCAACTTCTGATAAACTAGGTTCTTAGTATTGGTCAAGGATTAGGGTTTGTGGCTTCAAGAGGTTCCCTTCAGATCTTGACCGCGCCGCCAGTAGGTATGCTTTCTTTCTTTCTTTTTGCTCTCCCATGATTAGCATTTCACCTTTGAGGACTTATTTTTGTGCAAATTGTTTGCTTATTATTTTTAATTTTTAGAAATTTCCTTCGCTCCTCTTGATTTGCAACCAAATAATGTGAAGTTGATAAATTCATGCTAATTTTTCAAGATTATAAATAATTACCTGAAATTATCTCAAAATAATCCTAAATTCTTGAGAATATAAGCATAATTTTGACTCAAAATTAAGGTTTTAGGGCATCGGTTCAAGAAGAAGGATTTTTGGGAAAGAAAAAGGAAAAAAAGGAGCAAAAGCTACCCATTATACCCCTCTATTTCCAAGGCTTCAATGGAAAGTAGTTTTTTACAATCATAAAGGAGATTTAATAAAGATTTTGGGTTGAGTGTAGTGTGAGAAAGTGAAAGGGTCACTCCCCCAACTTTTGGGAATGCCACAATTCTATCTGTTGTAACTTTTCCTTGGAATAACCAATTGAAAAATATTGAGAGGAGTCAAATTTGAAACCATATTCACCCAGGAGGTACCATGCTTTTCAACCTACAAGAAAAACATCTTAGAGTCAGGCCTAGGAGCCTCCTCCAATGCCCAAGTCATTTTTCTTGTTTTAAGAGAAATAAGGTATTATGAGGATCCTTTCTTACCTCTCCAATGCAAGTGGCCTTCTATTCTCCAGCTTGACTTGCTAGTCAAGTAACCCAACCTCACAATAACCTTGGGTTTGCCCAAAGGTTAGGAATAATATAGTGCTTTTACCATATTTTAAAAATGATCACTGAGTGTGCTTAAATCTTGTTTCGCTATGGTTCTAATGTATCAGATTTATCCTCTCTTGGCTACCTTGAAATGCTATGCCTCTAGCACATATCCCAGTTGGTCATCACGTGGCCTTCTGGGACCATGATGTGATTATGGTGAGTCATACAAGTTCGCATAGGCCCCATGAACCTCTAGTAGTTTAACTTCTTTCCTTAAGTTTAGGCCCAAACCCTCAATCATTAGCCCCCATACCCTTAGGTATTTGAAGAAGCTTGTGGGCGTGTGAACCATATGCTTCTCGCCTTTCAATCCTTACATCGAAGGTGATGCACATGATCTATGGTTTGCACTTGTGAGTAATGAACATAAGTCTTTTCACATGTTAACTTTGTTCATGCATCCGAACACTTCATTAGTGAGCATTAGATAAAATACCATCACTAGTTATTGTTTTGGGAATTAGAGGAAATGCCTATCTCTAAGGCTCTATTATCTCTTCCCCTTCATGTAGTGGCACAAAATAGGACATAGGATGAGATGGCCTATAAAAGGCTTGAGTGAGGCTACTAGATTCCTCTCCTCATGCTTTCTTTTTGGTGATCTCCTCTATCTCCATTTAGGACTTTTGCAATTGTGCCAATTATCAACCATGTCTTTCTTTGATGCCATCAAAGGTTAGTTTTTTTTTCTCTGTATCTTATAAGTAATATGATTTGCATTGGACTTGTTTGACACAATTAGATACTTTTATAGCAGTGGCCTTCTTGTGGGGTCCACAACACTAATGAATTTTACCTTGCCCTAGCTCGAGAAACCTTTATTCCTCTTTTACTTTTTTTATTTTTTTTTAAAATTTTCTTTTCTTTAGGCTCTAATACAAGTTCACCTAGCATCAACAACTAAGGTACTATATAGGGCATTGCTTTGCTTTTCTAGGCTTACCTTTTTCAACTTAGACCCCCCTATTTTATGTTTGCATGTAGCTCACAGAGTGTATCCTTAGAGAGAGGAACATCAACATTGTAGTTTCTATATTTGGACTGCCAAGGGGCTCTAAAGTAGAGTTTATGAAGGGAGAGGTTGAAGTAGCTGCCCTTCAAGACTAATATCATATCCTTGAACATATTTTGAGAGTTCCACAAGGTCAGATTGTGGTTCCCACTCAAGGCTTCTAGCTCCAAGTGTTGTTAGGCTTTGATTTGGTGCTAACAAGTGACCCCCATGGCTTCCACCTCATGATCACATTTCTAGCATTGGCTAGGTCCAAGGGGGTCAAACCATTAATTAAACTTTGTGAGTTTGAGCTCTAAATATAGTGGCCAATGGTCCTTTCTCAATGTAAGGGGAAGAGCTATTCATGATCAAAGACATTTGGCCCAAAATTAGTCAGGGGAACCAAAAAGAGCATTAGGGGTGGATATTCCCTCTAATTCATGAGTTAAGAACAGTATGCCTATATACAATGTTAGCTTGTTTACCTTACTAGGCCTCCCATCATTAGCTCAATGCAATTTATAAGTTGAAGTGATGTTTAATAAAATGAAAGGATATCTAATGAATGCATATGTTTTACCTCAAAGTTAGTAGTTAGTTGAGTTTGTATGACATCCTTGATATGGAGACAACTTCCTATGTTTCAATTTTTTGAGATTCTAATCTTGAGCATAGCCCTGTTTAACTTGACTAAACTATATGAGGTGTCCCTACCTAATAAGAAATTTATTTCTTGCTTTAAATATCAAAATTCCTCAGTGTCATGTTTAATATCTTAGTTGAAACAATAATACTTAGTTGAATCTTGCTTTCATTCAAGATTGTAAACCTTCACAAGGGGACAATTCAAGTAATCCTAGTGCTTCAACTATGCTAATATTTTAGTATGAGGTAGGTCCAACAAGGTAAAAGATTTGAACTCCCTTGCCTTTGTTTTCTTGTAGAGGCTATTTTGGCTTTTACCTAACATTACCCTTACTTATCCTTATCTTCATGATAGGTTACTCATTGTTCTTGCTTCTCCTTACTTTAGTCCACTCATTACTATTGCTTCTCCTTAACTTTGTCTTTATTTTATTTATGTTCATGTACCCTTTTAGTCTAGAAATTCTATCATAGTGGGATGTGGTATGAAGGCTAAATGAAATGCCAAAGTCCTAAATAAAGGTTGTTTAGGGTTGTGACTACAAAAGGAGCCATATAGATCTTGTACTTCTATATAAAATGTGTTAATTTGAGCTAAATAATCATTTAGGAGTTCTCTTCCAAGTTTTCAACTTGCTAATAGAGAGATTGAATTTTTACACTAAGGAATAAGATATTTGAACTAGGCCACACTTTTGTACCTAAAATCATCAAAGCAACTAATCAATCCTCTAGTACCCCTATGAACTAGGCTTTTGTTGTGTGTTCAAATTTCATCAAGATGACTTTGTAGATACTATGTTTTTATCTATGTGGAGAAGAAAATTTGGCCAGTAGATGTACACATGGTCTACTTGGTCACCAAAGGTGGTGTATGCATCTAGAAATTGGAGCTCAAACTTCAATGAAGGAGATTATAAAATGATGTTTTGCAAGAATAACATGTTGAAGTTAGTCCCAAGCCCATTTTTTGGGTTGGACCTAGCTGCTCCATGTGTCTCTTCTAAGCATTCCTTTCAAATGGCAATTAGCCTTGGATCTAGATCATTAAACCCTAAATACTAACCCCCTCATATGGTGGAATAAGTTGGGTGATAATATTTGGATGAATCTAGCTAGGAAGATAAACTGAATCAAAGTGGGTTCAAATTTATTTATTGAATTTGTTCACTTAGCTTTGGGTTAGCCTTGAGCTTGGTGAAGAGGTGGAGACAATAGAATTTTAGATGACATAGTAGGATTTAGGCATAGAGGTTGAACAAGGGGTTATTGGGAAATAGACATATTTACTTGCTAAGCGAGGCTTGGCATGATGAATGATATGGAGTGTTGACATGGTGGAGCTAAGGATGGACTTAACACAATGTGAGCTTATGTAAGGAGTGGGGTAGAAGTTGAAAAATATAGCAAGAACAAGATTGGGAAGCCCCTAGCCTTGATGCTAGTCAAAAGCATAGCTAAGTAAGGACCTAGAGATAGGCACTCATCTGTTTCAACTCCTTATGGTTCATCATGGTAGTAGCTTAGTTATAGTGTGTTGCAAGAGGAGCTATTAGAGGTGGTTGTGGGTTGTGTGGAACTACTTGATATGAGTAGTTCGACATTGCTTGATGTCATTAGTGGGAAAATCCCTGGGATAGCCATGGAACTGTTGTGGTTAAGCTATTTGTGAAGTAGCTACCTTTGCTTGGGAGCTAGCCATGCTATTGCTTCAGATAGACAAGATTGGATTGCCTAAAGCCATAATGTCAAAATAGAAGGATTAGCTTTATTTGAGCATCTCAATGAAATTACTTGTTTATGCTAACTAATCCTTAGACTAAACTCTAGTTTGTAGTATACCTAGCTTGAAACATGCAAGAAAAAAGCCAAGGTAGGGGACTAGTTGTGGTACCTCTAACAATCAATTCAATGTAAAATAAGAAGATGAAGTAGAAAAGATGATGAAGCAAGAAGAGTAAGAATTTTTCTTAAACACTAGACTCTATTTATAGCACTATTTATCTCAACTCTTAAGTTTCTTGATCCTCTAGAGAAAATCCTAGTTTTAACATGGTTAGGGAATAATTAATCCTCATAGATAGGGTTATGGAGTAGGATTTGCAACCCGTTACCTGCAAAAATAAAATTTGACAAGCAAAAAATATGTGAAAGATACTTTCTAGATAGTATGACAGTTGATGTTGTAATAATATATTGTGGGGCTCAACAGTAACCTATGTAGTAACTCCCTAATGGAGCAAGAATGTGTAGTGGCATGGTTCAATACTAGATTTGATTCAATATTTAAGCCTCTATAGCTCAACCCTTCACCAACAAGACAAGTATAAGACAAAAGGTAGAGCTTTGAAAGTGTATATGTGAAATGTTATGTTTAGAATGAAGAATGCAAAACCCTTTGCCTACTACCGTTTAATGGCTTATATACATAGCATAGTATGGTATTTTTGGAGAGGGGTAAGTGAGCTTTGACATAATCACATGATAGTTCTATCAAAGGGATCTTGAGAAACCATTCCTATGTCTTATTTTGTTATTATTGATATCAATTACCAAGGGTAATAGGCTTGCTAGAAAAATTGACTCTGCCATGGAGTGGTTATGATTGAGATCATCTAATTAAATGCTCATTGTGGCTAATGGCTTTGGCCTTTAATATCTAGAATTGGTTGTAATGTTTGCATCAACATTGTGTAGAGGAACATTGTAGGTGAAACTATAGAGTAGGTCACGCGATTAGTGTTAGGCTCAATTGGCCACTTTTCTCACAAGTGGAGGTGCCAACCTAGTGAGGATGTTGATTTGACCTATATGCCAACTTGGAGCAGGTGCTAACCTGACTTGGGTATGGCTCAAATGGACCCTATACTTATTTTGGGAAATGTTTGGTGGATTTGTCTCATATCAATGTCTCCCTTAAGATCTCCTTATTGAGATTGTCAGAGACTTCGTATGATGGCCCGAATGAAAAATGCCAATGTGAGGGGGAGTTGATATCATGAGACTAGAGTCATTATGAGGTCATGGAGACCAATTGAGTTGATGACATGGCAGGGTTGTGAAGTCCTAATGAATAAATGGAGTGGTAAGATCAAGGAAGTTCATTAAATAAAGATTGTGGTAGGACCATGAAAGCATGATGCAGAAGAACTATGGAGATCTAATAAGTCAATGATATGATAAGACCATGGAGGCTTGATAAGCAAAAGATGTAATTAAATCAAGCCTTAATTGTAGTGACTGAGTTAATAGAATCATGCAACATCGGTTAGTATCCCACTAAGGGATGATGCATGCATCTAGGAAGTTTGAGTCATCACCATAATTTCATTCCACCTTCTTTCATTCCAAGATAATCCCTGTTTGTCACATGGCACAGGGGGGATAGTTATTCCCAAGGGTATATTTTTCATGGGTGACTCTTCATTTTTTGCAATCTAAATTATCAATAAAAAGAGAGTATGATTGTCTTTTTTTTCTCTACCTGTAGTGCTCTCTCTCTCTCTCTCTCTCCACTTCCTTGCTACACATTTTGTGTCTACCACGTCAAGCAAGATGGATTATGCTCTTCTTTTGAATGAAAAAGGGACAAAGGATGATAATAATGATGTTAGGTATGGAAGTTCAACTTGAAGGACAAGGAATGACATAGGACATGGTTGAAGACATGTTGGAAGCTCAGCTTGAAGGTAACTCTTAAAATGTTGTGATGCTATCGAACTACCGACCATTGTCCATCACAAGTGAGTGAGGAAGGCCATAGTGGTAGATAACTTGTCTCTAAAAGAGTCCTTGATATTCTATTTAGTGATTGAAGCTAAGGGCTTTGCTATGACCCACTTGGTAAAATAGTTGATTGCTACTATCAGGAGCCCCCTATACTTGAAGTTGGGGGAAAGAGCTCCAAGATGTCCATCCTTCATTGATTAAATAGCCATAGAATAAGCTATTGTGTTAATTAGGTAGTGGGTTAATGAATAAGAGTATAATGTAATTGACACTGATCACACTATCAGACTAGTGCTTGGGCATTTTTGGTGCGTGGTGGGCCAATAATATCTCTAGTGCAAAATTTTATGTGCCAAGGTTTGGCTCACTTGGTGGTGGCCATAGATTCCCTCATGTATATCTTTAAGGGTGTTAAGAACATCAGTCAAGCCTAGACATTTAAGCAATGGTTAGGTCAATGACGCTTGTAGAGCTTATCACCCACCGGCAAAGTGAAGTTTGGTGCTTGCTTTTGTATATGTTGAGCATCTTTGTTGTCCTTCAAGAGCGCATCATCTTTCAATAATGCAATTATGGAGCTCATCCAACTTAGTTTTTTCCCTACTAGGTAGATTTCAGCTACTTGCTCAGGTATGAAGAGCCAATTTATGATCTCAACATGCACCAACCAAGGAGCTCGGGGTTGTGATATAGCTATGAACCTTGCTAAAGCATATGCTTTAGTCTTTTCCTCTTGTAAAATGTGGCAAACACAACTAACTTAAATTATTTTGCTTGGTCTTTTGCCATTTGCAAGTACTATACCAAGATTAGAACCTTTGCCTCAAAGTCTTTGAATATTTGATTTATGACCAATTAGTAATCGCTATAGATTTTTAGGCATTGATCCTCCACTAGGTCAGCTACTTTGAGCCCTAAGAGTAGAGCCTCATACCCAGATATGTTGTTCGAGGTAGAGAAGTTGAGTCTAATAGAATGTTTCACCACTCCACTATCAGTGCACTCGAGGACAACCCTGATATTGTTTCCATGCCCACAGGTTGAGTCATCTAGCTTTAAGATCCACCACTCCTTAAAGTCAACTTTAGAGGTGGAGACTTAGAGATATCAATTATAAGATTCATCAAACCTTAGGCTTTGATGGTTATGCAGGGATGTTACTAGATGTTGAATTAGCTGAGCTCAAGCACTCATTTGAGTAACCTCCTTGATGTTTTTAGTTTCTGAAGGACATGTTGCAAAAGTTAGTTCATCATGACCACTATATGACGGACTTGAAATATAGCTTTCTAAAGGAGAGGACCACTTCTTGGGCAAGTATTTTGACTGAGGTGGTATCTAAATTTTGCTCCCCCAAAACATATGTTGTATAATAAATAAGATAATGTAAATTAGTGCGGTTGCTAATAAGTACAAAATTTATAGTTTGAGACCCTATGATATCATATAGATAGAGAGTTACCCCAAGAATGGGCTCAACAAGAAGAGAAGGGAGGCTAGGAATTTATTTGGCCCTAAGAAGGCTTGATCACACTCCTTATTCCACTAGAACTCTCTTATCTTCTTGAAAGCTTTGAAGAAGAGGAGACATCTCTCTCCTAACTTGGATAGGAAATGAGAAAGGGATAAAGTGTGACTATTGAGATATTTAATTCCTTTGCCTGAAGTTAGTGCCTCCATCTCTAGGATATCCTAAATCTTCTTTGAGTCTACCTTGATGCCTTTCTCTGAAATCATAAAATTTAGAAACTTACCAAATCCTACTCTGAAGACACACTTCTGGAGGTTAAGTATTACTTAGTGTCATACAAAGGCATTGATGGTCTTGACAAGGTCAAAAAAAGTACTCTTACGCTTGCAACCTATTAACCACATGTCATTGATATATACCTCTATGTTCCTAATCAACTAATGTTTGAAAACCTTGCCCACCATGTGCTAATAGGTGGCTCTTGCATTTTGAGGCTGAATAATATGGCAATGTAGTAGTAGGTGCCAATATAGGTGATGAATGTCATCTTCTCTTCATCTTCTAAATGCATGTGTATTTGGTGATAGCTCGAGAAGTTGTCTAGAAAGCTTAATAGCTTTGCCTTGAAGTGGAGTTGACAAGCTGATCGACCTTGTGGGGGAGGTAACTATCTTTAGGGCATGCTTAATTCATGTATGTGAAGTTGATGCATATGCACCATTTCCTATTGGCTTTCTTCACCCAGAACATGTTAGCTAGCCACTCTAGATAGGCATTTTTGATAAAGCCTACAACTAACAATTTTCATAACTCTAGCGATTGCCATTTAACAATCTTGGTTGAATTGCCTTCTACTTTGCTTCATAGGTCGAGCTTCTGATTGGACTTTTGGTTTATATTATATTACCCATAGGTCAATGCTTGGCATGTCATCAGGCCCACACAAAGACATCTTGGTTTACCTGTATAAAATGGATGTGCTCTTCCTAGAGGAAGTTAGACAAATCTCTCCCAATTTGGACATTTTTTTTACCCGACTTGATCAAGGCCTACACAAAGTTTCTTTCAGAATGGCCCAGCCTTCTTCAATCTAGTCCTCTTACACTAGTTTGTTGCATTTCTAGCAACAAGGACCTTGTTCTATATGCTAGTCTATGGGCCTCCCGGACTCTTCTACTTTATCAAAAGTAGTTATGTACTTCTTCCATGAAGTTTTGTAACGCTGTTTAGTTATCAACTAACTTTCATTGACTTTGTCTACCCTCCTTAGTTTTCTAGAAACCCCATCAAGAGGTAGAAGTTTGCTTTCAAGTGGTTTAGGGTTGGCATGCCAAGAATGACATTGTAAGCTGATGGAATCTAACCAATTGTGGACTCTACCCTCACTATGGCATTTTTGCTTCCTTTGCCAATTATGCTAGGGATATCGATGATCCCATTAGAGTTAATAAATCACCAAATAATCTTGCCAGAGGACCTTAGAATAACTTCAAAGCATGATTGCCCATGTACGTGCACTGGAAAGTTGAACTAAAGTGTACGTTTGTCAAACTCTCATTATCGATCAATATTCTAACTAGTGGTTGGTGATGATAGCCTTCATCACCAAGGCATCATCTTATAGGGCTAATACCCCTCTCAAGTCATCTATTGAGAAGGTTATCTCAACATTGTCTTTAGCAGTCTAATGGAGGTTGATCTTGCTTAGACTCACCCTCTTGGTAGCTCTACTTTCCTCGTATACTATGACTTGGTGGTTGTAGTAGTGGTAAGTTGGCTTAGCATTGCTTGAGGACCTTGAGCCCATAGCTATGAAATATGTTCAGTGTATAGTGATCTTGTTGCTTGTTTCTGAAGAGAGCAAAGCAAGCCCTTCATGCTAGCTCCTTGACTTTCCATCATTGTTGCTTAGAGTTGCTCGAAATTGTGGATGGTTTGGCTCTAGCTACAAGGGGAGGCTCTGACAAGTAGGGGCATATCAAGGTAGAGATGAGCCTCATGCCACATGTGAGGTGATTTTGGCGTAGGAAATTTACATAAATCTTGGGGTCTAGTGGGTAGCCAAGTCAATGGTAGAGCTTGTTGGTATAGTTGTGACTAATTTGAGGTCTCCATGTGTGAAGATTGTTGGGTGATTTGGTGATAAAGAGTTGTAGTGCCCCTTGCATTATGTCCTATAGATGTTGAAGTGATGCTTGCAAAATGACGTAGTGATAGTTCCTTGAACACAAGCTGCCCCTTGATAGTTTTCTCCAAAGTTTGCAATGGTACATGGGGGTTGTCCTGAATCATGAATGCATGGTGAAAGTTGTTGGCATGCTGCCCTTACTCTAGTGTCAAATGATGGAATAGGAACCCATAACATCATGGTCTGAGATTGGATCTTGTTTAAGCTTTGGGCTGATGTAATGCAACCTTTCACTTGCAAGACAAGTCTAAGCTAAAGGTGGGGTTTAAGCAAAGTACCTCCAACGATCAAATCAAAGAGATCTTTGAGAGTGTATATATAGAGTGGTATGTTTAGAATGAAGAATGCAAAATTCTCCATCTGTTACCTTTCTAGGGCTTATATACTTGACTAAGTATGGTATGATTAGAGAGGGATACGTGAACTCTTAGATAACCCCAAGGCAATTTTGTTAGGGTATCTTGATAAACCTTCTCTTAGTCTTTTTCTGTCACCTTTAACATTAATGACCAATGATAATGGGCTTTTTAAGATATTTGACTTTGCTATGGGGTGGTCATGATTGAGATCTCCTTTAATGATCACTATGGGTGGTAACTTTGGTCTTTATTGCCCAAAATCGGTTGCAATGCTTGCATCAACATCATGTAGAGAAAATTTGTGGGTGGAACCACAATCCATGCCACATGGCTGGTGCTAGGCTTTCTTGGCTATTATTCTCATAATTGGAGGTGTTGACCTGGTGAGAGTGATGACTTATCCCAGATAAAGACATAGTCCTGGTGTTGACTTGGTGCAAATGCTGATCCAACTTGGATTTGGTCCTAATAGGCCCTTGACTAGTTTTTGAATTGGTCCAAGAGAGCTGTCCCCTATCACACCTTATTGAGTTGTGCGTGATAGTATAACAAACATAACCTTGCCTCATACCTCAAAGGTTCATGTGCTAGTCATAGCTAAGCTTCACTCTTGGGTGGCCTTGATCATTTGAACCCAAGCTTAGTTTATATCCCCTACTTGCTTTTGACCAAGACATGCTTGATCAAGAACATATTAGGCAATCATATTCCCCGACTAGTGTTATTAATTGGGTTTGATGTACCTATGAGGTTCCCCTTATCATGTTTGACTCTAGTTTGGTAGGACCCCAACTTTCCTTGTCACAAGGCATTCATTTTACTTGACCATGACTTGATCACACCCAAGACACAAAGGTAGGTTTGAGCCACTTCTAGATTGGGTTATATATCATATTTGATCAACCCCTTGCTCAAAAAATCACAAGCTTTTATAGTCAATGTCTAGGCCCAAGCCATGCTCGATAGATATTAGATATAGTTCAAATTTATACTAATAAAATTATTTTTTTCTTGTAAAATGCATTTTAGATATATACCAAACCCAAATCCTAAAAATATGGTTAATGAAATCTCATTTCTTCTTGATGATACACTGAATTGAATTCATTGAGCCAAAAAATTGAACCTGCATTTGCGAGTCAAACCACTAAAGGGGCCAATTGAGGTCCTATATTGAGCTCATTATTGAAGTAATTGTAGCTCAATGAACCTAGTGAACGTTCATGCCAAGTTAAGTCATTAAGGCTTGGGAACCTTAGCTTATGGGTATTCAGATTGAGTGTTATAAAAATTAACATATATTTTATTACTCAAAATATAATTTAGAGAGATTTAGAATTCACAATAATTAGTTATGGGAGATTTGGCGGGTATCTCAAATGGGATCAATGAGTCTCGAATATGCCAAACTATATCTACACACTGTAAATTAAATGATGTTCACAGAGGCATAGACTACTGCAATTAACTTTGGTATCAAAGTGACCACTAAGAGCTCTTGCAATCTTCTTCATGATTTTTCATCTTGCAAATCAACAAAGGATTGGCCAGCGGATTGAAATCTTGAAGAGCCTCTTGGACTGAAGCTAGTGGTGAATCAGGCTCCTACAATAGTTGGTATTTTGATTGATATATGCTTCACTTATTTTCTATTGATCTAAGGAGATTTTTGGTGAGGGCCTCCAAGAGTCACCAAGGCATCATTATCCAAGAGTCATGAAGGCATCATCATCCAAAAACCAGCTTGAGGGCTGATTGATCTAACTTTGACTGAGTCACACAACTCCTTGGTTTGTTTGAGGGAGCTAAACCAACAAGTTAACTCAATGGCTCAACCACCAGTGTAGCCATAAAGTCAAGGAATCCCTCATTTAGCAATTTTTAAGGAATTAGTTGATCCCTCCCATATAGTGAGATAATAGGAGTTCCAAGCATTGGCTACCATAGTTCAATAGATAACCCAATTGTTAGAGGTTTATGTTGTGCGAAATACTGATATTCATTAAAATTCATGATGTAGAAGAAGAAAAGAAAGAAGAAAAAAAATGACACACAAGATATTTATGTGATTTGGTTTATGACCAACTCTATGGGCGAAGGCGATCTAGAGGATATTATATTGATGAGAATGAAGAGGATATTATAATGATGGAGGTGAAACTCCAATATCACCAACTCTCACAAGAGACTAATTAGCTAATCATCAGAAGATATTTTTAGAGTTTTGATCTATGCCTCTCTATCTTACTATTATGAAACTCTTAGATGACTAGGATATTTATAGAAGTGGCCTAACTAAGTTTGAGTCAAAGTAGAAGACTAACTCAAATAATGATCCCACTAATCCAAGTCTTCTAGTAGGAGACAAATTTAGAGAAAGATTAGGACCATTAAATCTCTTCCTAATATGAATCCTAATTTAATTAAGACTCTTCGAAAAATCTGAATTCGAGACACAACTAAGTCAATAATCTCCACTTTGGCTCAAATCCTCTTCTTCTTTAAATTTGAGTATTCAACAGATGCCTTCACAATTGCCTTATAGGTCAATATCAATAACCTTAAACATTGATCAAGTCCAAGCAAAGCTTGAACTTGTCAATCAGAATTACTTTCATCAATATATTTATAGGATTTCTTAAATCTTTTGTAAAGAAATCTCTCAGTCTTCAACAATATCCTAAATAAAGTAAAATTAGACATCTATATGCTTTGATCTGGCATGGTACATTTAGTTTTTTGTAAGGTGTATGACACTTTAATTGTCACAAAAAATAGGAAGAACACATTGAGAACTTGCCAAATCTTTTAGCCATAGAGCTTCTTTGACTACTCCTGTAGCTACCATATACTCAGACTCTATTGTAGATAATGTCATAGTTGACTACAAGATACACGTCCAGCTAATCGGACTGCCATCAAAATAGAAAAGACAACCAATGAGGGATCATCATCAATCAAGATCTCCAGCATAGTTTGAATCGATGTAACCAATAATTTTGACCTCTTGAATTGTGTTTTTGTCAAGACATAAATCAATATTAAGAGTACCTTTGATATATCTTAATAACCACTTCATAACTTGCCAATTTTTTTCCCTAGATTTGTCATATGATGACTAACAATGCTAACTGCTTGTGCAATATCAGGTCTATACACCATAGCATACATTGGGCTTCCAATAGTACTTGAGAATGGGATCTTCTCCATGTATGATGCTCCTTGTTTGTAGAAGGATATAGTTGAACTGAAAGCTTGAAGTGTGATGCCAAAGGAGTACTAACAGATTTTGAATTTTGCATGTCAAAACGAGAAATAATCTTCTTGAGATACTTGCTCTGTTTGAGCCATAACTTGCTTTGCTTTAGGTCCCAATCTATCTCCATGCCAAAAATCTTCCTTGCAACACCCAAACCTTTTATCTCAAATTTCTTTTTCATTCTAAGTTTTAGATCATTAAGTAGAAATATGTCTTGAGTAGCAATAAAGATATCATCAACATAAAGAGGCAATATAATGAATAAATTACTAGCATGTATTTTAAAATGGACAGTAATTATATTTGCAATGGATAAAATATTGTCCCGACATAAAACTGTCAACCCTTTTATACCATTGCCTTGGAGACTGTTTCAAACCATAAAGTGATTTGTTTAACTTATAAACATATTTTTTTTTAACCTTCTTGGATAAATCCTTTAAACTACTATATAAAAATTTGCTCTTCTAATTCTCCACATAGAAAGGTGATTTTGACATTAAGTTGTTCTAACTCAAGATTATGAAAAATAACTAAAACAAATAGAAAACAAATAGATGTGTGTTTAACCACACGAGATAAAATTTTATTGAAGTCAACACCCTCCTTTTGTAAATATCCTTTTACAATTAAATGGGCATTGAATTTAACACCATCTATCTAAAAAAAAATCATCTTTCTTTCGAAATACCCACTTGCAACTAATTACTTTTTTTATCTTCTGGTAATTTCACCGAGTCCCAAGTATGATTCTTTTGAAGTGAATCCATCTTATCATTCATAGCAACTTGCCACTGTAAAAAATTCTTATCCTGCATTGCTTTTTTATAGGAAGAAGGATTACTATTGTCAGTAAATAAAATAAAAGCTACCATATCCTTAAAATCATACCTTTTGGGTGGCTTTATTTTTTTTGAGATTTTCAAAATGGAGTCTTCTGAGAAATGTTAACTTGACTCTCAAAATTCTCTTAAGAGTGACACATCCTGAATATCTCCTTGTGAAAGAATTGTAGACTCCACCTCCCCTGAATTATATCACTGGAACCATTTTTGAGAGATTTTAATATAGCACTTTCATCAAACACTACATCTCTTTCAATAATTACATTAGAAATAGTAGGATCCCACAAATGATAGCCCTTAATACCTTTAGCATAACCAAAGATAGTATATTTTTTGGAATGTGCATCTAACTTATCCTTGATAACATGTGCATAAGTAGGACAACCAAAAATTTTTGAAGAAAAATAATTTGTAGGTTCACCAGTCCATACCTTTTTGAAAGTTTGATTCATAATGAAATACACTGTGTTGACTGCTTTTGCCCAACAATTCTTATCAAGATTGGTTGCATTGAGCATACTACATGCTTTCTCCAATAAAGTTTTATTTATCCTTTTAGCCTTACCATTCTGTTGGAATTTTTCTAGAATGGTAAAGTGGCATTCAATGTCTTCATCTTCACAAAATTTGAGAAACTCAGTTGATTTGTACTCCCGCCATTATCACTTTTGAGGTATTTAATTTTTTTACCAGTCCTTTTTTTGATTGAAGTTTTTCACCATTTAAAAATAAAAAATACTTCAGTTTTGTGATGCAAAAAATAAATCCATACTTTTTTGAAAAAATCATCAATAAAACTAACAAAATAATGAACACCAAATTTTGATGGAATAGGAGAGTACCATACATCAAAATGAATATAATCAATTAAGTCTTTAGTGCAATGAGTATTAGTGCTAAACTTTACCTAGGGCTATTTACCATAGAGACAATACTTACAGAAATCTAATTTGCATAAGTTAAGACCTTTTAACAATTTTTTTTGTTGAGCTCAGTCAAACCTTGCCATTTATATAACCAAGACACAAATGCCATAGGTGGGTTATATTAGAAGAAATCTAAGAAATTATTGCTTCACCTTCAATGGTTTTTCCCAATAACTTATATAAATTTTCATGTTTTAGGCCATTCATCCCTATCAAGGAACCTTTAGCAATCTTAAAAACTCTACCTTTAGTAGAATACTTACAACCAGCATAATCTAAAGCACCCAATGAAATCAAATTTTTTTTCAAATCAGGAACATGTTTAATGTTAGTAAGACTCTTAATAATATTATCAAACATCTTAATTTTGATTCCAATTTTGATGGTTTTGTATGGATTGTTATTACCTATCAAAACTAAACCACCAATATAAGACTAATAGTCTTCAAACTAATCCTTATTGGCATACATGTGGTAGGAACAACCAAAAATAAGAATCCAAGTATCATGGTAACAATCAAAATAAGAATTAACAGAGACAATATTACCATAATCATCATCAAAACTCCCTTCAGCAACTAACACTTGTTCTTTGGCTTGCTCTTTAGATTGTGATTCTTTATCTTTCTTTGGTTTGAGCAACACTCTTCAGTTACTTGTCTCATCTTCTTACAGTACTTGCAATTCTTTTCTTTGGATTTGGATCTAAATGACTTGTCTATGATCTTTCTTTAGTATGATCTCTAGCAATCAGTGCTTCTAAATGTGACTTATTCCCTTCAATCTTTTTCAAATATTCATTAGATAAAAGGATAGTAGAAATATCATCTAATTTTAAATTCTTACTATATATGAGAGTAGTTTTTAGATTCTTAAGAGAAGAAGGTAGAGACGATAATAAAATAATTGGCTTGTCTTCATCTTCAATTTTAACATCAATGCTTAACAACTGAGAGACTAATTTATTGAAGCATTAAGATGATCTACTATATTAGTATCTTCTTTCATTTAAAAATTAAAAAGCTTCTACTTTAAGTAAACTTGGTTTGAAATAGACTTGCTTATATATTATTTTTTTCAACTTTTTTCATAGCTCTAAAGGTGATGTTCCATCAAAAAATGGATAAAGTACCTTATTGGTGAGATTGAAGATGATAGTGTTATGTGCACTAGCTTTCTGATTCTCCCACACACTTTCGGTGACATCTTCAGTATTGACATCCTCCAATGTGTTTCTCAACCTTTATTGAGTAAAAATTGCATGAACTCTTATTTGCCAAATAAGAAACTCTTGCTTTCCATTGAATTTTTCTACATCAAACTTCGTAGTGGACATAGTGAAGCAAGTTTTAGTACTAATTTGTTGCACAAATTATTGATGTTCACCACAATTTAAGATGTAGAAGAAGAAAAGAAAAGAAAAAAAAATAGCACACAAGAGATTTACATGATTCGGTCAATGACCTACTCCACGGGTGAAGGTGATCCAGAGAATATTGTATTAATAAAAAAGAAGAGGCAATTATAATGATAGAGGTAAAATACCAATATCACCTACTCTTACAAGAGACTAACTATCTAACTGTCTCAAGACATTTTGAAAATTTTGATCTATTTCTCTCTATCTCACTATTATAAAATCCTTAGATGAATAGGATATTTATAGAAGCACCCTAACTAATTTTGAGTCAAAGTAGGAGATTAACTTAAATAAGGATCCCACTAATTCAAGTATTTTAGTAGAAGATAAATTCAGAGAAGGATTAGGACCACTAAATCTCTTTCTAATATGAATCCTATTTTAATTAGGACTCTACGGAAAATCTGTATTCGTGACATGACTAAGTCAACAGGTTTAGCCACAAACCATACAAAATCTTCAAGCCCAAGGGTGACAGAACTAAGCTCAAATGATCTAGAATCTTCAAGCTCAGTATGCCTAATAGCAAGCTCAAGCTCAAGCTCAACCTTAGGTTCAGGTGTGGACATCAAACCAACAATACAAACCACAATCATATATAGTGAGTTAGGTATATCCCAACAAATAACATTGTCCAAGCCACCAGAGTTCATCACTGGGGCATCATTAGGGTCACTAGGCTAGCATCTCACTTTAGTATTAAGCATCGAGGGAACTTGAAGGGCATGATCTCACCTATGATCTAGCTAATGAATCCATTTACCACACCTACATTAGCCAAGCTTTAGCTAGAGCCAAACTAGGGAGCCTCGGGGTGGCTGTACCACCAATAACTTGGGAGAGATCATAGGCAAGGGTTCAATTGAAGCAAATTAGGTATAATACCCCCTTAATTCCTCAAATAACATGCTCTCTTATGCAACCAAAGTTCAAGCAACCTCCATACAAGACATACGCTAGCACAAGGGATCCAGTAGAACACATAAGCATCTTCAAGAACCACATGATGCTACAATAAGCATAGGACTCTACCATGTACAAGGCATTCTAGATGACACTACAAGGCCTGATCAAAGCCTAGTATTTTGACCTTTTTAAGGTACTATGTGGCTTGCTTTGATGACCTAACAGACAACTTCGTAGAATAATTAATTTCAGTAGTACTTTGGTGCAAAGATCCTTCCATACTTCTAACACTAAAGTAGAAGGAGGGAGCATCAGGGAGTATCTAGCTTAGTTCAATAAAATGAGACTAGAAGTAACCAAGCTAGATAGTTCCATAGTTCTTTCTATAATGATCAACGACATATGGTAAGCCTGGGTGGCCTATGAGATTGCATGCCAACCTCACAAAAGCTTGGCTAAGTTTATCCAACAAGCTAGGGAATACATTAGCATCAAGTAGGTGATGTTTGATAAGAGGGAGTTTGAGAAGAGTAGTAAGCTGAATAAGGATTTTTGAGGGGCTAAACTCACTGAACTAGAAAAGCAAAGAACCAAGTGATGGGAGTCTTGAAGTCACTCCTAAGCAAAGAACCAAGTGATGGGAGTGTTGAAGTCACTCCCTGAATAACTCAAGGGCTGAAGTGGGCACCACCCCTTTGCTTCAACAAGCATAAGCAAGAAAAATCTAAGTATTGTTGATTCCATAGGGACCATGGTTATGACATTAAGGAGTGCAAATACTGTAAAAATGAAATTGAAAGACTCATTAAAGAAGGTTACCTTGGACTATTGTCAGGAGGGGTGCCTGAGCCAAAGAACCTCAAGGGCAAGAAGAAAACCACCAAGGATCACTTTAGAGGAATCCTAGACTTAAATTCCATAGCCACTAGTCAAAGGACATCTCAACATGATCCTTACAAGGCCTCCAAGTCAAAATGAAGCTTCAACATTAACTAGCAAATGGAAAACTATCATTAGGGGATAGAAAGAGACAAAGTGTCAACATTGTAAACAAAATTTTGAGGACATAGTTTTCTCTATATAGGACTTACAGGTGTCTTGATACCTCATAAAAGCACACTAGTTATCTCAGTGATCCTTGATGGCTACACCATACAACATATCATGATAGATACAAAAGCTTTGATGAATATCTTATTCACTTGAGCTTATCATCAAATGAAGATAGAGTAGAAGTTGGAACCATATGTCGAGACACTTGCTGGATTCATGGGTGATTTAGTCACTTTGCTCAGTGTGATCAACTTGCTCCTAATAGTTGGAGAAAGCCCTAAGAGCATGTGGTCAAGTCCATGTTTGAAGTGGTCCAAAATTGTTTAGCTTACAATGTCATTTTGAATAATCCAACTTTTAATTAGCTCTAAGTAATAATTTCAATCTTTCATTTAATTATAAGGTTTTTGACTAAAAATGACATAGATGAAGCATGGGAAGATCAAATTCTTACCAAAAGATATGCAGCAGCTTATTGGTAAGACAATTCAAGTCAAAAAAGCAAATGTTCAGCAGTTGCAAAAGTTAGGAAAACTACCATTGAACCAAAAATGGTGCATGTCAAACAAATGGAGTAGCTTACCAACCTCATTGTTGATGAAGGCTCGAGGAGAATGCCTAAACTCGGAGTGAATCTCCCAAAGTCCCTACGTATCAAATTGGGAGAGCTCTTATGGAGAAGCCAAGATGACTTCACTTGGTCCTTGGAAGACTTGCTTGGCATAGATCCCTTGGTGACACAGCAAGAGGTCACTGTTCTTGAGGGTCACGAATCGATCAAGCAGAAGAAGAGACAATTTGCTCACAAATATCAAAAGGCCATTATAGAACAAGTAAATAAGTTTCTCAGTGCAAGTTTCATTAGAGAGGTTTGTTACCCTGAGTGGCTAGCCTATGTGGTAATGATGAAGAACTCTAACAACAAGTGGAGGATGTGCATCAACTTTACCAACCTAAATAAAGTTTGTTCGAAGGACAACTACGCACTACCAAAAGTAGACTAGCTAGTTGATTTTACCTCAAGATACCAAAATCTCAACTTCGTGGATGCATTCTTAGTCTATCACCATATTCAAATGCACCCTAAAGATGAGAAAAAGATACCATTCATCACCATCAAGGTACCTCCTACAATACGGCCATGCTATTTAGACTAAAAAATAATTCAAGGGCAACGTTCCAAAGGATGGTGCATTGAGTCTTTGAGCCCCAACTAGCTATTGAGGTATACATAGACAACATGCTAGTGAAGAGCCTCAGAGCTAACGTGCAATTCAAAGTTCTAGAAGAGACTTTTGAAACACTTCAGAAGTTCAAGATAAAGCTGAACTCAATGAAGTGTGCCTTTGGAGTAGACTCAGGAAAATTCCTCAGCTACTTGGTCTTAGAATGAGGAATTGAGGTAAACCCCAAGGAGATCAAAGTAATTCTATGAATGAAGCCATCGAGTGCCACCAAGGAAAGGTAGAGGCTCATGAGTTGTCTAGCAGTATTGAACCACTTCCTATCCAGGTCATGCGAGAAGTGCTTACCTTTCTTCAAAGAACTCAAGCAAAGTCCCAATTTTGAATGGATAGGAGAGTGTCATTAAGCCTTGCTACTAGTAAGCAATTGAGGTGAAAAATAAAATTTTTATATGCTATGTGAGCCATATGCTCACTAGGGCAGAGGTTTGATACCCACCTCTAGAAAAGTTGGCCTACACGATGGTCCTAGCGACTTGAAAGCTTCAACCATACTTCTAGGCATATCCAATCACTGTACTGACTAATATCCTACTTTGGCAGATACTACAAAGCCAGAGATTTTTAAAAGATTGCTCAAGTGGTCTATGAAGTTGAGTCAGTTTGAAATCACCTTTGAAGCTCGAGGAGCTATCAAGGTCCAAGCCTTAGCAAACTTTGTGGTGGAAGCCACTTTGTACATCATTGGACTAGAATCCAAACCTTAGAAGGTTTGAGTAGATGACTCATCATGTGAGTTGGGTAACAAAGTCGGTATCATGCTCCTAAGTTGGGATGGGAGAATGGGAGAATACTTGATTTGACTGGAATTTCCTACATCAAACAACATCCTTGAATATAGAGCTTTCCTCCTCAACTCATGGGTAGCATTAGTTGTTGGGACTAAAAAACTAAAGGTATTTAGCAATTCTCAGCTTGTATGTTTGCAGATCATAAGACGGTATGAGGCAAAGGACCCAATAATGATCTAGTACTTGGATAAAACACATAAGCTCATGGGAAAAATGGATCATGTAGAAGTGTGTTGAGTACCAAGAGACAATAACATAGAAGAAGATGCCCTTGCACAACTTGCCTTAACTTCCTCAAACTCATAGCCACGACAATTCTTTGTCAAAATTCTCAAATATCTGAGCCATGATACCACATCCGAGGTGAATGTTGTTAACAAGGAACCATATTGGATGGATTTCATAATGAGCTATCTCAAAGAGGGGTAGCTTCTTGAGAAGACAAAAGAGGCTCGGAGGATTAGAATGATTACATTGAGCTTTCTCTTAGTAAGCAGGGTCCTACACAAAAGACAATTCATTTAATCTCTTCTTTACTACATAAGGCTAGCTGAAGCTAAATATGAACTACAAGTGGTACATGAAAGAATATATGGAAGCCATGGGGGTGGATGAGATTTGGTGCATAAATTCCTCATATAGGGGTATTATTGGTTGAACATGACCATTGAAGCAACTGAGTTTGTCTCAAAATATAAACAATGCCAGAGACATGCATTGGTGTGCCATAGTCTAGGAGTTCAGCTCCAAAAAAAACAAACCTTGACTAATGGAGAATGAACATCTTGGGTTTATATTTTTTAGTCTCAGGACAAAGAAAGTTATTGATAGTTTCTCTTGACTACTTTATCAAGTAGGTGAAAATTGAACTATTGGCTATCATCATAGAGAAGAAGATCCAGGAGTTCCTTTGGTGAAATGTCACCTGCCGACTTGGGCTACTACAAGTGGTGGTCACTAATAATGAAAAGTAGTTCAATGGCTCAAATTTTAAGAAAAATTGCAGTAGCCTTCATATCGAACAAAGGTTCACTTTGGTGGCACACTCTCAATCAAATGGCTTAGTAGAGGTAACTACCTAAACTTTACTTTTAGGGTTAAAGAAGCACCTCAAGAGAGTGAGAAGAGCTTGGGTCAAAGAGCTGCTATATGTCTTATGGTCTTACCGAACCACTCCGGGGACCAAAACTAGATAATCACCATTCAAGTTAGCTTATAAAGTTAAAGATGTCGTACTAGTTGAGATTGCCCTCCCCTCAACCCTAGCTAAAAGCTATGACACTAAAGTGAATAATGTGAACCACTGCGCTAAAAAGGATCTCGGATCTCCTCCTAGAAGTTTAGAAAATATCTTGCACAAGGATAGTGGAATAACAGCGGCAAATAGCCTGATACTACAATGCTCAAGTTCATAGTTGAGAACTACAACCAAGTGACTGGATACTTTATTGCGCTGACCTTGTCAACCAAGACTTGGGGATGCTCCAAACTAAGAAGGGCCTAACAAAATCACTCAAGTTGTGGCACTTGAAGCATTCAAGCTCGAACATCCAGATGGCAAGATGCTATAAGAACCTAGTATGTTGACAACCTAAGAACATTTTTGCTCTAAATAAAGTTATGATTCTCTTGGTGTATAAGAGCTTATCATTGACAAGGTCAAAATATCAGTCCAAGGAAAATCTACTAAATTAAAGACCTTGACTCTAAGTCAGTCCGAGGCACCAGAGCTCAACTCTAGGTCATGTACCTACCCAAGGGATGTGACTTCAACTATAGGTCATGCATCTACCCAAGCCACACAAGCTCAATACCAAATGATACATCTATCCAAGTCACAACAAAGTTTGCCAAAAAATTGAATGTTTGGCAAATAAGAACCTTGCTCTGGAATTCATCATGATGAATGTGGCCTATCCCAAGGATTGAATATGAATTAAGCTTATTAATTATCCTAAGGTAAAACTTGGAGATGTTTGTAAAGCTTGAGGCCACAAAACCTAGACCATTTTTTGCTTATGTGGGCTACTGATATGAGCTAAAACTTGATTAAGTTTTTTAGAAAAAAGCATCATTTGAATCAAGCAAAGAATCATTACTGAATTAGTGGTTGGTTTAGTGAAAAACTTTGAAACTCATTGAATTATTATTGCATCAATAACAATAAAGAAAATATGAGCCAAACAAACCATTATATTTGAGTTAACATAATGAATAGATTTTGAATCAAAATGAATCCTTCATTGTAGAGTACAAAAGCAGTTCAAAAATGAAACTTTGATAGATGAAAATTTAGTATAGGGGCTATGCATTTACATCCAAATTGTAAGTTTGCAAAAATATGTACATGAGTATGCATGGAATAGCAATACAAAGCTTAACCCTTTGAGCAAGAAGCTTTGATAGTCTCTTCCTTGCCATCTAGTGAGAAGTTTGAGCTGGAGCCACCTTCAATGTCTTTACGCTCATTCAAGAGAGGGTCACTAAAGATCATCTCCTCCTACTCCTTTTTAGGGTAGAGGGCTTCTTACTTATCATACAACTCAATCTAGAGGACAATGGGCTCAAAGCTTGAGTTCAAATGGGTATGGAAAATTGTGTCCCATAGCATAGGTATCCCTCCTCAAAAAAATTAGTTGACAACTATGCTCAGGATCACAGATTCTCCTCCTCAACTTGAAACTCATCCATCGCCTTTCTCTTCACCTACTCAACAAACTACAGGAACCCTAGACTCTGGAGATATGTTGCAAAGTTATCGTCTTGAGCTTTTATTACCTTGGATTCACACCTGAACCTGAGCTGGTCTAGCATCTACAAAGTGCTATCTGACTCATCCCATAGAGTCTTCTCCTCCTCCTTGGCCTTGATCTTCTCCTCTTCGACATCTAGTTGGAGGCTTTCTAGCTATGTTCAGAGGAGGGAAAGTTCTAGCTTGCCAGTAGTAGTCTTGGTCTTCTGAATTATTGCTAGTTTCTTGGAGTTATAATATCTTTTATTTGCTAGATGGAAGAACTCCATCACCTGTGGCCAACTCAAGAGTTGGGAAAAAAAATTTTAAAAAAAAAATGAAAGGCCTTTGCAAGGAGAAGAAGTGATGAAGGTAACTCACATCGATGCATGCTTGAACACCTTGCATGAAGAGGTCATCATCTTGGACCTAAGCTATTTTGGAGTTCAAATCCAATCTAAAGTTGAAGTTGAAGTACTCTTCCATGCTAAGGTTAGAAGGTTCTTTACTAATTCAACATCCGATGGGATTTCGGCTTGAGGTGCCTTGCCGAGCTAGAGGAGGCAATGTGGTAGAGAAGTTGATCACCACCTTTGTACCCTTAGTCAAGGTAGCAGCTAGCAGTGTGGGAGCCTCAATCAGCTCTGTAAGATGAATTCCCTCTAGCATGGAGGGGTCTCAGGCAAGAGTCGACGATCACTAGGCAGCCACTCTCTTTCTCCTCTTCCTCTCATCATGGGCCTTAGTCTGACTACTACTCTCCCCCTCCCAAGCTTTCTTTTTATTCCAATTTAGGGCCTTGGTGCAAGGAGTATCTCCCCCTTCAGCTATTGGAGTAGACTTGTTTTCCCCTTCAACTGTCTCCTTCATTGAAGATTGTTGTTAGAGTAGGGATGTGATCTCATTCATGAATAAGATCTAGCTAAGTCCTAAGCAAGTGAAACTATGGGTAAGGCTGAGTCATGACTTGGGTGATAAAACACAAAAGGAAGTTTAGTTGCATACTGACTGATCAAGCCATAAGTAAACTATGCTACAACATATAGGTCTCGTCAGATCATGTGGAGATCTAATTACTTCCAGCTCTGCCTATGAAACAAGGAGATGGTGCACTTTGGAGGCAGTCTCTAGGTCAATTTGGTGTTATGAAGGATCACCCCACTAACATAGGATGTTCTGATTTGGTTTATCCTAATTGAATGACCCTTCCAAGAATAGATGGAAATACGGTTGGAACCTTGGCACCCCTTGAAAGAGTTCCTAAACATCTCAATAGTAGGAGCAAAGTTCTTTGACATGGAAAGGACTCGGGAGCCTCATGGCTTTGGGAACTATTTGGTTTGGAGCTAAGTCCTAGTCACTCAGTACCTTCTAGGTAAAGCTACATGTAGGGTACCAAGGACCACTCTCAAATATCTCCCAAAAGGTGGTAAACTCATCTTCAAACTCTTTCTTAAGGTTTTTACCATCTATTTCTAATCTTCATGGGTCAAGCTCGGTTGCATCTAGAATGGCAAACACATTGACCAAGTGATCAATATTTTTCATCGTAAGGGTTAGTTCAGTAATCGAAATTCCTACTTTAGGAACATCTATCAAAAGTAATGTTTTAGTTAAATCCTACCTTGGGTGAAATGCTATTCTATGGATAGAACCACTAAACTAATATTCAAAGACTACCAAACTACCATTAAGTTTGTTGAAATAGCCACACATGTCCACCTTTATATACACCAAGGTGAGACTAAGTTCTCCTAAGGTCATCATGTTCTCTATTCTATGATTCATATGGCAAGTGGATGAAGTAAAAGCTTGCATGCTGAATCAAAAAAACTGAACCAAATCAAAGGAGGGACAAGTAAGTTATCGAGTAAAAAGGAAATGATTTGAGAACTTACTCGACTTTGGCATGGCAACAATAGTAGTTGTTGAGTTTGAACTGGCGGTTCCTTGAGGAGTGACAGTGATGGTTTGGCACTCCAATCGATGGCCTACGGTATGACCACAAGGGTGATGGCAGGCCTCAATTCGGCAGCAACAGGGGCACCAAGGCAAGAATAAGAGCAAATGCGCAAGTGCTAGTACTCCCAGAGGCTGAAATGGTACCATTGGCTACAAGGGAAACATTGGTGGAAGCCATCAATGGAAGAATGAATGCTAGAGGCGAGACTTGCTAGAGTAGGAAGATTTCAGAGAACCTGAATGGTCGAAAAATGAGAATTGGGGGGTGAAGAGATGCCTATATATCCCCTACCAAGCTATCGGATGACCTCCACATGGCTCAATCCTAGCCGTTGAAGGGCAAAGGGTGGGAGATTGAATGATGCTAAATTCTTTTGTCTTTTTATTTTATTTCTATTGCAACTGACTTAAACATCAGAGCGACTATCACTGGAGAGTTTTTGGCATTCTTCTTCATAATTTTTCTTCTTGTAGATCGGTAAAGAATTGGCCTAGTGGATCAAGATCTGGAATAGCTTCTTTGACTAAAACTAATGGCGAACTAGACTCCCACATCACTTCTCATTTAAAACTATTAGAATATCATTCACCAGGACGACAACAATTTTAACTTAAAGACAAAACCATATTATTTATCTTTAGTTCAGTTTCTGTTGTCAATGGAGACAGAGAGCAAAAGGAAATACATGTTTGTCCTATTTTATAAATGCAATACTCAATAAACGTGATATTTAGAAGAATACTTTGACATGTAATAATACTTTGTGAAATTGCATTGCTCCATTTCAATTTACAATTTCATCCAGCCTGATGTGTAACAATACTTTGTCATACAGCATCACAATATGAAGGTTCAAATGTTTTATTATCATAAAATGTGTACAGGCTTGCAAGAGAATGGAGGAAGACAGAATTAGTCAACTGCCGGATGAAATCCTGTGCTCAATAATTTCTTGCTTGAATGCAAAGTATGCTATGAGGACGGGTGTCTTGGCTAAAAGGTGGAGAGGATTATGGAAACACACTACAAGCATTGACATCGATGGCCCTGCCATGTTCCAACCAAACATACACCCAATTGTGCAATGCTACTATTTTGACACTCAGTACCTAAGGCTTCATGAGGCATCAAAAATTAAATCATTGAGGATCAGGCTTCAGCTCGACATGCAGTCCGCTGTACCTCCGGTTGCTCTACTAAGCCTTCCAATTAAGGATAACATCGAGAGGCTTCACATCGACTTCACTGGTGGATGCCCGGCTTCTGTTAGTATCGGAGGATCGAACTTGAAACAGCTAGAGCTGAAGTCGTGCCTTTTAGATCGCCTGCCTGATGTCCCTGCATTGCAATTCTACACATATCCTCTGCCTGATGTCCCTGGATTTCGCTTTCTCTCAATACTAGATCTTGTAAAAGTATTCGTTGAAGAGAACAGGCTAACAAGCATCTTAGATGGGTGCGTATCTCTGCAGAGAGTAAATATTTTGTGTTGTATTGGTTTCAAAAATTTGAAGATCAGTAGCCAGTACCTGGAGTTGACAACGTTCCACATAGAAGGCTGTCATCAATTGCAATCATTCAGTTTTGAAGCCTTGGGTCTATTTATAACAAGAAATGGGCAATATCCCTGTATCTATGTGGATTACTTGAAGCACAACAATCACTTGGTCCTGAATTATTGCGCTCTGCTGCCCGAGTCAACATTTTGTGGATTGAAATCCTTGTGCAAGCTGCTGTTGGTGAGTGTTGTTGTGACCTCAAGCGTCATTGATAAGCTCTTGTCTGTCTGCAAAAACCTGAAAGATTTCAGGCTAAATGGCTGCACCGGCGTGGCCCGGTTGAGGATCAAATGCTCACCTTCCACCCATATGGATGTCATTGAGATCATCGCAATGCGAAACTTGGGACAGGTTGAGTTATGTGATGCAGAAGTTGGATTATTTTATTACAGTGGGCAAAGGATTGCGTTGTCTTTCAATGGTACTTGTTCTGTCAATCTAGTCACTCTCAGGACCAACGATGCTAATTTTATTTGGCAGTCGATTTCCAGCCTCCCGAGAAGTATTACAAACTTTACTACTCTTGTACTGGATGTTCCTGGCAACATCAAGGTACACATTTAATTACCTTTTTCATAGATAAACTCCTTTATCATTACAATGATGAATCTTTTTTTCTGAATGTATTTCAGGGCAAGCTGATGCCACAAACTTCAAAAACGTTTGGTAATATTCAAGCCCTTGATGTATCTGTTGACAAGCTTACTTATAACAATTTGGCCTGGATCGTTAAGCTTCTGAATTCTCTCCGAGTTGTTCAGAAATTCTGTCTGCAAGTGAGTAGTAAAATTTAGTATTAAATTAAACACAAATCAAATTGCTCATTGGGCTCATAAACTATTACAATTTTGCAGAAAAATATGATGGAGGGACAAGGTCCCGGACAGATAACTTCATTTCCCTCCTCCTCACACCTCTGCCTTCATCGTGTTGATCTTCATGGATTCAGTGGCAGTAAGTCAGAGATTGAGCTTATCAGATTCCTGCTTCATGATTCGCCGAGGCTCTCCACACTAACTTTGCAGTTGCATCCTTGTTTGGGTGGAGAACGCCGATTGAAGGTGTTTGAGCTGTTGAACAAACATATATGCAGCCAAAATGCAAACTTAAGGATTGCCAGAATGCCAAATGATTTGATGTTGTCTGACAGTTAAGTGAAACATGATTTCAGAACTTTCTTCTCCATTTAGAGCGTTACTATTTATTTATTTACTGAGAGATGAGAGGGATATTGTTAATTGGTGGCCTTGAAATGATTTTTTTCTGCTTGAGTAGATTATAGTACATAATATGTTGTTGACAGGTTTCAGGAGAGAGTGCAGATTAAGTTGCTATGTGATGTTACTGAATCCATTATATATGTTTGCTTTTCATTTCCTCCGCCGTTTCCAATTGTCAATTTGATATTTATCTTTTGTTTTGAATTTTGCTGCTATTTTACATTATACATGGTCAGTGGTGATTTTTGAAATGGAACTTGCCACATTTTATTTGACTGAATTTAAACGCGAAGAAATTATGACTTTTCTAAAGCTTCAAAGTTCGACTGGAACGATAATTAAAAACAAAAGTTATCACTCCTACAATTCTAATACTAAAGGAAGTTGAAATCGAAAGGTGATATTATTATATTTTGTATCAACATGACCAGACGAAGTAGTCGAGGAGGATCCAACCAGATGAGAGTGTCCCCATACTCTGCGGTTGGAACTTGGAATTTGTGCATGACAAAACTGCAAATTGCCCGCTAGAGGTTTTCTGGCATAATAATCTCGGATGCTTAAGTTGGAGTTTTTCATAATAATATAACAACAGACTTGAGAGGTCAGAATGGAGGAGCTGGGATTTTTCACGCCAAGTTGCATTTTTTATATTTCAATTCTTAGAACACCGTCTGCTTCGAAATCAGTATTATGATTAAAATTAAGACTAACAAATCACTCTTTTAAATTAATATTTTTTTATTAAAATTAATTTTATAAACGGTAACTAATTGGCCATGAAATTGGTCTCAACTTGACCACGTGCCCCTGGGTTAAATTTTTCGGAGAGCACTTCAGTTTCTTTTGGGATCGGGTGATTTAGACATTCCACCTGAGCTTTCGCACTAGCGAAGAGGTGCTCCACCATTGAACAGTAGAAATATCGATGTTAATTACATTTAGGACCATTTTCTAGAAAGATCTCAAGTTTACAGTCATTTCAGAGGAGCCTAGTTGGTTGGGCTTCCAAATTTCTATTCTTTAACCCCCGTGGTTCTGAGCGGTGGTTCTTCATTAGTTGCTGGCCCAGCTGGTAGTGTTTGTTAATCCTGTAGCAGAGATTCTTCATCAGTTATTGGCACAGATTGTGTTGGTTGTTCGGCCTCTTAACCTTTGCTGTAACCATTCTCAACCTCCACATATGTCAGTGCCCTCAAGATTGATATGGTCAAGATAGGACCACTCGGTCATGCAAATTTTTAAGTTCTCAGCCATCCCCTACATCAGACAAAGTTAGGCTCCACACGATCAAGGAGCACTGACCATGAGTGTCCATTTTAATAAATTTTGTCAGCAATATGCAAATGTTATTGTAAATCATCATATATCATTATTGTGTTGTCCAAACATTTTAGAAATCATGCTATTCAAATACTCATTTTTCTTATTTATATCTTACTTCAATATCAAATATATTATGAAAGTAGAAGAAAAGTACAAATTTGTCATTTGGTACTTTGTTTCTGAAAAAATGTATGGATACCATAAAAGACAGTGAGTAACTTGCTAATTTTTTGAAGGCTTTCTCATTGACTTGATGTTGAAAAACTTGTCAAATTGGAATCATTCAATTCAAGAGGTAAAAAAGTATATTAATAGTGTAATGTACCATCAAACATAAACTTTATCTAGTGCAAACATAATGCCTCAAACTCCTATTTGCATCCAAAGAATGCAATTTAACACACTAGAAAATTTTTCCTCTTTTCTTATGAATCTTTCGTATATTTAATGGTTTCACAAATCTTATGTAAAATAACATCATTTTTGTTTAAACCATCTCACACAATAAGATTGATAATATAAACACAACATTTATGATGAAAATAGTTTATCTTCGTAAAGTAATGCCTTTTCATATTCAACTGTGTTTTCAATAAATTAACAAAAAAATTATTGGTATATGTATTGCTTGATGCGATGGAAAATAATTTAGTTTTAATACTCCATTCAAATGTTAATGTGTAAAGCTTATTACAAGATTTAAGCATATTCTCGACATTAATCAATGATGCTAATGATGCGCTTGTATCATCGACACATTCGCGACGCTAATGATTTAATCACTAGTATTCAACCATTAGTAGCGCTATAGAGTTAGCACTGCTAATCTTTGTCCATTCGCGATGCTAAAGTTATAGCATCTCAACTAACTCAATATTTAACGATGCTACAAGCTGTCTTACCACTAGAAGTGCAAATCCTCTCTCTAAGAATTATCTTGCAAGAAGAAATCACAAGAGAAGATGATATTCATCTTTGCCTTGATGAGCTAAATTCTTTAGATGAGATAAGGTTCATAGCCTAGCAAAACCTAGCAATGTATTTAGCATAAATGGATAGGGCCTACAATAAGCTGACTCAGCTTAGGTTATTCCAGAAGGGAGAAATGGTCTTGATCCTAAGAAGACCCATAATCCCAAATCGAAATAAGAAATACAAGTTTGAGCCTAACTGGGAAAGACCTTATATTGTCGAAAGGATATTTGAAGGGAGATCCTATCAACTAATCAATCACAAGGAGGAAAGGCCTATGTCACTAATCAACGACTGACTCGTCAAAAGATATTATGCTTAAGCCTTGAGGGCAACAACAATAATAACCAAAAGTGTTAATATTTTAGCTATGATGGAATGCCTAACTTCCTTTAAAAGGAATGCTCAGTCAAAAATGAACTCTATGTTTCTCGAGGTAAAACATGGATACAAAACTGCATCCATCTTTGGTGGCTACCAAGCTAGCATTTATATGGTGCATTAAGTCCACTCTCACGTGGCAAACCAAGTACATATTACGTGGAGATTAAGTTCATACCTACAAAGTGAATCAAGTCCACATTCACATGATAAACCAAATTCACTTTCACATGGCAACTTAAGTCCACTTCCACGTGTCAATCAAGTTCACTCTCACGTGACAATATTTTTTACATGATAAATTAAATATACTTCCATGTAGTAAATTAAGTCTACTTTCATATGACAATCTAAGTCCACTCTTACATGATAATTCAAATCTATATAGTCAACTCTTAAAACGTTGATATATAGGCAGGTACTTAAAATTGTTCCCACCCTCTCCTCTCACCAGAACTTGAGAAGAGATTGTGAAGAGGCAATTTATTTGAGGTAATTTTTACGCAATCAAAATTAATTCGAATATGATTAAAATTGATACTTGTATGCCACTAAATTATGGCTCAAATATGAATTTCAGTTAGGCTTAAATCGCGTCTGAGTTTGAATAAAAATTGAGCTTTAATTTGGACTTGAATTATTAGAAAATTATGGTTCAAGCTAGGACTAATCCAAATAGGCGAATTGGGCTAGATTTTTGGACCAGAATTAGGCCCAAAATTTATCTAAAACTTAGGCCAAAATGACAAAATATAAAATTTTATAAATAGGCTCCTAGATTAAGTAAGTCTTCATAAATAGGTCATTGGCTATATTTTTCTTATAAAAAGGTTCCTGGAATAAGAATTTTGCAGATAAATTTAATTAAATTCTAGAATTAAAAATTAGTCAAACAAAATTTATGGTTTGCAAATAAACCCCTCAAATGATCAATAATTATGATTTGGTTCCTCTGAAATTTGTATTTATAAATAAATCCCACCAAAATCTCCTTTTTACAAATAATCCCCTAAAACTTTAGTTTTTTATAAGTCTCTCAAGAATTTTTATTTACTAATAATTTTAAATTTTATTCGAAAAGGATCCTACAAATTTTTAAACTTTATAAAAAAAGTCCTTTTTGCAAAAAGGCCCTCTAAAAATTCATAAATTATATTTTAGGCTAATTTTTCAAAAAAATTGTAAATAGCCCTTCTATAATTTCAATGTCTAGGATGAGTAAAACTTTGAATTTTATTATCTATAACAAATAAACTTATCCACATCTCTTCACAAGTTCATCCAAAATCCCGATAAGCCAAATCCCTATCTATTTTCATCCATATTCATCATTCAAAATTTAAAACAAAGGAGATCGTTTCTAACCCAATTTCATCTCTTTGAGTCCTATATAAACTTATTGACTTGAAAACAAAAGGTATCAGAGATCAGAGATCAAAGATCAAAGATAAGGAGCAACCAAAAAAAGGGAGAAGAAGAGTTAGATCAAGAGGCATTGAGAACTTAAAAAGAATAAGTGTAAGTTCTTAGCTTTTGCTTTTTTTCTTCTCTCATTCTTCTCTTATGGCTTGTAGGAGGTTTCATTGCTTCATTCCCTGTTGTTGCCCCTTTTCACACTGGAGACCTCACATGAACTTCTCTAGCGGTGATGCCTAGCTTTGGAATTGGCTCAAGCATGACATGCACTTCTCACTTGTGCCCATCACGTCCACGACTTGTTCCTTATGAAGGCCCTTCCTTCATCTCCTCTTAAGCCCGCTAGTGTCAATTGTCTCCTTTCCTCCTCCTAAGTTCTGGACCTCCTCACCTGTGAGTCACCTCTTCCTTACACAACCACCAATGTTGCCCTCCTCTGTGACCATCTCACTCGAGAGTCGTTGACCTACCTCCCTTGCTCCCATCGTTCATCTAATCCCGAATCACGAGCCACCCTCATTGCCTAAGGTCAAGCCTATGCATTACCTTCATCACCTTCCTCTCTGTGACAAGCTCCATGGCTAGTGAGCTCGCCACCACTTTCTTGAAACCCGCTACAAATTGAAGCTAATCGAGACTGGATTTGCGCATATCTGGCCAGATTTGGCCATGAGATGAGGGGCAAATGTGCCCCTCCACCCCACCACCAGGGGAGAGAGGTCAGATCATGCCAAAAATGGATAGATTTGGCTGAAAAGAAGATCAGGCCACTCAAGCCTAGTGGTACTTCATGAAGAAAGGGGAAGCATAAGAGCTTGAAGAAGAAAAAAAATATAAAAAAACCTATTGTGCTATCAAAAAAAAAGAGAAAATTTTGGTCAAAATAGGGGGAAAAGCTTTTGAGCTTCAGGGATAAGAAGAAAGAGAGAAAAAAATATAAAAAAATTATTGTGTATAAAAAAAAAAAAAGAAAAAATAGCAAAAAAGAAGAGATTACAATATCACAACCACCTACAGTCTTTGGCACGATGATGAAACTCCACCAACACTGTGGCCACTCATGGTCCCTTGAAGATGGTGATGAAGATGGGAAACCAATAATCATGTTGCGGTCACCCGTGGCCTTTTGAAGATAGCGATAAAGACGACATACCCATGACCAATCTGTAGCTACCCATGGCCTCTCTAAGATGACATACCCATGACCCTGCAATGGCCACCCATGACCCTTTGAAGGTAGCAAATCCTCCTCACACTCAGCCAGTCTTTGGGCTTTCATCTAAGCCAGCCTTTGGCCTCATGCCTTAGCTAGCCTTTGGCCTCACACTCAACTAGCCTTCGGACTCCCATCCAAGCTAGCCTTAGAGCTCATACCTTAGCCAGCCTTCAAGCTGGCATCCAAGTCAGGCTTTGGGCTCACACTTAACCAGTCTTTGGGCTCACAATTTAGGCAACCTTCAAGCTAGTATCTCAGCCAACCTTCGGGCTACCATCTAAGCTAGTCTTCAAACTCACACTTAGCTAGCCTTCCAGCTCACACTTAGATAGCTTTCGAGCTCACACTTAGCTAGCCTTTGGGCATGCACCTTAACCAACCTTCAAGCTTGCATCTAAGCTAGCCTCCAAGCTCACACTTAGCCAGCCTTCAGACTTTCACTTAGCCAGTCTTTGAGCTCACACCTTAGCTAGCCTTCGGGTTTGCACCTTAGCCAATCTTTGGGCTCGCATCCATGTCAGCCTTCACTCTTAGACTTAACTAGCCTCTGTGGTTACACTTACTTAGCTTTTGGGCTCACATTGAACTTAGCCTTTGAGCTCACACTTAGCTAGCCTTCAAGCTTGTACTCAATTAATACGCACTCAGTTAGCCTTCGAGCTCACATCCAAGCCAACCTTTAGGCGTACACCATAGCTAGCCTTAAGGCTCACACTTAACTAGCCTTCAGGCTCACACTCAACTAGCTTCCGGACTTGCACCTTAGCTAGCCTTTGGCCTCACATTTAAGCCAGTCTTTTAACTTGTACTTAGCTAGCAACCGAGCTCACATCCAAGCCAACCTTAGAGCTCATACTTAGTCAGCCTTCGGGGTCATACCTTAGCCAGTCTTTGGGTTCGCACTTAGCTAGCCATCGAGCTCATACTTATCTAGCCTTTGGTCTCACACTCAGTTAGCCTTTAGACTCACATCCAAGCTATTCTTTGGTCATGCACACAGTAAGCCTTTAGGCTTATACTCAACTAGGTTTCAGCCTTATATGCAGGCCAGCCTCAAGCATGCACTTAGCTAGCCTTTGAGCTCGCACTTAGATAGCCTTCGAATTGCATCCAAGACAGTTTTTGGCTTGCACTCTGCTTATTTTTGGGCTAGTACTCAACTAGCCTTTAGGCTCACACCTTAGCTAACCTTCAGTCTTGCACTTAGCCAGCCTTCGAGCTTGCATTGAAGCTAGCCTTCAGGCTCGCACCATAGCCAGCCTTCAGGTTAGTACTCAGTAGCCTTCTACCTCGCACTTAGCCAACCTTCAGACTTGTATCTTATCTAGCCTTTGGGCTCACATCTAAGCTAGTCTTCAGAATTACACCGAACCAGCCCATAGACTTGCACTATGCCAGCCTTCAAGCTCGTAAACTAAGCCAACTTTTAAGTTTGTATGTTTAAAGATAGATTATGAATCTGCCTAAAATCATCATGAAAGGCTAAGGACCCTCAAATCAAATTGATTAATGTAAAGTAACTCAATCACAATAAATGAACAAAGGTCAAGTTGGCTCAAATGGAATTAAATTAGTCAAACAAATGGACTAAACCTTGAACCAAGTTGGACTTCAAAAAAAAATCTAAATTGGGTTAACCTAAACCAAATAAACTCAAACTCAACCCCAATCAGGTTTAAGTTGGGTCAATTCAAAATCAAGTTAAATTTGGATTGAACTAAACTCAAATCAAACCCTACTTGGGTTAAATCAAATCCAAACTAAAAGAGCTAAGTTCAAAGCCAAGCCAGAACCAAGTCAGGCTGAGCCTAAACTAAAACTAAGTTAAACTAGGTTGACTTAAACTTGAACTAAAGTCTATCAAGATGACAACCCAGACTCAATAAAGGTCTAGCACAAGGTAGAACTTGACTCAAGCTAAGAGAAATCAATAGACCTGAACCATAATTAGTTTGAATAGAAATAATAGGGTTAAAGCGAGTCCCACTGGGTATGTTGAACCCTCAGGAATACTCCAAGGTCATAAACTAAGGCCGATATTACCATCCTGACTTAAACCAGAATTAGTTCAAAGAGAACTAAATAAGATCAAACTAAGCCTTGCTCAGTGTGCTACAAAAGCTTTTAGTAATACTTCAAAGTTATATCCAACCCTATAAGCTATTTGTGATGTTGCTAAATCAAAGAAGTTAGTCGCCAACGTGCTCCAAGTTCTTGGCCACACATCAATGCTATACCTAACTCCATAAGCCTTTGGTGATGCTGCTAAATCAAAGAAGTTAATCACTAATAAGCTCCAAGTTGTTAGCGACACTTCAAAGCTATTTCCAACTCCACTACCATTGCTGACACTATTCAACCAAAGAAGTTAATCTTCAATACACTCCAAGCTGTCAGCCATACTTCCAAGCTATACCTAACCTCCTACACCATTGGCGATGCTGCCAAATCAATGAAGTCAACTAACAATGCACTCAAAGTCATTGGCCACACTTCAAACTAGTCAATGCCAGAAGTAGTTGATGATATATTTTTTGAGCTAGTCAACCCTAGAAGCAGTTAATGACGTGCGATTTCAAGCTAGCCAAGCCCAGAAGCAATTGATGATGTGCTTTTCAAGCTAGCCAATTCTAGAAGCAGTTAGTAATGCATTCTTCAAGCTAGTCAACTCCAAAAGTAGTTGATGACGTGCCCTTTCAAGCTAGTCAACCTCAAAAGCAGTTCACGATGTGATTCTCAAAATTATACCTAACCTTATAAGTTATTGGATATGCTATCTAAATCAAAGAAGTTATCGCCTATGCCTTATCGGTTATGGAAACACTTCAAAACCAAAAAAATTATTGCCTATGCCTTATCAACTTTAAAAATACTTCAAAAATCAAAAAAATTATCGCCTATACCTTATCGGCTATCGAAACACTTCAGTAACCAAAAATGTTATCACTTACGGCTTATCAGTTATGAAAATACTTCAAAAGTCAAAGGAGTTATCACCTACATCTTATTAGCTATAGAAACACTTCAAGGTTAATGGAGTTACCGCTAATACCTTATTGGCTAAAGGAAACACTCCAACCCCAAATGAAGTTATCACCGATCCCTTATTGACTAATGAAAACACTTCAAATCAATAAAGTTATCACCAATGCTCAAAGCTTTTGGAAATATATCAAAGTTCTCCTATTCCTTCCATGTCCTATCGAACAATGCCATCAATACCTACCAAAGACTGAGTTGATTTGAGTCAGACACCATGTGGTCTAGTGTAGGGGGAGTAGGGAAACAATACACATCAAAGCTTCTTCTTCACTCTTTTTTTCTTAATTTCACATTGAAATTTGTTCTAAAGTGAGAGTATGCCCTTTCTTAAGCTATGTATCATTATTCTTAAATCAATCAATCAAATACTTTCTTCTTTTTTTTGTCTCTATTTTATTAACTAGATTTTTTGCTTTAAGAGGTTCCTAATAATCACTATGGTAATTAACAATAAGGGCTTGCAAATATTGGAATTCATGCTCCTACAACATCTAATAGCATTCTAAGTTAAAATAAATTTTGATTTGTGATTCAAGATCGCTCTTAGGGGTCTCTACTATCCCAAGTGGTCAATCTTGATCCCACATCAGGAAAGCCCATAGGCTAGCTCATAGTTAGAGTGGCTTTCAAGTGAGCATGCAAACTGGCTCTTTTTCAAAATAACTTTTGCATAAGCCCACAAGTTAGTCTTAAGCTGAATTGACTTTTAGGTAAATTTGCAGACTAGCCTTTTCTTAGAATGACTTTCGGATGAGCCAGTAGACTAGCCTATGGTCAGAACAACTTTCAAATGAGCTAGCAGCCTGGTCCTTTGTTAAAATAAATTTTGGGAGAGTCCACAAGCTGACCCTTGGTTAGAATGAATTTTGGACAAGCTCATAGACTGGCTCTAAGTCGAATTAACTTTCGGACGAGAATGAAGAAATAATGAGGAGAAGATGGTTGGGTACGACCATCTCTGATCGAATTTGCCCCTTGGTGGTGATGGATGGCTACAAGAGGTGTTTGGGGCAGAGGTGAAGGGGGAAGTCAATGCAGGGAGATGGCTTGATGGTTGGGCAAAGGCATTCCAATAGAGCTTGGGGGCTAAAGGCATGGTAGGCAGAGTTGATGCCAAGTAGGGAGGTTGGCATGGACTCACAATCAATTGGGGTCTTCGCTATTCTGGGTAGTCAATTTTGATCCTACAAATGTAAAAAAAAATCTAGTAAAAAACAATAACATAAAAATAAAAAAATTTCCTTAGTATCCTAGTGGAACACCTTTTATTTTAGAGATAAGGTCTTTGGAAGTGAAAGGACAATGTTCGAAGTTGAGGATGGTCGATGATGAAATATGATGGAGTTAGAATCCCAGCGCTCTCCCACCTAGCAATATCCTAAGTTAACTTCAAGAATGCAAGCTTGAAAATAGGTGACCAATTTACAAGTAGCTAGAATCCTACTAGAAGAGTTGCTTCAAAGATAAAAGTGCAATGATCAAAAGACAACTTGTTAGGAATCTTCTGGTAGAGGCAATAGATCACCCTTCCAAGAAGAAAAAACAAAAAATAAAACAAAATTCCAAATAGATAAATCGCATGTGGGAAATCAAACCAAGAAAGACACTCAAAGAGTAAGTACTAGTAGGCATCTACAAAACCGCAAACCTTGAATCCTCAAAAAGAAAATGAGATTGCTAAAAAAAATAAATAAAGAAAAATATAAAGGGGGAAAAATTGGATTACATGCCAAAATTAGAAGGACTGACTGAACTTCATCTCTGTGTATTATTAACCAAGAATGACAACCCAAAGGGTAAGTACTAGTTGGCACATTGAAAATTGAGGCTAGGAGGCATCTGAGATCAAAGCCAAAGTCAAAGAAGTAACTAACTAATAGGAACATAGTGAAAGTAATGAAGTCGCAAGAAAAACATATTCCTAAAGAAAATATTGAGCTAGGGAAAAGGTATAATAGGAGGTTGATTGGTGCCCTACCACCTTTTGAGACCAAAATTATCCTCAAACTTCAATAAACCTAATCAAGTAGGAGGCATTAATCGAAGATAAAAGGATACATTATCTATCAACTAAAATATTTTCAAAATAATAAATCTATAAAAAAAAAATTTCAAAAATATAAGTATAAACACATATGCACTGCATAATTCACTTCTTCTAGCATTTCAATAAAAACAAAAGAGAGAAGATATCACTTTGTAGTGTTGCTTCTCTCAAAGTTCATGTGCCAATCTAGCATTCTAGAAGATGAATCATTAGCTTGAAGTACTACAGTTCAGCAAGCAGTGACCAAAGTGTTTTCAGCTGATTGCTACAGCTTGTCCTACTCCAACATGTCATATGACATTGTACGAGACGAGTCTCATAAAAATAGCAACTTCTTGCTTTATTCTTTGCCCTACTAAGACATGGTATGAATGACAAGGTGAAGAAGCTTCAGGATGGCACTCAAGATAGCCCTCCAAGCAATCAAAGTTAAATCGCTTGGATTGACTTGTCAAGACATCAATCATTATCTAAAGTGGTCAAGACTAGGGGCGGATCATCCCCTTTGGTCCCCAATTTCGGGGCCACTCTAACACAAGTTGAGATCACTTCCCCCAATTATTCAAGTAGCAGTCATTTGATTATAGATGTGTGGCTCTAACCCATTTGTAAAGGAAAAGTGGAACTTTTTTTATTGAAATAGGATATCATAAAAAATTAGCACCATGCTCCTTTACTAGTCTATGCAAGGATGGAAATAGGAAATGCTCACATCTAAAACATATGAGCATATGCAACAGCTCTCTTCTAAGAATAGATGATGATGTCAGGGGCCATATTACTTGAGCATCCATCGTGAACATTAGATCCATAAAAGAAGGTGGTAAGGGTAAATTCAAATCCTCTCTCATTCAAATGCTTAAGGAAAAACATGACTCTAAAGCATTGGGCTAACACCAACTGAGATTTTCATTTCTGACCATCGAAAGGTTATGGACAAGAAAATCAAGACTCTCTCATCAAATACTCATGAAGAGGGCATATAGCCAAGACTTCAACAATATAACAATGGTAATCAAGTGTTCTTCCCTCACCTCAAAATACTAGGGGCAAATAAAATTCTCTCCCCTAATATTTAAGAGACATCTATCATCATGGCATTCAAAGAAAACTAACATATATGATGTTTTCTATTGCTTCTATAATTAATAGATCAAGTTAAAAGTCATATAATCCCTAAAAAAAAGTTCAAATAGGTCATTTATATAGTGATAAAATCAAACATCCTATCCTAAAGTGGCAGAATAAAGTTTTCCACCTCCAATATGGTGAAATAAAGCTTACCACCTTCAATATAGTGAAATCAAGCTTATCACCTCCAATATAGTGAAATCAAGCTCATCACCTCCAAGGTGATAAAATCAAACTTACCTCCAAAATGGTAAGATCAAGTATCTCATTTATGAGGATTACAAAGTCAAACATGTTATCTCTAACATAGCAAAATCAAAGTAGCAACTTTGGAAACTAGACACGTCCATTTTGCATGGTGATCAAAACTGTAATTAGATAGCAAACTAAGTCCATTTTACATAACTATCAAGCTCACATTCATATGAAAAATCAAGTCCACTTGCTGTGGTAAATCAAATCCACTCTTATGTGGTAAATTAAGTCTATTCTTACATGGCAAATTAAATCCACTTTCACATGGCAAATTGAAATTCATCTTGCATAATGATCAAGCCTTTATTTATATAGCAAATTAAATCTATTTTCATATGGCAAATTAAAGTTTATCTTGTGTGATGATCAAGTCCATATTTACATGGTAAATTAAGTCCACTTTTATGTGGCAAATCAAATTCATGTTACGTGTTGATTAGGCCTATATCCACATAGTGAATCAAGTCCACTTTTATGTGGTAAATCAAATCCACTTTTATGTGGTAAATTAAGTCCACTTTTTATGGCAAATTAAGTCCACTTCATTAGAGAAAACCAAGTCCACTCATTGTGATAACTCAAGTCCATTCATCATGGCAAATCAGGACCACTCATTATAGCAATTAAGTCCACTCCTTGTGGCAGCTCAAGAGTCCACTCCTATGTAACAAACCAAGTCTAATCCTATGTAGTAGCTCAAGCCTGCTCCATACAATAAATTAGGTCCACTTATTGTGGTAAATCAATTCTACTTATTATGGCAAATTAAGTCTATTTCTATGCAGTAAACCAAGTCCACTTATATGTGGCAAATTAAACCCACTTTCATATGACAATTCAAGTCCACTTCTAGTAGCTAACCAAGTCCATTTTCATGTGATAACCTAAGTTCATTTCTACATGGCAGCTTAAGTCCACTTCTATGTGATAAACAAAGTCTATTTTTACGTGACAACTTAAGTACACTTCCACATGGCATTCAATTCTACTTATTATGATAAATCAAGTCTTCTACTATGTGACAAACTAAGTCTACTTTCACATGACAAATTAACTCCACTTTTACATGGTAATTCAAGTCTACTTCTATGTAGCAAACCAAGTCCACTTTCACGTGGCAACCTAAGTCTAGTTCTACGTGGCTACTTAAGTCAACTTCTATATGACAAACTAAGTCCACTTTTATGTGAAAACTTAAGTCTACTTCCATGTGAAAATCAAGTCTACTTTCATGTGGCAAACTAAGTCTACTTTCATGTAGCAAACCAATTCACTTCCACATAGCAAATCAAGTCTACTTTTATATGGCAAATCAAGTCTATGTTACATAGCAATTAAGTCCATATCTACATAGTGAATCAAGTCTACTTTTATGTGGTAAATTAAGTCCACTTTTTATGACAAATCAAGTTCACTTCTTGTAGAAAATTAACTCAAATTCTTATAGTAAATTAAGTCCACTTTAATGTGATAGATTAAGTCCACTCTTATATGGCAAGTTAAGTTCACCTCCATATGATATCAAAGTCTATCATGCATGGTGATCAAATCCATATCTACATAAAAAAATAAGTTGATTTTCACATGGCAAATCAACCATATGGTCAACTTCCAGAATATTGACGGAGGGGCATAGCACTTGAAATTTGTTTGCACCCTCTCCTCTCATCAGAACTCGAGAAGAGGATACAAACGGGGCAGTTTGTTTGATGTGATTTGTGCTACAATCAAAATTGAATAAAACATGATTAGGATTGAAACTTGAATGCCATTAAATTATGGCTCAAGCATTGGTTTCAATTGAATCTAAATTGTAGTCAAATTTGATCAAATATTGAACTTAATTCGGACCTGAATTCTTAAGAAATTTGGGCTCAAGCTAAAGTGGGCTAAGTGGGTCAGATATTTAGATCAAAATTGGCCCAAAATTTATCCAAAATTTGGACTAAAATAGAAAATATTAAAATTTTATAAATAGGTCTCTAGATCGAATAAATTCTTACAAAAAGATCCTTGTCTAAATTTTTTTTACAAATAAGTCCCAGAGATGAAATTTTTGTGGAAAAGTCTAATAAAATCCTAAAATCACAAATCAGTCCAAGCAAAATTTAAGCTTTGTGAATAAACATCACAAAACTTTCGTATTTGCAAATACTCTTAAAATCTCACTTTTTCGCAAATAAATCTCTCAAAAATTTTTGTTCACAAATTAGTTCAAATCTTATTCAAAAAGGCCCCTAAAAACTTCAAAATTTTATAAATAAGTTCTTTTTGCAAAAATCCCTAGAATTTATAAAATTATAATTTAGTGCAAATTTTCTAAAAAAATTGTCAATAGCCCCTTCTAAATTTAAATTCCAAGATAATTATAATTTTTAAAATCATTATTATTTGAGCAAATAAACACTCATCTAATCACATCCATATCCATCCATAATCAATTCAAACAACAAATCATCATCCATAGCCAATTCTCATTCAAATAAAATCATCATCCAAATAAATCTTCATCTAAATAAATCCTTATTCAAATAAAATCCTCATCCAAATAAATTTTCATCTAAATATATCCTTATCCAAACAAATCCTCATCTAAATAAATCCTTATCCAAACAAATTCTTATCCAAATAAATCCTTATCCAAATAAATTCTTTTATCCAAATAAATTCTCATCTAAATAAATTCTCATCTAAATAAATCCTTATCTAAACAAATGCTTATCCAAATAAATACTCATCCAAAGTAAAATCGAAATAAATCTCATCCACATCTATATATTTATATTCAAAATTTGAACAAAAGATCATTTTCCATGTCCATAATTCAAAATTTTGAATGGAGATAATCCAATCCACTCTTGGGCTATAAAAATCCTAAAAGTCCTGCAAAAAAGAAACGAAAGAGAGAAGAGATTAGATATTGGAGATAGTGATCAAAAAGGAGAGTTCCACAAATTGAAAAAAAAGAACAAGCAACAAAATAGTTTGGAGATGAGGTAGCCACCAAATGAGGAGTAAAAGAAGGTGATCTCTTACCTTATTTTCTCTATTTTATCTCTCTTCCTCCTCCCTACTTTCCTCTTGTCTCTGTTCTCATAGGTTCTTCTTCATCACTATAGCTCTAGTCTTCCATATTCGTCTTGCTAAATGATATCGGCCTATAGTTCAGGCTACACCAAACTACACTTATAGAACCTCTGATGTGTACCTCACCACAAGTTGTCTCCAGACCTACCGTGATCTCGTGCTGTGCTGCCATTATTGCCTTCAGTAAACCTGCCTCATGGCTTCTCTTCACCGGATAAGCCTCAATAGCCCACCTCACACCCTCCACCTACACTGTAGCCCTTTTGGCCTTTACCTCCAATGAGCTATGTCCGGCCTCCGATTGTGCCGCAACCTATCTGGCCTCTGCCTTGGCAACTCACTGCTTAATGGGCCAACCACTCCACCCCGAGCTCACCACCATCAATGGTATTGCACCCACCCAGTTGGCTTCACCTCTCCATATTGATGCTCTCCTGTGAGAGGAACTCATGCTTGTTGCACCTCCTACATGGCTCCTTTGTATCCTCAGCACTCTTGTCTTGCTCACCATTGTTCATCGTCAATCAAGGCCGGATCCAACTACCAAGTTGAAGATGCAAGGGATAGTAAAAGTAGAGAAGAAGGGGAAAGGAGGCATGAGAGGTGGGTGAAAAAAAAAGGATAAAAAGATAAAAAAAAAAAGGAAAAAAGCTTCTACCTAAGAAAAAAAGGAAAAAGGTGGCCACTTAAGAAAAAGAGAAAGAGAGAAGTTGAGATGGTAAAAAGAATAAAATAAAAAAATTGAGAAAGTGTAAAAGGAGGCATCAGAGGAGAATCAAAAAAGATTCAGTGGGAGGAGGAACTGGTTTGCCCCATGCTCATGGCCACTCCCAGCCTCACTCCTCTCTACCACACTAACGCTTGCACAACTATCATCTTCATGCTCACGGCCACCCATGGCTCCGCTGTGCATTGACAGACCTCCACTATCAACCTAGGTCCAGCCTGCAGACTCCCTCAAAACCAATTTGGACTAAGGCTAACTTGTGAGCTCGCCAAATATCTATTCAGATTAAGGCTAGCTTGTCAGCTTGCTGAATGTCTATTCAAACTAAGTCTAGCTTGCAAGCTTGTTGAATATCTATTCGGACTAAGGTCAGCTTACAAGCTTGCTGAACATCTATTCATACTAAAGCCAGCCCATAGTCTCACCAAATATCTATTCGGACTAAGGCCAGTCCGTGGGCTTGCCAAATGTCTATTTAAACTAAGACTACCTTATGAGCTCACCGAACATCTATTCAGATTATGGCCAGCTCAAGAGCTTATCGAATGTCTATTAAGACTAAGACTAGCCCATGGGTATGCTAAATGTCTATTTGGACTAAGTCTAGCCCATGGGCTCATCAAATGTCTATTCAGACTAAGACCAACCCTGGAGTTTGCCAAACATCTATTTGAACTAAGGTCAGCTTGCGAGCTCGCTGAACATCTATTCAGAGTAAGACTAGCTCGCAGTCTCGTTAAATGTCTATTCAAACTAAGGCTAGCTTATGAGCTCACCGAATATCTATTCAGACTAAGGCCAGCTTGTAAGTATATCAAACATCTATTTGGACTAAACCCAACCTACGAGCTCACTGATCATCTATTTAGATTAAAGTTAGCTTGTAAGCTTACCAAAAAGCCAAATTGATTCAAGGTCAATCCGCAGACTGACCCAAATTCATCATCACAATCTGAGAACTCTTGAATTAAATTGATTAAATTAAAGTGATTCAATTTCATTGAATAAATAAAATCATATTGATTCAAGTAAATCACAAAATGGACTTAATTCAACCAAATGCATGGACTAAAACTCATATTGAACTAAACTCAAATCCAAATTGAGCTAATCCCCAAATCAGTTTAGACCCAATCCCAATCAGGTCCAAATTGGGTCATTTTGAAAGTGAATTAAATTTGAACCAGACCCTAATCAGGTCAAACCAAGTCCAAATCAAACTCTAATTGGGTCAAACTATATTTGAAATAAACTCTAGTTGGGTCAAACTAGATTTGAATCAAATCCTAATTGGGTTAAATCAAGTCCAAACAGAATCCTAATCAGATAAATCAAACTTAAATTCAATTCAAACCTGAAGTCAAGTCATACCTAAACTAAAACCTGGTTGAACTTGAACTAGAACAAGGTTGAGCTTGAACCAAAATCAAGTTTAACCTAAATCAACTTGAACTTGAACTTAGGTCCACCAAGGTTTAAGCCCAAATCCAATAAGGGTCCCTTAAGGTTCAAACCCATACCTATTAATAGATTGAGTAAGGATCCACCAAGAACCTATCAAGGGTTGGATCCAAAATCCATTAAAGATCAATTAAGAACCCATTAAAGGTTGGATCCAAGAACCATGAAGGATCCATTAAGAACCCAGTAAGGATTGGATCTAAAATCTATTAAGGATCCATTAAGAATCCATTAAGGATCGAATCAAAAATCCATTAAGGGTTGCATCCAAAATCCATCAAAGATCCATTAAGATCTCATCAAGGTTTGGATCCATGATCCATTAAGGACCCAATGAAAATCTATCAATGTTTAGATCCAATATCCATTAAGGATCCAATAAGAACCTGATGAGAGCCCAACACAAGGTCAAACCCAACCCAAATTGAGTCAAATCAAACTTGAGCTTAAATCAAGTTCTGAATATTGAACTGAATTATATCAGACTTAAGCCAAACCAATCCAAGTTTTAGATCAAATCAAACTAAGGTAGGGTTGAACTCACTTAGTCAGTCTGCCATAATGCCTTGTTCAAACAAAGTCAACTAACAATACGCTTGAAACTGTTAGGCACACTTCAAAGCTAAGCCAACTCAAAAATATTGGCAACATTTCAAGTCAACCTAAACTAATATAGGCTTAAACTTACTTAGTCAATTAATTATAATTCCTTGTTCAAACGAAGTTAACTGACAATGTGCTCAAAGCTATCGGTCACACTTTAGAGCTATATCCAACCCTAAACATTGGTAACACTACCAAATTAAAGAAGTTAATTACCAATACGCTCAAAGGCATTGGTTACACTTCAAAACTAGTCAACCCCTGAACTTGTTGATGATGCACTTTTCAAGCTAAGCTAACCCAAAAGCATTGGCAATGCTCCAGATTTAATCAACAATACACCTAAGAGGCCATCGATTATCAAATCAAATCAAATTAAGGTAAGCTTGAACTCGCTTAGTCATTCAACCAAATGACTTGTTCGAATAAAATTATCGCCTTCCCCTTATTGGCTATGAAAACACTTCAAACCAAGAAGTTATCACCTATGCCTTATTGGTTACGAAAATACTTCAAACTAAGAAGTTATCTCCTATGCCTTATTAAGTACTGAAATACTTCGAACCAAGAAGTTATCATCTACACTTTATTGGCTATGAAAATATTTCAAATCATGAAGTTATCGCCTACGCTTTATTGGCTATGGAAACACTTCAAAACACAAAATTGTTTCCTACACCACCAGGCTAGTAGAAACACTTCAAACCATAAAGTTATTGCCAATGTCTTATTGGATAATGGAAATACTTCAAACCAAGAAGTTATCCCCTATGTCTTATTGGCTATGAAAATACTTCAAGCTAAGAAGTTATCGCCTACGCTTTATTGGCTATGGAAACACTTCAAACCAAGATGTTATCATCTACATCTTATTGGCTATGGAAATACTTCAAATTAAGAAGATATCACCTATACCTTATTGGTTATGGAAAAGCTTCAAACCAAATGAAGTTATTGCCAATGCCTTATTGGCTAACAAAAACACTTCAAATCATGAATTTATCGCCAAAGCTCAAAGCTATCAAAAATACTTTAGGCTAATCCCGATAAGTCACCGACAATGCCATCTAATGAAGTTATCATCGAAGCTTAAAGTTATTGGAAACACTTCAAACTTCTTTCATCATCTTCCATGTCCCATCAAACGATACCATTAAACTAGATCATCAATATTCGCCAATGATCAAATCATGACCTACTTGAGCCAGACTGCACAATCCAACACGTGGAAGTAGGGCAGCAACAAACATCGAGCTCTTCCCATTCCCTTCCTTTTTTCATGTTATTTATGCATTCAAATCCATTAAAATGTAAAGTAAGGGTTTGTCCTTACTTAAGGTGTGTTCCTTTTTCTTTTACATCGATCAAATTGTGCTTTCATCTTTTCTTTTGTATTTATATTTTTACTAGCTAGGTTTCTCATTTTAGGAGGTTCTTGATGATTGTCAAGATAATTAATAACAGGGGCTTATACCTATTGAAATTCATTCCCACAATACCTGATTGCACACTTAAATAACCACACTTTTTATTTATTATTTCAAGGTTATTTCTCATGGTCTTCGCTATTCGGATGGTCAATTTTGATCCCACTCTCTAAATTTTAAAATTTCTAATAACCTATACTATTAAGTACTATTTTCATGAAAAATTTATGTTGTGGGTTTCATCTCACATGGTTCTTGTATGTACCTATAATAGTATGGTGCCATTGCATTGAAATAGGGAAAAGCCAATGCTTCTTCTTCCCTATTTTTGAGTAGATATAGATCATTAATGGTAGAGCCAAGCTTAAGATAGATGGGAAATTGGTCTTCCACCTGTGAGCCATCTTACTAATATTTTGTTCTTCACATGGAATTCTCTTTGACAATTTCCACCACTAGACCACTTGTAGATGCTACTATCATAGTCATTCATGGGCCTATTGCCTCATGACCTCCTTTACGGAGCTTAGGAGTAGTTGGCAACCTCCTTCAATGTCTCTTCCCCTAGATAGCCAATTTATCAAAGTTATCTAATAGACAATATTGTTGCAATTGCTAAGTATCAAGGGCAAGGTCATGTACTAAATTTAATAATATTTTTCATATCAGAACAAATTCAGAGTAACGATTATAATAACTGGAGCTTGAACCCATTTTCAAGACCATGAAGTACCCAATTTCAGATAAGTACCACATATGAGTCACACCCCGATAATGATCCATGGCGATGTTGGCTTTTGTTGGGTATCTGAAGTCTAGTGCATATTTAAGAGAAGAATGATTGATTTGATTGTTGATATTTGCAACCCAAAATTGAAGCTAGGCAACACTAGTTCTCCTAATTATGTCTCCTCTCAAAAAAAAGTGATGGGTGAATTGTTGAAGCTTTTCTTTCCATTTCTTTCTACTTGTCTTTAGTTTGTCTTGTGTTCCACATTTCATGTTTGTCATTGCATCCTTATAAAAAATCATTGTTGGTGAAGAGTTTGTAAGTTGACTTATTTTCATTCATGTTATGTGTCTTATTTGATTGTTTTATGTAGTATGCTATTTTGGTAATCATGTTTTTCTTATTCTTGTTGTAAATGTCAAATTTCATTCTGAAATTTATACTTATTACCATATAATAGCAATCAGTGGGAAGGAAATGAGGAAAGTAGCAATCATTTTGTGTATAATGGTTGCCATATGTACATATTCTCTTATTTTTGGCTATATTACCTAACAAATATTATATCATTTTGCAAATATTTATTTTAGCATGAAAACAATTAGGGTTAGATTGAAAAAAATACAACTTAGTAAAGTATAACATACAAATTGAGTGCATCAATGCTTGATATATTTTTTCTCTTTAACTTTTTTAAGTGAAATTAACCCATATACTAGCACCGATGAAAATGTAGTTGCATTAGCCTTCACAAAATCCTTCTATAATATTTTCATCATGGGATGATACTATTATAGACACCGACCAACATTTCAAAGGTGCAAATCATTTTAAACATGCACTGCACAACTATTATTAAGTGCAATTTTGATTTTCTTTTTGTGAAGAATAAGAAAACTAGAGTAACCATCTAATACAAGGATACAACATGCAATCAGTATATCCATGCTTCCAAGGATGACTCTTTTTGTATGTTCACGATCAAAATGTGTGAACTAATGCACACATATTGGGTGCTGATAGCCATTGGCTCTCTTCCCAAAGTTTCAAATAGTTGGATTAGTAGGATCATAATTCCCATGTTAAAAGTACAACCTCATCTGAGGGCTGTGGAGATTTAGAATGAATTGTTAAATGAACTTAGTGTCCTTGTGAAAGATAAATAAACTTCATAGTTCAAAGTACTGTTCAAAGTGGATTAGCATAGCTCTAGGTATTTTATTGTCTTTCTTAGTATAATGCACTAACTTTTATTATTTTAATCAAATTCTATGTATTTTAGCTACACAATTATTTATTTTTATTTAGGTACCAAATTTTGAACTTGATGCACAACTGACTATGCAAGACTAAAGGTTGGTATGGGCATCTTTGTCCTGAAATAGAGAAGACACTTAGAAATGCAAGCTAAGAGACTCAGTCACTAAAGGTTGGTAGGTTTGACAAAAATCATTTTGAGGACATCAACTATGCAACAAATGATGTGAATCTTATCGAGAGTGTAGTTGTGGTACTTTGCAAGTGAAAGTGTTGTTGTGTAGACATGCATTGCTGGAATCCTCCCAACAAACAACCAAGTTGATGCTTTTGTTGATGATCATTTCATCATTAGCAGATGTAAGTGAACATAAGAAGTTTCCAAATACCCAATAGTAGACATCAAAAAATTAGATGAACAAAGTAACTTGGGGATGAGATCACCTATCATTAAAAAATGATCGGGCCGACCATGAAGATGCATCGAGTCATAAGCCATTCATATAGGGCTACTGCAGTGTGCGATGCAAGAGTCACAATTAGAAGATGTGCATTGTGGTGTTTACATATTGAAGGAGGTTGTTAGTCATGCTTTTGTTCCCCTATTTTGACATATCTTATTGTAATGGTTGTCTTTCACATTGGAAATTGTTATTTCAATGGGGGAGCATTTTTTTTTTATAAAGAATTGTACACAATGACTTGGTGTTTATCAAAAATGCACATGAAATGATCTTGGCTAGTATATGTACTTTTTAGAAAATGACAATGCTCAGAATAATATACTCAAATTAAAATAACAAGTCACAAGTCAGCAAAGTAGTTAAAAGAAGTTTATTCATAAGTTAAGCAATCCATGATCATTTTGAAAGAGGAATATATGAGACCAAAATATATAAGTAGGAAAGAGCCTATATGATTAGAAATAGACAAAAGTGGTCAAAACAAAGCAAATATGGTAAGAACTAAGCAATTATAATCAAAACCAAGTATATATAACTAGAGTTAAGCAAATATGATTAGAAAGAAGCAATTATGATCAACATCTCTATGATTAGAATTAAGTAGTTATGATCAAATCTAAGAATATTGCTTATCAACAAAAGAGGTTGACATGTTTTTTAGCAACAAAATTACCACAAATGCATCAAAGGCTCTTACAATAGTAGTCAGGTTAATAATGAAGGTTAGTTTTCCATGTCACAATACAATCTAAAACTCCATAATCATGTTAGCATAGGAATTTAAGAAAGGACAACAACAATGAAATACTTGCAATTGTTGCAATAAATTAGTTAAGTTCATATCTATAAAGAATAATCATGTCATAACACTTCAATTTAAAGCAACATGTCAAAAATTGTCAAAGTATTTAAAAGAAGATTATCAATAAATTAGTTAGCAATCATTTCAAAAGAGGAATATCTATTGTGGGGTAATAATGTTAAATGCCTTTTTGCCTTGGGGGCTAGATCATTTATTATAATATTAGCTGCCAATTTGCACCATAATAGGGACCATCAACAAGCCCACCTTGATAGTTTGTCCTTGCAATAGGAGATTTATAAATTGGAGAACAATTGTCCTACGATCGATAGACCTGTGCAAGAAAAATACATAAGCAAAAGTGAGCCCATATGACTAGAAACAAACACTCCTGATAAAAAACAAGCTACTATGACTAGAGAATAAATAATTTGATTAGAAACAAGTGTATATAACTAAAACTAAGAAGTTCTAATAAAAACCAAATAAAATTGATTACAAAATGGAAGTTATGTCCAAAACATAATTAGAAACAAAAGCCATATGATTACAAAAATATTGTTATGGTCAAAAGCAAGCATATATAAGCATAAATGAGCCTATGTAAGTAGAAACAAGCACTCCTAATCAAAAAAATAAGATGCTATGACTGGAAAATAAATAACCTAATTAGAACAAGTTTATATGACTAGAACTAACCAACTATGATGAACCTAGCAAAAATGCTTTCATATAGAAATTCACAATCAAAATAAAACTAGAAACCAGAAGTTATGGTCAAAACAAAGGTCATATAATTACAAAAAATTTGTTATGATCAAAGCCAAACAAATATGATTGAGAAATAGAAGTTATGACCAAATCTAAGATAATGATTAGAATGCATACATTGGACTTTGTTGGGGGAAAAATTATTGGTGATTGATTTCATGCTAGGATGATGGACCGAATGTGCAATGACACTCAAGGAGGTGCTTCTAGATTATGCCTCTATACCCTTCTGATATAGGCCAATCAAACTTGTTAGTGCATAGCAAGAATTCAACATGTGAACTACAAGCATAAATAATCATACAACTTTAAAACCATATTGTATTTTGCACCCTTTATCAAAGTATAGTGACAATACTATTTTTTCTCAAAATATTCAACCTAGATATGCTAGTGAGAGTCTCTAGTTATTGTGCTGATGACAATGCAAGTGGCCTCATTGAAATCCATATCAAAGTAGCCCTAACAACTTCTCCCCATGTTGGCATGTTGCGTGGTAGGTGTGGTGAGCATGCATGGTCAAGCAAATGCTAACGATATGTGTGCATCAAGGCTTGCCTTCATTCACTCCTTAATAATACACTTATAGAAACCAATAATGTCTTCAAACTCAAAATTTCCAAATATAAATTTGTGCAAATTTCTCTTGGTCACAAACAATTCTTTGGAAATTCACACAGAAGAGATACAAAATGAGATAGACAAAAAACTAGTAAAATGAACAAAAAGCTAGTAGTATAATCATTACTTAGTTATAACAAATAGAAAAGGCATAACCTAATCATTAATAATAATAATGACATCAAATATTAAATAACAATCATTTATAATCTAGGCTTTGGTCAATGAATATGGGTTTAAGGAACTTACTCATCAATAAATCAATAAGGAAAAGTTGAATGGCACTTGATCTTCTCTATTCTAGTAGATCCATTCTTGGCAGAGTTTACAACTCATGGAAACCTATAGATATACCAAAGTATTTTCAAAAATTTGCTATAGATATTCCATGCTGCTTTTGTCAACTTATACATCTATTGTGCTTGATGGGCTCTTTGGTGCATCCTCAATAATAGCTTTCCCGTGATCTTTGGTAACCAACTAGTCCTTGGTTATTTTCCCTTGTTCTTCTGTTCCTTCTTCTTCCTTTAGATCTTATCCCTTATCAAACTTGCTTTTCTTTTCCCTCCTTCTTCTAGCATCCTTTGCAAGGGCATCCTTCCTCTTTGCTACACTAACAAATGTCAACTTCTTAGTGGGTTCACCGGAGAGTCTTTCACCTTCTCTGCATCTGGCTCTAAACTTGGCACCCCTAGCTATTAAGTCTCTGGCTCTTCAATCAACTCTATTACCTATTCTACCTCTAGCTCTTTAGTCTTCTCTACTACATGTTATTTCTCGTGCTCGATAGCTGACTCTCCCTTGCTTTTCAATTGACTATCTTGAAGACTCACCCATCACTACAAAACAACAAGTACAACAAAGAATAATAAAATGTCAAAGAAATTATAAATGTTTAACTTAGTGCAAACATAAATAAACTATTCACATTTTGAACCACATCAATCTAATCACTTCTGATCCATTATGATTATAAATACCTTGAAATAAGTAGAAATCACACAGACAACTAGGAAATTCATGCACTACACAGATAATACTTAAACTAATTGCATCACCTGATACAATGAAATCCTCATTAGTAGTCATGTATATGATTACCTTTCTCACACAACTCCAAATAAGAATCCTTAGGTTGTACATGCTCCTCCACATAAGTAGGTTCTATTCAAAATGCTATTAGTTCAATATATGCATTGAAAATAATATTTCAAAAACAATCATAAATTGGGTTTCAAGGAATACATGCCCTTCTCAATTGATGCTAATAGCTATGGTTCAGGGAATGTAGTTACCTCCCTAAAAAATTTTCCAACTTTCTCTCCAAGGCAACCAACCATTCCGTTAACTTCGCCAACCAAGATTTATTATTTTCATAGTGAGCTGAAAAAACTTTCTTCTCACTCTTGTAACTCCATCACAATCCTTTGCAAATTAGTTCTTCTGAGGCCACCAAAATCCCCTATCTTCTTTATTGGGGTTTCCCTAACTTGACTAATTTGAGAAAGAGTAGTGGGATGTGGTGTATCAGAATATGTGGTGGGAAACACACTAGTATAACAACTAACATAACCATGTACAAAAATTATCAATATTATGAGTAGAAATTTAACAAAAAAAATTTTAACCAATGGTCAAACTCGATTAGCCTACAAGCTTATAATTTGTAACCCAATATTTATAGCTCATTGGGTGCCTTGTCCCCTATAGATAATAACCCATGGTAGACTCAAGCTCCTTCTTCTACTTGTGGTCATCTCCTCAAACAACATTAGCAATCAATGGGTACATCCCTTGAGATAGGTAACTTTGACCTTCTCAATGGTGCCCTTTATAGTTTTGACAATGAACAAATTTTTTATTTGATCAAATCTTGAGTATCTATAGCTTGTAGCTAAACCAAAAAGAGGGAGATTATTGCTCTTTATACTTATGATGATGAATAAACTTTGTATTTGATCAAATCTTGAGCATATGTAGCTTGTAGCCAAGTCAAGCCCAAAATGAAGATTAAGCCCATTTGGAAGCCTCAAGTGTAGATGAATATGAAGATAATACTGAAGATGAGGTATGATAGTGAATCAACAGATGGAACTTGAGGAACTGAAGATGGCTCAAAGAAGGCTCAAGAGATCATCAAGTTAGTCCAATAGGTTTAAATTTTTTTATTTATTGTTTGAGTCGAAGATTTGTATTTGAATCCTTAGTTTAGAGCTCTAACTAACACTTGAACTCATCTTAGAATGCTTTCACTAGCCTAACATTTTATCTAAGATGAGTTATGAGAAGAGTCAAACTAGAGGACTGCAGTTGCAATAAAATAGTAATTTTTCTCAAGGTTTTAAATCTCGGTTTTGGTTCCGGTTTCGACACCCAGCAAAACTAATACATTTCAATCATTTCTTGGGTTATCAAATTATACATAGTGCAATACGGTCAGAACAGGATATATATTATGTATATAGTAATAGTAAGAAAATATATACTCGGAGACAGGGAGAGTCCAATCAACAGATCTTTTTCTCTACTTTTCTATCCAATGGGTGTATGTTTTTATGTTCGTTAAAATTACAAGAGTGTAAAAATCCTTTATTTTTGCAACCTAATCGCTCTTTTTACTTTGGAATAAAGTCTCTTTATCAATATATGATTTCTTCTACACATTTGTATCCAACCCATAATTCTACTATAATTAGAATAAAGAATAGCTAGGATTCAAAAAAAAAATTAAAAAGAATCATTTACACAAGAATCCTTTCCCCCATCAGGTATTAATTAATCTTTAACATCTAATTAGATCAGATAATTAATTATTCAAATTAAGAATATAAACTCGTTGCTTTTTGTTTTACCCGAATTGGGACCCTAAGACTCTATCCATTTATCCACTAGACCTAAAGAGTAAACCCAAAATTCCATTTGGATTTTTTGAAAATGCAAATTCCAAATTTCTTATTTTTTTTATTACGACATGCTATTTTCCCCATTCATTACCTTTCAGGATCAGTCATGGTCTTATAGACTCTACCAATAGTCTAGATGAATTTGGTGCTTCATCCAAATGTGTAAAAGATCATAGTCGCACTTAAAAGCCGAGTACTCTACCGTTGAGTTAGCAACCTAGATAAATATGCTATATAGATACGATCGAAATAAAAAAAAGACCAATTGAATTGCGATGCGCGATCCCAACAAAAACAAAATATTGAACTAAAAAAAAGAAGGGTTTTTTAATAACCAATTATGAACTTATGAACGAACACAAAAATACTAAAATGGTGTATATGCTTAAAAAACAACAAACAAACTATTAATAGAGATGTAAAAATTGACATTTATTTTGATTTTCTCAATTTTGATTTTTTATTTTCATTAATGTTACTAAAATATGCCTTGTCTTCCATAACTATAGAATAAATCTGACAACCCACCATTTGATTGAAGCAAAGGTAAAAACCAACCAACTCAATTTTAATATAGGGTGGATATAAATAGATCCATTTATCCATGATCGAATTATATTTGTTCAGTAAATTATTGTCAGTATGAATCGAATGTTAAGAAAACAAATTAAATTAGTAAGTAAATCAAATATCTCATTCACTAAAGAGACGCAAATTTGACCATATCCAATTGAATTAGCAATGGTTTAATTGAAATTTGAAATTAGGAATGTAGATTGAGAATCTAGTTTTTCCATAGGTATGGAATAGAAAAGGTTTCACGTAAGGTCAGATTAAGTTCCTTACTCTTGCTTTCCTATGAAAAAGAAAACATTAATATATATAGGACTATTATCTTTTCTTTCGTATCCCTCATATACAACAAACCATTGTTACCGAAGGTACTCATAAATGTTTAAGGAATCGTAGATACTTTTTACTTAACGGAGAAAAAGGGCTCTTGGCCGTTGTTACTGAATACTGAAATAGAAGAATAAATATAACAACAATATATAATATCATATCACAGGCCTTGTTTGTTTATTTTATGCATTTACTTCAGATTCCCGAATCTTCTCATCAACTCCATCACCAATTCCATATTCCATTTACTTTTTTGGTCATTTTGGTTTCAGTTTCAGGCATCTCAGTTTCGGTCGAAAGAGTTTTTTTAGTTATTAATTGTATATTGACCAGAGTTTGACTATATTTTGACTGTACTTTGACTTCAAATTAAAAATACAATAAACTTTGAAAAAAAATTTAAAAAAATTTAAAAATTATGAAAGAATTTATAGTTAATTTTACCATAATATTAAATATTATTTTAATTAATTAAAATTAATTTTGATAATTAATCACTGATATAGTCTATTTTTAGTATATATTACTGCATAAAAAAAGAAAATATACGAGAAATAATATGAATATGATTAAAAGTAAAAAATTAACATAAGCAAATTTAACTTATCATTAAAAGGTACTTGACACATACATAATATATTAATTATAACGTAATACAACTAATCATCATCATCATCATCATTATCATAATCATCATCAGTTGAGTTTAAAACATCTGAGTGTGGAATTACAAATTCAATACCTGGACAATTTGGATAAGCATTTGTAGGCATACAAGCCAGAACAACGAGCTCTACGCGATCTTGTGGTAGCGGTTCTGAAGTATATTCATACATCGAAGGTCTAAAATAAAAATGATAAGCATATTCATTAACAATGCATAGTAAAAAAATGGTCCAATAACCCATGAGAAATAAATATCACACTGTACAAAGTGTTCAGGGAAAATTACGGTAAGACGCTGATTGATAGCGTTAAGTAAACCTTGTTGAGAGATACGATAAATTTGATCATTTACTCTTCCACGTTATTTTAATATCTGCTCAATTAAAGCTTATCCAAGTATGTCATAAGCCGAAGGTGGAATCATTCTATGACAAAAAATAAGTTTTTGGCGAAGAATGAACATAATTATTCTTCCTACTTCAAGTATAACTTGGTTTGGAACTGTAATATAATCATTTGGATTTGTCATTATCTATTTTAAAAGAAATATCGTATAATTGTTAGGATTCATGAATATACAGTAGATAATAGAAAATACGTCAAAAGAAAGATACTACAGCAAAGTGCGATAATGAAATAAATAAATTATCATGCGATAAAGTAAACCATACAGACATTAAATTTGAATGTTATAAAATTACAATAAGATATCAATTTAAGACAACAATGAAAACATCATTTCATAGGTAGCATAAATCCACGTCTTATAATCACATGTTATTCCGAGGCGGATCATGAAGAGACTGATATTCTTCATCACCATACTCGTCAGTACGATGGAGTTGTGATTGATAGTATTGTTCAGCATGCAGATAGTATGAAGTCGCATGGTCCTGCATTGACTGATGATATCCTGGATTGAAAGAAGACATCCCGCTATGATAACTATCATTGTACCTAGAGCTCGCACTATCTGTTGGACCTTGATTGACATCTTGTCTACCATGTGAAGCATGTGGATATTGTGGTACATAACCGCCATATAAATTAGAGCCCAAAAACTCATTTCCTCCATATCGTGGAAAAGATGAAGAAAATTTCTCATATTATGATTATTGAAAATGGGCGTCACCAACCATTGTTGCTATCACTGATATCAACAATATTCTCCATTCTATCAGCTTCCTCTTTCGATTCTTCATCTAAGAGACGGTGAATAACTTCTTGTGTTTAAGGATGATTTAAAATAGGTTCTTCTCTTTCTCGAATCCACTTTATTAGAGGATCATTATCTTCGAATATGACAGACAAATTGATTATCTCATCCTCTGGTGATGTTCTTCTCTGTAAGTTTCGGGCTCTTAAACACATGTTATAATGACAGAAAATAAGTTTCTCCAATTTTTCCATTTTAACTTTGTTTCCTATCTTCGTATGAATCAATCCAAAAGTTGTCCAACTCCTCTCGCATTGTGAACTTGAAATAATTTGACTTAAAATTCTAATTCCTATCTTTGCTAGATTAGGTGTTGTATACCGACCATAAATACTCCACCATCTAACTATAATTTATCAAAAAAATTATTAAAAAATTGATATGATTTTAATTAGCAACTATGTATAATTATTAAACATCAATTATACTAGGAGTATCACCCTTAATAGCTACAATTGCTTGTTGTGTGTCGAAGTCCTTGACTTTATTTTTGAAATTGTTTGCCTGTTTAATGAACGTACTCAAGTTAAAAACTTTCTTAATTATGTAAAAAAGATTAATGATTTAGAATGCACCTCGCACAATGCCAATATTCTTATTCTCATATTTGGCTCTATCCTCTCGATTACTTTACATAATGCTTCGAGAATTGTATTACTATTGTTGGTCTCATCGGCATATTGAAATATTAGATTCAGAAAGTATCCTAAAATATGATTAAATATTAATAAATAATATTATTATTATAACTTAGTAAAGTGCTATAAAATGACACTTTACTCAATTACCTACGGCATGAATATCTCTAGATAATGTTTTGTTCCAATGACGATCAATAATCTTCTCCCATTTACGAAATTCAATTATTCCTATATGTCATCTTATTTGTAATTTTGCTCATTCTATTACTTCATACAAGAACCTCATCTATGAATGATCATCTGAGTCAACAATTTGAAGCACCTTAACTAATGGACTGAAGAATTCGATTACATTTTCAAGTGATTCCCAAAATTGCTCATTCAAGACTTGATTGTAGAATTGTTCAAAATAATTTTTTTTAAATTATTTCAACTTCAAATAATGTTTATCATATTCTTCACTGGTAAATAATCTCTTCAGTATTTGTTGGTGAGTATATAGGAAATCCAAGGAGATAAATTATGTAGCAAATTGAGTAATGCTTGGCCTGATAATCTCTCATCCTCGTGTTTCCTTTCTTATCAGTTCAAGACACCAAACATGGTTATAAATGAATGACGTCAACTTTTGACCTTCCTCAACCACTTTTCTAATATTAAGATTCTTACCCATATCCTTCAATATTAAGTCAATAGAGTGTGCTACACAAGATATCCAGAAAAGATGTTTTCTTTTTTGCATTAACTTTTTTCAGCATATACCAGCGAAGCTACATTATCAGTTACAACTTATACCACTCTCGATTTCCCAATCTCCTTAATGACACTGTCAATCAAATGATATAAGAAATTACTAGTCTTCGACTCCCTTGATGTGTCGACTAACTTTAGAAAAATGGTTTCTTCGGGACAATATACTAAAAAATTTATCAAATTTTTACTGTTTTGTGTCTTCCATCCATCACATATCAAGGTACACCCAATTTCATCCTAATATTTTTGGAAGGTCTAGATAAAACCAGTCATCTCTTCAACTTCAAGATTCAAATACTTTTCAGAAATTTCATAAGCACTTGGTGGAGGAACTCCTGGGCCAACCTCTTGAGCAGCATATATCATTCCATGATAGTAACTGTCATCTGCTAAATGAAATGGAACGTGGTTATAGAAAAAAAAATTGGATACTACCCTACCCAACCAATATTTTGCCTTCTGAAAATCACTTGATGTTGTTCTCAAATTTATTTGAGTATCATCTCTTGGTTTCAATAGAAATGGATCAATTGGAGAAATATTAATGGACCCAATGTCAGAAAAATTGAATTCCCTCTAATTCCTAAAGGAGCAATTGTGTGTCGCTGTATACGTTGTTCTCTGAAACTAGTAGTTTGGCGATCACGAACTATCTCGAAAGGGCCAGCACCACCTTAAGTTTCCTTGTACAATCTTCAACTTTCACGAATTACTTTCTGAACCTCAACATCATCGCCTTCATTATCAGAAACTTGCTGGGGATCTGGATTATAGCAGTTGATAAGTTCCTGCTCGCAACGTGACTTTTTAGTCTTCTCCTTTCTTCTACTTTCTCTGCAGCTTTGTACTATTGCCCAAAATATTTGTCTCACTTCATTCGAAACCTTCTCACATGTTCAAACTAACCCGGTTACTCCTCCCAAATGCTCTTTTAATCTTATAATTTCAGAACTAAGCACACGACCACACCATTTGCATCGAAATTTATCATTTTCTGCCTCCACTAATTTCCAGTATTGCCATGCAATATCATCATCGCGAGTCAATCATTGCGTGTTTTGCTTGGGAGCCATATGCAATACAACAACAACATTAGCAGAACAAATAATGTCGGAAGAAAATTTACCTATGATTAAGAAAAAAAATTCCACATAAAGTTTTTAATTTACAAACTAATTTTTCCACAAACTCAAATTTTTTTGATTTCTTAGCTACTTTTCTCTTTAATTTCAACATTCTCAATTTAATACATGATTTTCGCATAAAATATTAATTTCTAAAAAATATAAAAAACTCTACTATCGCATAAATTAATTAATAAATACTAACTAATTTTTACGTAATTTTAATAATTTTCAATTTAGGATTTAAGGTTTAGGGTTTAGGATTTACTAACCTATTTTTTGATTTATTAGCTGATTTTTTCATTAATTTTAACATTCTCAATTTAATACATAATTTTCGCATAAAATGTTAATTTCTAAAAATATAAAAAACTCTAGTTTCGCATAAATTAATTAATAAATACTAACTAATTTTTACATAATTTTAATAATTTTCGATTTAGGATTTAAGGTTTAGAGTTTAGGATTTAGTAACCTATTTTTTGATTTATTAGCTACTTTTTTCATTAATTTTAACATTCTCAATTTAATACGTATTTTTTGCATAAAATGTTAATTTCTAAAAAGGATAAAATGCTCTATTTTTGCATAAATTAATTAATAAATACTAACTACTTTTTACGTAATTTTAGTAATTTTTGATTTAGAGTTTAAGATTTACTAACCTATTTTTTGATTTATTAGCTAATTTTTTTATTAATTTTAACATTATCAATTTGATACATATTTTTCGCATAACATATTAATTTCTAAAAAATATAAAAAAAACTCTATTTTTGTAAAAAAATTAATAAATAATAACTAATTTATACATAATTTCAATACTTTCTGATTTACTAACTAATTTTTATTATAATTTTAACATTCTTAATTTACAAACTTACAAACTGTAATATACTACACAATTGCAATTCTAAATATGACATGTATAATAATTTAGAATTCAAAAAATTTCTTACCTCCTTTTGAATATGATTGTAGTTTAAAATAAAAGAAAGACAATAGACTCACAAAACTCTACAAATGAAACTTTCACCAGTAGTATTATAATGCCGGAAAAACTATAAGCACATTGTTTACACTAACATCTCAGACTATACATAATGAATACTAACATCTCTGACAATGACTTCGGTGTTGAAAAAGAGATAACAGAGTAGCTAATATCCCTAGCCTGTAGCTAATATAATACACCGCGTAACTGCTAACAAGCAAGTGATAATTTGCATCCATTTGCAAACTAACAAATCACAAGTTGCATCAACTTGCATCCATGTACATCCACTTGCATCCAATGGACTCCACAAGAACAAATCCATCAACTTGCTTCCAATCCACTCCACAGCCTTCACACCCGTGAATAGCTGAATAGAACAAATGAACAACCATGAATAGTAACATGAACATGCAATTCTGTAACATCTGTGAAACGAGTTGTCTCACCGGCAATCAGAGAAACGAGTTGTCTTGTCGACAACCGGAGAAATGAGTTATCTCACTAGCAAAGAGGTGGTCATCGGCTTGGGTTGGCTCTTATCAATGATGATGGCATCAGTGGAGTTGTGACATCCTGGAGATGGACTCGATGGTGGAGACATTGTTGGACTGGAATAGAGGCTCCACCGTTTGCCTTCGGGATGATGTACACGCTTCACCGCTGCTCGCTGCTCTGCCATTGCACACCACTCCGCCACTGCTCAAAAACATGAAAGTAGAGAAATCCTTCGTGCTTGTAAGGAGAGGAAAAGGATGGTAGTACTAGACTGGTATCAACGCTCACTATGCATTGGTCATTCTGCTCGCCACCGCTTCTGCTCTGTGTGCTGCTCGCTGCTCCACTGCTACAGCTCCGCGTGCTGCTTCGTTGCTCCACTGCTTCTCCTCTACACTCACTCTGCTTGTCATCACCGTGCGATCTCTCTGTGTGATCTCACTGCACCCACTCTGCTCACCGTTTCCACTCGCAGCTCCATCACTTCTCCTCTGCGCGATCTCGCCTTGCTCACTCTGCTCGTCGTTACTACGCAATCTCCCTGTGTGATCTCACTGTGCCCGTTCTGCTCCCCATTTCTGCTCACTGCTCCGCCACTTTTCCTTTACATGGTCTTGTTGCGCTCGCTCTGCTCACTATCACTGCGTGATCTTCTCACGTGATCTCGATGTGCTCACTCTGCTCACCATTTTTGCTCACTACTTCACCGCTTCACCTCTACGCAATCTCACCTGCTCACTGTGGCTGCACAATCTCCCTGCTTGCTGCAGGATCTCCCTGCGTGATCTCGCTATGCCTGCTCTACTCACCGTTTCTACTTGCTACTCCACCACTTCACCTCTACGCGATCTCGTTGCACCCACTCTGCTCGTCATTGCCGCGTGATCTCCCTACGCGATCTCCTCATGCGAGCTTGCTGTACGATCTCCTCGCTCAATGCACTCGCTGCGCGATCTCCCCACTCACTCTATGCTTACTCTGCACTTGTCGCCTCTCTAAAACCCTAACCCTAAAACCGAAACCAATTTTGTCGATAGGTTTTGCCACCAACTGAAATCGAAACATTTCAATTTTGACTGAGATTTAAAACCTTGATTTTTCTATTAACTTTGGACATTCAAACTTCAGGGTTTAGACACCTAACTCTATCAAAAATACCTTTGGGATAGCGCTTTGGATGCTCAAATCCTAAGGTTCAGATGCCTAAAGATCAGAAGATATAAACTTTATTCTTCTCAATTTTCAGGGATCAATCATTTGTTATAGTTTTCTATCACCCAAAACTGCCTAGTTTGGACACCTGACCCTAATGACCAAATGTCCAAACCCGTGATTTCACTAATGACTAATTCAATTTGGACCATTGGATATTTTAGATGTCCAATTCTTATGGTCTAGATTTCCAAACTTGGCAGAGCATAGTAAGTAATGGCTAGCTCTTTCACCAATGGGTATACAAGGGCTTGAAATTGTTAAAATTAGAACTTTTGTATCCTTGATTATCTCTATGAGAAAGAACAAGATTTTCCAAGCTCTCTAGCCCTATAAGAGCTCTAATATTAGAATTCACTTTCAAATCTTCTAGTCCTTGTGCCCAATCTTAAGAGATCTTGTAGTGAGCTTATATTATATTATCCTTTATTCTTTTTCACTTGTAAACACTCTTATGTTATTAGGAGTGTGAGAGTACAAAGGCTTCATTATGGAATAGATATTATCAGTTGGAGCAAGATTGTTTGTATTGTCATAGCTTCACCCTAACGAAGCGACATCACTAGTGGAGTAATTGAAGTCCTCAAGAATGAGACAAGGGCTATGGAGTAGGAATAGTTAGTCTTTGGACCACATTATATCATGGTGCACTCTTCTCTTGTCTATTTACATTATAGCATTTGTCATTGTTTTCTTGCTTGTGGACTTGGGTTATTGCCATTAGTTTGTGAATTTGGTTTATGATTGTAAAAGTAATTAATATTCTTTACAAACCTAATTCACCCCCCCCCCCCCCCCCCCCCCCCCCCCCCCCCCCCCCCCCCCCCCCCCCCCCCCACCTTCCTCCCTTTCCCCCTCTTATATTGCCATTCTGGGTTTCATATCCCCTAGTTCCACTATAAGAGAATCATCTTTTATGGGTGCTAATTTAGTGTCAATTTTACTCTACCTATTGGTAGTGCTAAGATGTTAGTGCAACCAATATTACAATATTGGTGGCACTAAGATGTTAGTACCACCAATAATGCAATATTAATGGCGCTAACATCTTTAGTGCCACCTGTACTTGATTAATGATAGCATTAATTAAAATAGCACTAGCATTGATGCCCTAGAAAGGGCCCCAATCTCGATCGAAGGAGCAAATTTTTTAAAGCTCGTCTCGGTTTTCCAAGCACCCCAAGAGTTTGATCCTTCTATTTTGTCACCACTAGCCTACTTCAACTACTCGGATGCCACCATAGGTCAAAGATTCACCACCGTTATGCCTTAGCACGTAGCTATTTCTGAGATCCACCTTGCCCTAGTTCAAGATCCGATAGTTCATAGTTTTGCTTTGCCTTGGTTTGTTCTATTCAGATCTTGCTGCTTTGTTTTCATGTTAGTAGAACCCTTTTTTTTAAATATTTGTTCAATTTCTTCCACTTTCTTGCGTTAATTGATGAATTTGTATTTTTCTTCCACTTGATTATTTCTTCCATTTTTCTTCCATCCAATTCCAATAGATTGTTTCTTCAATTTCTTCCACTATGGCTGCAATCTACCAACGAATGCAGCAGTGTATTTTTTAGGAGCCAGTGCACCAGTAATTTTATTGGTTTTTGGATATGAAGTTGTATATTTATAACATTGGTGAAGGTGGTGGTGTGGGTATTTTCTTGCGCAAAACCCTAATAAACTCAAATATCTAAGAGATCTATCAAATTGGTTTATGTGTATAATATCAAAAGTATTAGTTTTATTTATGACATTTTGCTTTATATATTGCTTGTTTTGTTTCCATTGGTGGCTTCCACTTTATTTTTACTAGCTGAAATTCCTAGGTCTTATACCTTTATTTTTCTTCCTTGAACTACAATGGCAATTACTATGTTAAGTCTCTTTTTGTCAGACAATTGCATGAACACCTTAATAAACTTGGGTTTTGAGAGAGTTGTTTGATTTGTATTTATGATATCAAACTTTGGATTTGGTGCTCACTTTTACTTAATTAGCTATAGTTTGTTTTGTTTCCCTTAGTGGCTTCCTATTATTGTTATTTAACTCCAATTCCTAGGATATATTATTCTTCTTCTTCCCTGAAGTGCAAGTACACTTGCATCTCTAGGTCTCTTTTGGTCAAAAAAATATGGGCTATACTTTTGTCCAATGTGTTTGATGGGATTAGAATTTAAGTGTTGCAAGCAGCCCCCACAAATGCCTTTGTCATCCACATGCAAAGGTTGGAGGCTTTTTTCAGCATCTTGAGAAGAATAGTCCTTGTTGTGAGGTTCCTTGGGGCCGAGATGCAAGTATTTTGACAAATTCTGCATAGTCGTAATGTGGAAAGTGAAAGATACTTAAAATAGTGTAGTCGTTTCAAGGGGATTAGCATGCCTAGAAACTTGCTTTATGTCTTGCTGAGTGACTCACCATCTAGTTGAGATTACAGTTCAAGTTGGAGAGATTCTACATTAAATGTTGCATAAAATGATCTATAATTAAGAATCATCTTCAAATCATCTTTGAGTATTGTCTTCATTGCCATACATTATCCAAAATCTTGAATTAGGTGTATTGGCGCATGGACTAATGTTGATGTATAGTGGCCTTAGTTGCATTAGGGGTGCTAGACCGGTGCATTAATGTTGAAGTACAGTAGCCTTTGTTCAAATAAGAGTTAAATGCATGGGAAAAATTATAAGCACTGTCAGTTTATGAATTTCATGTTTCTAGTGCTTGTGTTATTGCTAGAGATGATTACTAATTAAAGACTATGTTTAGAAGGAAAGGAACATATTAAAGAGAGACATGAAGATTTTATTTGATTGTTTGAATCACTTTCTCATGTTTCCATTAGCCGTTGACATCAAAAGGGGTCAACTATTGACTTATCCTCATGTTGGTGTAGTTGCAAATCAAATTTCATGCTGTTATGCATTTTGTCAAGTTGAACAAGATATACATCATTATAAATATCCACGTTTGTCCAAAAAGATATCATCTTGATCAAGAGTTCACTTTGGAGCACCTTCTGGTTATAAGTTGATAGTGTTATAAGCATTGGATGATCTCAATTCTTATCATGGTTTGATGTTAAAAAGGAAATTATTATTTTTCTATTGCAAGACACAGGGAACACTTCCTGATTGATGACATATAAGAATTCAAAAGAAAATACTCTTGCAAGATGCAAAAAAATATTCTAATTGTAGCATTATGCAACTCCTATATTCACAGTAGATTTAATTAAGAGAGAGAGATATATATATTATTGGCATTTGGTGGGAATTAATACAAAAACTTGTATGAGTTAAAAATCTACTTGATAGATTAGCTTGGCTACTATACTTTGCTTACAATTGACTTCGCATCTTGGAAAAGTCTTTAGTTGGTTGAGAAGTCATATACTCACAATTTGTGGGACACAATTTGAAAGTTTGCCAAAACACTTGAAAATGGAAGAATGTAAACAATAGTGTTAGTTCACATTGAAGCAACTCATTGTTTCTTTTGCATTTCTAATTGTCATCCAAAGTGAATACCTGTACTAATTAATAGTACCTTGCACAGTAGGTTATATATAGAGCATTTGTCTGACGATTGCACAAAATTTTAAGGAATGGACAAGAGTTGAATCAAGATAAACAATTGAGTAGATGCTAGATATATTAATGGAGTAAATGTATTTCTAGACTATGCATACAAGAGCAAAGGAGTATATTAGAAAATATGGTGCCCATGTACTAATTGTATGAACATGCACAATAAGATAAGATAGGAAGTGTATGAACATTTAATTGTAAGAGAATGAAATGTGCATTACACTAATCAGATATTTCATAATGAAGAGAGTCATGGTATTTAAATAATCCAAAGCCACCAGAGTAGATAGTTAATGTGATAATAGTTGACAATGAGGGGGATGATATTAGTGGATCGATCCATAATGCCTTTGGGAATGTTGCATTTGATCATGATACCCTTGTTCATGGGAATGATATGGCAACTAAGGGTTGTAATCGAGATGGTCAGAAATTCTACAAAATACTTGATGGCTTTAACATTGAGTTGTATCCAGGTTACAAAAACTTCACATTCCTATCATTCACATGCATTTGTTGGCTGTAAAATTCAAGTGTCGATGGAGCAACCTCTCATTTAATATATTATTAGAGATATTAAAAGAGGTGATTTCTCATCATTCTTCATTCTCTAGTTCTTATCAAGAGGCTTGAAATATTGTGAAAGAGATAGGACTGGGATACATGAAGATTCATGCATGTCCAAATAATTGTATGCTCTATAGATATGAAAGTAAATCAAACACGTATTACAAGTATTGTAAAGTACCTTGGTATCAGAATTTTACATCCCAGAGTAATGATGATGATTAGATAGTTCAAAAAATTCCTGCTAAAATTGTGTGGTATTTTCCTTTCAACCTGAGGTTGTAGTGACTATTCATGCCAACAATGACAGACCCATATATGAGATGGCACGTTGAAGGTCGAGTATGTGATAGGATAATTAAGCATCTAGCATACGATATTAAGTGGAAGGAGTTCAATTCATGATACTTAAACTTTGCTGCTAATATCCATAATATCTATTTGGGGTTAGCTTTTGATGGTTTTAATCCCTTTCAGAAAATGAATTGCTCGTATAACAGTTGGCCTGTGGTTTTGATTCCATATAACTTGCCTCCATAGTTGTATATGAAATAATTGTTGTGCATCTTATCTATGATCATTGTGGAGCAAAGAGGCTAGGGAATGATATTGACCTATACCTACAGCTGTTGATTAAAGAGCTAAAAGAAATTATGGGAGCCAGAGATTCCAACATTTGATGCAAGTAACAAATAGATATTTTGTTTATGGGCAGTACTGCTATGGACAATCAATAATTTTCTAATATATGGATACCTTTTAGGATATAGCATAAGAGGGGAGCAAGCATGTCCTATTTGTAAGAAGAACACATAGTACATGTGATTAAAATTTGATAGAAAGTTCTGTTCCATAGGCCACAAATAATATCTACCTATTGATCATCGATTTCGGTGTGATAAGGCCGCATTCAATGGGAAATGTGAGCATGGCATCCCTCCCCCCTCTGACTTTTTGGATCTAATGCATTACACAAAGTAAAGGCTACCCAAAGATGTGGTTGTGCTCTAGTCTCCAAGAGGACAAAGAGCATACAAATGCATGTTGAAGGATGCTCAATTATGAAATCCAATTGGAAGAAGATAAGTATATTCTTTGATTTGCTGTATTGGAGCTCATTGTATGTTTGCCACAATCTCGATATCATGCATATTGAGAAAAAAAAGTTCAAAAATTTATTGTGGACATTGCTTGGCACTTCAAAGAGGTCAAAGGATAATGTGAATGCATGGCTAGATATGAAAGCTATCAGCATACAAAAAGCATTCCACCCAAAGGATAGAGGCATTCAAAAATTTTTGTCACTGACTCCATTCAACATGAGCAAACAAGAGAAAGATTTTCTTAACTATGTTAAAAAATGTGAAAGTTTCAGATGGTTATACATTAAATATTTCCAAATGCATGAATAAGAAAGATCGAACCATCATTGGATTGAAAAGTCATGATCATCATATTTTATACAATAATTGCTATTAATCATTGTGTGTAGATGTTTACCGAAGCATGTATCCAGACCTCTAATCAAGCTAAGTAGTATGTTCTAATATTTGTATGCCAAATCCATCCACCCATCTGACTTTGAAGCTTTATAACAAAGAATCACCCTAACTCTTTGCCACCTAGAAAGGATCTTTCCACCTTATTTTTTGATATCATGGAGCACTTGCCTATTCACCTGGTAGAGGAAGCAATACATACAGGGCTTGTCCAATGCCACTATGTATCTGATTGAGAGGCAAGTGTTGATTATTAATTTTAACTTATGAATATTAATTCCATCCATGACAATCAATAGTCTCATTATCAATAAGATATCTTTCTATGTTGAAGTACTATGTGTGACACCATGCTTATCCAGAAGGTTCTATAGCAGAAGGCTACTTGATGGAGTGCATAACTTTCTGTACAATGTACCTAAATAACTTCCAATCAAACTTTGCTCAACCTTCTCGGAACCAAGATCACCATAGTATATAAGAGCGTCCAATTGGAGCTCAACAAGGACTTCATTATATAGGTGAGACTAAATAGGTACAAGCACACTACTGTCTACTTTTTAATTTGGACATTTAACAACCTTTTGTGAGTACATGTTATAGTTCAAATGACTCTAATGAACTCTAATATTGTTTACTTGCCTTCTAAAATAATGGATATCTATTTCATAGAGAATACTTAAAGTCTATAAGGGTTGATAGATAATGTTGAGGTGGAGAGTTTGAATTAAAGAAAATCCATAGTAATACCTTTACTAAGTGGTTCAGTGATCATGTAAGCATATTTGAGATTCATTCTACACATTTGCTTTATATGTTTTATTCGTAAGTCATGGATTATCATTATTGTAGATTATTGAATTAGAAAGAAATGGTAAAGTATCAAACATTCCTAAAGTGCTAATAGTCTTAGCAGCCAGTTCCGATAAATGGGTGACGAGATACTCATGTTACATTTTAAATAATTTTCAATTTCACTCAAAGATGTGGGAGATTGACCATCGCACACAAAATAGTGGTGTAACATTAAAGGAATCTATAAGAAGTTTCACAAGTACAAAGGATAAGAACTGTGTTTCAAAAGTTGTACAGTTCTATGGTGTTCTAACAAATATTATTAAGATATGGTATAGTAATGAACTTAAGTTCATGCTATTTAGGGATAATTGGGTTGAAAATAATATTAGAGTAGTAATTGATGAGTTTGGATACAAAACAATGAGCTTCAACCATCTTATGTACAAACACAACCGACATGAAGATGAGCCTTATATTCTTGCATCTCAAGTACATCAAGTATTTTACGTGGCAAATCGGTTAGATCCAGATTGACACGTGATTATTGAGATGACTCCAATGAAGTACTTTGCTATTGTTTATTTCATATTTGACTTGATTCAATATTTTTAATAATACAAATTAATTTTCTTAACTAATTTAATGTTGCAGGTCCTTCTACAGCCTCTATTAGTAGGACCCATCATGGCCCCAACAGACCTATAGGGGTTTAGGGCACCGAGGGTTCAGATTACTTCTCAATGTTAATTGTCACTATCAGGTCATTGGCGAGAATTCAGCATGGCTCTCAACCCAATTAGGAATTTTTGCAAAGTTGGAAACAAGTTACCTATGACCTACACTGATTGGCAATTTGTGCTATGAGAAAACAAGGAATGGATCTGGGCATATATAAAGATAATATCACATATATTATGTCTTCTCACATAATTCTATTCAAAATATTTTGTAACTTTCTAACTTTTCTAATATCTTTATGTGTAGGCCAATACAAGTTTGGAGGACACAATAAAAAATGATGTCATGTGAACCCTTGGCAAACGTTGGCAAGACTAGAAGGCAAACGTGAAGAAAAAAATACTTCACTCCATATAAGAATGATACACTGAGACTTGTCACTTGTCCAAATTAGATTATAGAAGAAGACTAGTAATACATCCTGGTCAAACACTGGTAAATGAGAGAAGCCTAGGAATTGCTCTAAACTATTGATTATTAGAATATGAATAGTATTTATCAGTAACACCATATGTAATCTTAACAATTTTACATTTTTTTTTCGGGATTGAGTCAACAAAACTATCTTGTAATCAAAAGTTTTCTCACTTTATTATATATATTTTATTCACTTATTCATAGTGAATTGTGTTACCTATAGCTTGAGTCATCTAGCGGAGCTAAACTTTCCAAGCTAGATGCCTTCCTTACATCCCATACTAGAAAGGATGGATCACCCATTAATGCAGTATCCACAGCCATCATAGTGAGTATTATAATTATTTTTTGATAATATTTGTTCAAATTAAATAATATTAATGTTTTTATTAATCATTTTGTAGGAAAAGATCATTCAACGGAGGTATTCTTAGCTGAGTAACTCTTTTCTGGATATGATCACCCATAATGTGATCTACGATCAGGTGTCCAAACAAGATAGATATGGTCAAATGTGGACATTTGTACAGGGTTTGACTCCTAAGAATATCTCTATGTCCCTTTGTAGATCCTCACAAGGTGAGCAAGCTCAGTATACACAAAGTCCGGTGCAAGCGATGATCCATATTAAGGTTAATATAGCACTAATGAGATTCAGGGTAGAGCTATTCAATGATCTTTCTCACACTATATCTCAGGCTGCCCCACAATCCGAGGTATGAATCAAATTTTGCTAATTTGTACTATGCAAAAAAAAATTTTGTAATGCTAATATATGCTTCTTCTAAGAAATTATTAAAGATGTTCTAGGTGTAGTATCCCAGTAGAAAGGTGATGCAGTTGGTAGCCAAGTTGGTTTGAGAGCTACTCCTTCCACTTCCTAGCCTACTAAGGTATAAATGCATTTGGAAATTTATTACATATATTGAACATTTTTTGTTTATGGACATGGGTAGAGGGACGTGAGTGAGGACTTAGGTGAGAGGATGGTGAATTGGGCATAGGGATATGTGATTTGGACATTCTACTTGGACATGGGCATGGATAATTGGGGAGGAGGGGGTGGGACTTGTTAATAAACATATATTGTTGCTTATACAAATTTTTAATTTCTATTTGTATTCTATAAACTTGTTCGAGGAGACCATCCATGAGCCAACAATCAAGAGCATGATAGGTAGACAGTGGCATGGACGAGTGATATTGTTTTTTCTTTTTTTGATGGATTGTGTTGTACAATAATTTTGCTTTGTGTAAACTTCTAATTAAAGAAGTATGAATTGTATCTTATGATCATATTTGTACTTATACTTTAGAGAATATATTTTTATCTTCTCGGTTATATTCAATGTTGTCTAGAAAAAAACTATATTTGAAATGTATACTATTTACTTATTATACATGTTAGTGGGTTAATTAGTGCTACTAATTAGCATCGCCAATGGAAAAGCCTTTGGCGGTGCTAGGAGCTGTTGCGGAAAATATTGATGTCCACCACAATTCACGATATAGAGGAAGAATAGAAAAGAGGAAAAGAAAGCACACAAGAGATATATGTGGGGAAGACGATTCAGAAAATATTGTATTGATGAGAAGAGGAAGAGAAGATTACAACAATGGAGACGAAACTCCAATATCACCAACTCTCACAAAAAACTAAGTAGTCTAACCGTCACAAGACGTATTGAGAGTATTGATCTAGATATCTCTCTCTCACTCTATATTGAAACCCTTACATCAATGGTGTATTTATAGATGTGGCCTAATGATGTTTGAGTCAAAGTAGAAGACTGACTCAAATAAGACTTCTACTAATTTAAGTCTTCTAGTAGAAGATAAATCTAAATAAGGATTAGGCTCATTAAATAACTTCCTAATATAATTAAGACTATCCAGAAAATCCGGATTCGAAACACCATAAAGCCAACAATCTCCACCTTGGCTTGAATCATCTTATTCTCTGAATTTGAATCTTCAATAGATGTCTTTGCTATTACCTCCTAGGATAGGATCAACGACCTTGAATATTGATCAAGTCCAAACAGAGCTTGAACTTATCAATCGGAATCACCTTCGTCAACATATCTGCAGGATTTCTTGAAGTATGAATCTTTTGTAAAGAAATCTCGCCATCTTCAATAATATCTCGAATAAAATGAAATCAGACATCTATATGCTTTGATCTGGCATGGTACATTTGGTTCTTCGTAAGGTGTATGGCGCTCTGACTGTCACAAAAAATAGGAAGAACATGTTGAGAAAAACTAATTTCACTTGCCAAACCTTTTAGCCATAGAGCTTCTTTGACGGCTTCTGTAGCTACCATATACTCAGACTCTGTTGTAGATAATGCTACAGTTGACTGTAAGATACATCTACAACTAATAGGTCCTCCACAAAGAGTGAAAAGATAACCAGTGAGGGATCGGTGTCGATCAAGGTCTCTAGTATAGTCTGAATCAACGTAGCCAATAATTTTGGCCTCTTCCACTGTGTTTCTATCGAAACGTAAACTAATATTAAGAGTACCTTTGATATATCTTAATAGTCATTTCACGGCTTGCCAATGCTCTTTTCCTGGATTTGTCATGTAACGACTAACAATGCTGACTGCTTGTGCAATATCAGGTCTTGTGCATACCATAGCATACATTAGACTTCCAACAGCACTTGAAAATGGGATGTTCTCCATGTATGCATGCTCTTCATCTGTAGAAGGATATTGTTGAGCTGAAAGCTTGAAGTGAGATGCCAAAAGAGTACTGACGGGTTTTGAATTTTGCATGTGAAAACGAGAAATAATCTTCTCGAGATACTTGCTCTGTTTGAGCCATAATTTTTCATGCTTTCGATCTCGATCAATCTCCATACCGAGAATCTTCCTTGGAGCACCTAAATCTTTCATCTCAATTTTTTTTTTCATTTTAAACTTTAAATCATTCAGTAGAGATATGTCTTGAGTAGCGATAAGCATATCATCAACATAAAGAAGTAATATAATAAACGAGTTATTGGCATGCATCTTAAAATAAACACAGCAATCATGTTTGTAGTGGATGAAATTTTGTCCCAGCATAAAACTGTCAAACCTTTTATACCATTGCCTTGGAGACTGTTTCAATCCATAGAGTGATTTGTTCAACTTGCAGACAAAATTTTCCTTGCCTTCTTGGATGAACCCTTCAGGCTGTTGCATAAAAATTTGTTCTTTTAATTCTCCATGTAGAAAGGCAATTTTGACATCAAGCTGCTCTAACTCAAGATTATGAAAAGCAACTAAAGCAAGTAGAAAACGAATAGATGTGTGTTTAATCACAGGAGAGAAAATTTCATTAAAGTCAACACCCTCCTTTTGTGAATACCCTTTTGCAACTAAACGAGCCTTGAATTTAACACCATCTGTCTCAGAGAAATCCTCTTTCTTTCGAAATACCCACTTGCAACCAATTGCTCTTTTACCTTCTGGTAATTTCATCAGATCCCAAGTATGGTTCTTTTGAAGGGAATTCATCTCTTCATTCATAGCAGCTTGCCACTGAGAAGAATTCTTATCATGCACTGCTTCTTTATAGGAAGAAGGATCACCATTGTCAGTAACTAAAGCAAAAGCTAGCATATCTTCAAAACCATACCTCTCAGGTGGCTTTATTTTTCTTTGAGATCTTTGAAGTGGAGACTTTTCAGAAACTTGATTCTTAGAATTTTCTTGAGAGTTGGGCATATCCTAAATATCTTCTTCTGAAGGAACTACATGCTCCACCTCCACTTGCATTATATCATTTGGATCTTTCTTGAGAGATTTTAGCATAACACTTTAATCAAATACTATGTCTCTCTCAATAATTACATTTGAAATAGTAGGATCCCACAAACGATAGCCTTTGACGCCTTTGGCATAACCCAGGAAAATACACTTTTTGGAACATGCATCTAACTTATCCTTGACAACATGCACATAAGCAAGGCAACCAAAAATTTTTAAAGAAGAATAATTTGTAAGATGACCAGTCCATACCTCTTCAGAAGTCTTGTAATTAATGGCTGTTTGAGGAGAGCGATTCACAATGAAGCATGCTGTATTGATTCCTTCTGCCCAAAAATCTTTATCAAGATTAGCTGTACTAAGCATATTACGTGCTTTCCCGAACAAGATTTTGTTCATCCTTTCAGCCACACCATTTTGTTGAGGTCTTCCTAGGATGGTAAAGTGGCGTTTGATGCCTTCATCTTCATAGAATTTCAGAAATTCTGTTGATTTGTACTCTCCGCCATTATCACTTCAGAGGTATTTGATTTTTCTACCAGTCCTTTTTTCAACTGAAGTTTTTCACTGTTTGAAAATAGAAACCACTTCAGCTTTGTGATGCAAAAAATAAATTCACACTTTTCTGGAAAAGTCATCAATAAAACTGACAAAATAACGAGCACCAGATTTTGATGGAATAGGAGGGTACCACACATCAGAATGAATATAATCAATTAAGCCTTTAGTGCAATGAATACCGGTGTTAAATTTTACCTTGGACTGTTTACCATAGAGACAATGCTCGCAGAAATCCAATTTGCATGAATTGAGGTCTTTCAGTAATTTTCTTTTGTTGAGCTCACTTAAACCTTGCTCACTCATATAACTGAGACGCATATGCCATAAGTGGGTCATATCAGAAGAAGAGGCCTGAGAAATTGCTGCTCCACCTGCAACAGTTTTTCCTACTAACTCATACAAATTTTCATGCTTTAGGCCCTTGATCACTATCAATGAGCCTTTAGCACCTTAAGAACTTCACCTTCAGCAGAATACTTATAACCAGTAGAATCCAAAGCACCCAAAGAGATCAAATTCTTTTTCAAATCAAGAACATGTCTAACATCAGTAAGAGTTCTAATAATATTATCAAACATCTTAATTTTGATTGTTCCAATTCCAACAATTTTGCATGGATTGTTATTACCCATCAAAACCAAACCACCATCATAGGACTTGTAGTCTTCAAACCAATCCTTATTAGGATACATGTGGTAAGAACAACCAGAATCAAGAATCCAAATATTATGGTAACGATCAAAATTAGAACTAATATAGAGAACATTACCCAAATTATCATCAGAACGTCTTTCAACAACTGACACTTGTTCTTTGGCTTGCTCTTTAAATTGAGATTCTCTTTCTTTCTTTGCTTTGAGCTTCCAATAATCTTTAATTGCATATCCCATCTTCTTACAATACCTGCAATTTATTTCTTTGGATTTGGATCTAGAACGACCTATCCTTGATCTTTCTTTGGTACGACCTCTGACAATTAATGCTTCTGAGTGTGACACATCCCCTCCAATCTTTTTCAAATATTCATTAGATAGAAGGACAATAGAAATATCGTCAAATTTCAAATACTTCCCATACATGAGAGTAGTTTTAAGATTCTCAAGAGAATGAGGTAAAGATGATAATAAAATAATTACCGTGTCTTCATCTTCAATTTTAACATCAATGCTTAACAATTGAGAGACAAGTTTATTGAAAGCATTAAGATGATCAACTATATTCGTACCTTCTGTCATTCGAAAATTGAAGAGCTTCTGCTTTAAATAAACTCGATTTGAGATAGACTTACTCATATACTGTTTCTCCAATTTTTTCCATAACTCTGAAGGTGATGTTTCATCAAGAAACGGATAGAGTACCTCATCGGTGAGACTGAGAATGATTGTGCTATGTGCACTAGCCTTCTGGATTTTCCAAACACTTTCAGCGACATCTTCAGACTTGACGTCCTCCAATGTATTTCTCAATTCTTATTGAGTAAGAATTGCATGAACTCTTGCTTGCCAAATAGGGAATCCTTGCTTTCCATTGAATTTCTCTATGTCAAACTTCGTAGTAGACATATTGAACCAAGCTCTGATGCCACTTGTTGCAGAAAATATCGATGTCCACCATAATTCACGATATAGAGGAAGAATAGAAAAGAGAAAAAGATAGCACCCAAGAGATATATATGGGGAAGACGATTCAGAAGATATTGTATTGATAAAAATAGGAAAAGAAGATTACAACGATGGAGATGAAACTCCAATATCACCAACTCTCACAAAAGACTAAGTAACCTAACCGTCACAAGACGTATTGAGAGTATTGATCTATATATATCTCTCCCACTCTATATTGAAACCCTTACATCAATGGTGTATTTATAGATGTGGCCTAATGATGTTTGAGTTAAAGTAGAAGACTGACTCAAATAAGATTTCTACTAATTTAAGTCTTCTAGTAGAAGATAAATCTAGATAAGGATTAGGCCCATTAAATAACTTTCTAATATAATTAAGATTATCCGGAAAATCTGGATTCGAGACACCATAAAGCCAATAAGGAGCTAGCACTGCCAATGGACAGCCCCATTGGTGGCACTAACAGTTAGCACCCCCAATGGATTAGAGCCACAAATATGTTATTCATGGCACTAATTTTGATTAAAGGAAAAACTTAAATTAGTGTTGCTATTGACCATTAGAGGTGCTTTTTTAGTGCCGCAAATATTTGCAGCACTACTTAACATGACATTTAGTTAGTACCATAAATTAGCACTGCTAATGACTTTTCAGTGCTAATTTAGGCTATTGGCATACTAAATTAGCACTCAGAAAATCCCAAATTGCTGTTGTGTCCATAGCCTCTTTGTTGTGCTAAGTATGGCTTCCATCAACCAACTACAGATAGCTTGGATCTAAGCATATTCCTTTAGAGCATGAATACCTTTCACATATTAATATCCAAGGTGGAACAAATGTACCAAAGTTGAGGAACAACATGTACCCAAAAATATACACCATCAATGTCCAAAAAAAGTCTTATTGCAACTTAAGCACATTGTCCTTACACTTGTCTATGTCTCTTGGCATCTTACACAACTCGTAAGGAGTCTTCTCATAGAAGCTAATCAAGAACTCAACTTTCTACCCTCCTAACAGAAGCCCTAGCAACAAGCACACATCCTTCAACCTAAATAATGAATGCCTTCCCACCAAGGAAGAGACTACATTGATCCTCTTGGTATCTCTTCAACAACTCGACAAGCAAAGACTTGTTGTTGCCCTTATTCAAGGCATCCAATAGTCTTGCAAATGATGTCACTCCCAAAAATCATTTGTGAGTATCATACATCTTTCCCTTAATTTTTGTCATTATAAAGATAAGATTTTCAAAGTAACATATGTGGGAGATGTCTTTTGGGGTCCTTCCTACTATTAACCACAAGCTAATTATATTGACTGGGGTGATCAAATTGCTTGTAAACATGGTGAGTGTTCTAAATAGGGCTCCAATTTCTACTCTATCTCCATTTGATAAAAAGCTCAGTGAAATAGAATATTTGCTGAACTACCCATATCCACCATGATATGGTGCAATATGTACCTATCTATGATGGCCAAGATAACAAATACATCATTGTGAAGGCTGAGACCCCTTCTAAATCCTTGATGGAAAAATCTATACCTTTGAGATTTAGTTCACAATGGTGCCTTTTTTGCTCCTTCTGCACTCCAGTGATGGTTTAACATTTTCCAATTGACAATGAAGATTCACATTGACTAGGAGACCTTGTAAGGATCATGTTCAAGTGTCCTTTCATCAGGGGGTTGTGGAAATTAGTAATGGGATTTCTCCATGGTGACCCTTGCTTGTTTTTCTCCTTTCCTTGAGGCTTTTCATTTCGGCTCTACATCTGAAAAATTGGTTGAGGTGGCCCTCGTTGATGAACCTCTCTATCTCATCCTTAAGATGCCTATATTCTTTATTGTCATGATCATGGTCCCTATGGAATCTACATTACTTAGTTTTATGCAATTTTTTTATCTATTAAAGAAAAGAGGTGGGGGTCATCTCAAGTAGTCTTTGTGCTCTATTTGAGCAAGTACTTTAGCTCTAGAGCATTTTATGGGTGTATAAGTGTGAAAATCACCTCGGCATTCCCTATGCTCAGTGTGCTATTTCTTAGACTCAAGAGGTTCAACTACCAGATCTCCCTACTCAGCTTGTTACTTTCCATAGATTCCCTCTTACTTGACATTACTTTCTTGGTATTGATATCTACTCTAACTTGTTGAATAAGCTATTGGGGTTAGCACACCATCTCATAAGCCATCATAGTTGGTTGAATCCAATTTATTGCCGTCAAAAGGAAAATAAGGCCACATTGCTCAATTACTTCCAACTTGACTTTATTAAACTGAGCTAGATACTCCCTTAAGCTTTCTTTCTTTTTGTTTTATTGTCTAGAGGGTAGATGAGTCTTTTCATTGAGGTACCAATGAGATGAACTATTTCACAAAATTATTTGTTAGATCATAGAAGCACATTATAGAGTGCCTCAGCAACCCAAAGTACCATACTCTAGTTGGGCCTTATAATTTCATTAGGAAAGCTTTGCACATAGTTGAGTCCCAAGCTCCTTGTAGCATCATTCAAAAGATGCAAATGTGGTCTACTAGATCCATAATTCCATCATATGTCTCACAAGAAGATTGTCTAAACTTCAACTGTATGGGAGAATATGCTAGTTCAAGGATTGAAGACATATTGTACGTAGTGTGATTTGATGGAATAAACACCTAGGATTTTTCCTATGTCCACAGGTGTCAATTAGTACCTACTCCTTCAATACTCTTGCTTGGTCAGTAACACATGAAGATGAGGTTGGGTAAGTCCATCTTCATCTCGATAGGAAATTTAATTTCTCCCTCTTTTGTGTCTTTCTCTTGGCATTTTTTCCCTTGTTTTCTTTTGTGGTCTCATTCCTTTCTAATGATACACCAAAGTGAATTGGTCAAGCGTCACAAGTGAATTCCTACTATGTAAGGCTATACAAAATTAGTCAAATTTTGCAAGCAATGGAGAGGCCCTTTGCTTGACTTGGGCTCGAAAGAGGGTTAACAGAAACTAAATGCTAGACTGGTAGCAAGTCAATACACTCGAGGTGAAGATCTACCTTGAGACTGAGCTGCAATGAGCTCTCAATACATGGGCTACAAGAAGCCCAACTTACTCCAACACCGAGGCATAAAGAGCTTAATATCTTTGGTTGAAGTAATCACATCGAATATCTATTAATATCGAATATCTCAACATAAGCAGACCAAAGTCTAGATTATTATGGACTCCTATCCTAAAGCAAACTCAGGCAAATTTGAGATTTGTGATAATTTATCACAAGTAATTTAGAAAGATTATGAACCTTGAATCACAAAATTTGGATATGCTTCGAATCACAGAATTTGGATATGCTTCATAACCTATAAAATATGGCCATATATGAAAAGATAAGGACTAATGTCTCTTTCCTCTCAACAATAGACTCTACATACCCATAAGTGACTTGAGCATTGAAGCAGCTACTACTAGAGGGTTTCTAGTAGTCCTCACTTTTTCTCTTATTGTAAATTAGCAAAAGAGCAGCCTAGTGAATTAATCTCGAGAAATCTCTCGAACCAAAACCAGTTGGGCTCTATCAATAAGTTAGTGCTTTCATTGAGATCTACTCTATTTCTTTTTTTAGCTAATCTAAGAAATTCTCCATGATCTTTCAACAATGCCACTCACGGTAGCATGACCTTGTTATCAAAGAATCCACTTGGGGAGCAAATAACTTTCACACTGGTGAAATCCCATAATTCATCAAACGGGCTAAGTGTGCCCATTCAACAAGCTACCTCAGCACCCATGCCTCCTCCATATCTTCATGGTGCTACCCAACAAGTAGTACCTGAGGTACCTCCAAGGTTCACCAATCTAGTGAGCTGGCAAGAATTTTGAACTTTGGTAATTACTATATAGTAGATTACACAACTATTAGACGTTCAAGTGCAGGCTATATAAACACTTTAGATTCAACAGTAATAAAATTTAGCTCACAGCACAAGGTGCTACCCCAAACCAAACACATGAATTGTAGTACCATGTTGCGAGTCAGCCACACCTCAATGTGCAACAACACCCAAGTTGTCGTGACCCATTGACGACATTTTCCCTATGATACCACACCTCAAGGGACTATAGTGGGTGTGATCCCACCTCTGATCTGGCTGATGAAGCCATGTATTTTCTACATGCCAGTTGAGCATTGGATAAGGATTCCTATGATACCCCAAGAGAGGTTATGGCATATGCAACTTATGAGAGATGAAACTCCTCTAATCCCCAAAATTGCGTATCTCCCATTCAGCCAAAGTTCCAATAGCCTCCATATGAGACATATAATTGTTCAAAAGACCTAACTGATCAAGATAGCATATTCTAAAATGCCATGATTTTACAAGGCGCATAGGACTCCACCATGTGCATGGCATTTCCTATGATACTGCAGGGCCCAGCCTAATCTTGGTACACCAAACTTCTAAGGTAATCAGTTACCTATTTTGATGACTTAGCAAACAAGTTCATAAAACAATTCATCTCACTGGTACCACAATAAAAAGACCCATCAATATTGCTAACACTAAAGAGAAAAGAGGGCAAGCACCTCATAGAATATTTGGCTTATTCAACAAGGTTTGATTGTAAATGACTGGGTTAGACAACTCCATCATCCTCGTTGCTACAATCAATGAAATTTAACAACCTTGCGTGGCCTATGAAATAGCTTGCTAACCTCCAAAAATCCTAGTAAAGTTCATCCAACTAGTCAAAAGTACATTGACGTGGAAGAGGTCATTTTTTTCAAAGAAGGAATCTAAGGCTAGCAACAAGTAGAAGAAAGAGCTTCAAGAAGATAGACCTCCCAAACCAAAAAAGTAGGGAACTAGATGAAAGGAGCATCAACCAAATTTCTAGATTTATATGTTGTTGAATAACTCTAGGACCAAAGTCCTAGCATAAAATGATCATTGAGACTTTCTACAAAGACCTTATCCCATCCAAATAGCTTAACAAAATCTTGATAAGACAAGGTATTGTCATTTCCACTGAGAGCATAGTCATGACATCAAGGAATGTAGACACCTCAAATATGAGATAGAAAGACTCATTAGAGAGGGACACCTTGGGCAATTCATATGTCAAGGTGAACAAGTCGAAGGAGCTAACACATGGGAATATCAATTGCAAACCTCTTCTCAAAGGAGCCACTTCCCGAAATTGTAAAATCCGCCTTTGAAGGACAAACTCCATATGATCCTAACAAGCCTACTAGCTCAGAGTGAAGCCTCAACGTCCACCACTAAATGTTGAAACATCACTGGAGGGCACAAAGAAGAGGAGGTAGAAATAAAAAGACAAAATTGCAAGCCTAAGCACCAAGATATTATCTTTTCAGCAAATAATTTGGAAGGAATTTCAACTTTGCACAATGATGCATTAGTTATCTCAACAATCTTGAATGGCTATGTGATATAATGCATCACGGTAATTACAAGAAACTCAGCAAATATTTTGTTCACCCAAGCATATGACCAAATGAAAACTAACCGAAAACTAGAGCCATATGTTGGCACCCTCACTGGATTTACGAGAAACTTGATAACTCCAATTGGCATAATTGACTTAACACTCACAATGGGAGAGGATCCTAGGAGCACCATAATTAAATCAAAGTTCATGGTGGTTCGAGCACACTCCACTTATAATATGATACTAGAATAACCAGCGCTCAATCAACTTCAAGTAGTAATCTCTACTTTTCATCTAGTCATGAGATTTCTAACTAAACTTGGTGCAAGTGAAGCATGGGGGGACCAAAGCTTGGCAAAGAAGTGTGAAATAGTTTATTGGCATAACAACCCTAACTGGAAGGGCAAAGCACTAGCAGTAACAAAGAGCAATGAACTGGCTATCAAGATAAAAAGTACAAAAGTTGAACCTCGAGAGTGATTTGATGAAATCAAAGAATCCATAGCTTAACCCAAGAAGGCCTTCACCAAACCTATGGAATAGCTCATCAACCTTATTGTCAACAAGAGCTCTGGAAGAATCCTAAAACTCAGGGCAAATCTTATAGAATCACTATGCATTGAGCTAGGTAATTTCTTCCACAAAGACTAGGACATCTTTGCTTGGTCCATTGAGGACCTGTCAAGTATTGATCCCTCTATGGGACAGCATGAACATGCTGTAGTAGAGAATTATATGCTAGTCAAGAAAAAAAGAGGCATTTGCCTCCGAAAAATAAAAAGCCATCACTGAGGAGGTAAGCAAGCTTATACATGTAGGGTTCATCAGGGAAGTTCATCATCCATATTGGCTAGGAAATATAGTAATGGTAAAGAATTCCAATGGCAAGTGAAGAATGTTTGTTGACTTCACCAACCTAAACAAAGTCTATCAAAAAGATAGTTATCCTCTACCAAAGATAGACCAGCTAATGGACTGCACTTCAGGGCGTCAACTTTTGAGCTATCTGGATGCATTCTCAGGCTATCACTAGGTTTGAATGCACACCAAAGATGAAGAGAAAATTACCTTCATCATTAATCAAGGCATCTCTATTACTTTGCAATGCCTTTTGGGCTAAAAAATTCCAAAGCAATGTACCAAAGATTGTGAGCAAAATCTTTCAACCTTAGCTTGGAATGAATATGGAGGCATATGTGGACAACTTGTTAGCAAAAAGTCTCCATGCTAAAGGATAGCTAAAAGATCTAGGAGAAACTTTTAACACACTTCGAAAGTTCTAAATGAAGCTAAATCCAGAAAAGTGTGCCTTTGGGGTAGGCTCGGGAAAATTTCTTGGCTACCTTATCTGAGAATAAGGAATCAAAGCTAACAATGAAAATATTGAAGCAATCATGAATATGAAACTCTTAAGTACTACTAAGGAGATGCAAAGCCTCATGTGATAATTGGTGGTGCTAAATCGATTCCTATCTAAGTTGGGTGAAAAATACCTATCTTTCTTCTAAGCTCTTAAACAAAGTTTGGGTTTTAAGTGGACAAGGGAGTGTGACCAAGCTTTCAAAAATCCAAAGAGAGCCAAGCCACTCTTGTTGGTAAAACCCAAACCAAATGAGATTCCATTCCTCTATATAGCATCCTCAGACTAGGCAGTCAACTCAATCTTAATAAGTGACTAAGAAGAGAAGCAACACCCTATCTATTATGTGAGTTATGTACTCATAGAGGTGGAGACATGGTACCCACCACTAGAAAAATTGGCATATGCAGTGCTATTCGCAACTTGCAAACTCTGTTCATACTTTCAAGCACACCCGATTATAATACTTAAAATCTCCCACTTAGGAAAACCTTGCAAAAGCTTGAAACTTCATGATGGTTACTCACATAGTCCATTGAGTTAAGTTAATTCAATATGACTTTTGAAGCTTGAAAAATCATAAAGCTCAAGCTCTAGTAGACATTTTAGTTTAGACTAAATTGTATTGAATAGGGCCACAAATCAAATCATGAGAGGTTTGAGTTGACAACTCATCATGTGAATCAAGTTTCAAAATTAGTATCATCCTCCAAAGCACAGATGGAAGAGTGGCTAAATACATAGCTTGCCTAGAATTTGAGACTTAAACTAATATTGCAAAATATGAGGCTTTCCTCCTCAAATTATGTGTATCGCTTATAATCGGAGCTAAAAATCTCAAGATATAGAGTCACTCCTAACTTATTTGTTTGCAAGTTGCTGGGAAATACAAGATAAAAAAACACCATCACGGTTCAATACCTGGTTGAGTCACAAAAGCTCATGGCTAAAGTGGACCAAGTAGAAATCTACCAAGTACCTCAAGACAGTAACACAAAAGTCGATTCCCTCCCTTGACTTGCCTTGACTTCATCAAACTCGACATGAAGGGAATTTTTGTTGAAAAATTTCTGCCAGCTAAGTATCCAAAATCCTCTAAGGAAATTACAGTAAGCATTAAACCTAATTAACTTGACCCCATAATTTCCTATCTCAGGGAAGGACAACTCCTTGAAGACTTAAGGGAAGCTCGGAGGATCAAGAAACTGGCTCCAAACTTCATAGTAATAGATAGAATACTACACAAAAGGTCCCTCACACAACCACTCTTCTTCGTGTCTAAGACTCAAAGAAGCAAATTATGCCCTGCATGAAGTTTACAAGGAGACATGCAGGAGTCATGGTAGAGAATAAGCTCTAGACCACAAACAAACTCCTTAGGTAGGGCTACTATTGGCTCAACATGGCCTTCAAGACATCTGAGTTCCTTTCCAAATGTGTACAATGCCAAAAGCATGCCTTGGTATACCATAGCCTAGCGGTCAAGCTTTAGTAAACTCAAATAGTATGGCCATTTGGTCAATAGAGAATGGATATCCTAGGCCCTTTCCCAATAGCCTTAGGATAGAGAAAGTTTTTGGTGGTAGCCATCGATTACTTTACTAAGTGGGTGGAAGCCAAACCTATGGCAATAATCACTAAGAGAAAAATTGAAAAGTTCCTCTAGCAAAATGTAATTTGTAGTTTTGGATTCCCACAAACATTGGTCACTAATAATGAAAAATAATTCGACAATACCATATTCAAAGAGTATTGTAGCAACCTTCAGATAGAGTTGAGGTTCACCTCAATGGAACATTCTCAATCTACTAGCTTAGATAAGGTAACAAACCAAACCCTTCTTTCATATATAAAAAGATACCTAGAAGGAGCCAAGAGCCTAGGTCGAAGAATTATCAAATATCTTGTGGTCCTACTAAACAACCTCTCGGATGGCAACAGGAGAATCTCCTTTCATGCTAGCCTACAAGGTTGATGTGATCCATGAATTAGAACTCATGATTCAAAGATGAATAAGGCAAATCTCTGAGCTGAGAAAGGCCTCATCTTAGAACTCTAGGAGAAAACTCACATCATGATAGATGAACACCAATGATGAGTAGTCTGATACTATAATGCCCAAATTCACAACCATGAACTAAAGGTGGGTGATTAGGTGCTTCATCAAGCTGAACTCATTAACCAAGTCTCAGAAAAGCTATCCCCAAACTAGATATGCTCATTCAAGATCTCCCAATCTGTTAAGCTAGGGACCTTCAAAATTGAACACCTAGATGGCAAAGTACCTCCTCAAATTTGGCATGTTGACAACCTCAAAAGGTTTGATATTTAATATAATCTCTCATTTATTTTAGAAGATTATTTGTTGCTTCATCAAAAATAAAAAAAAGTCTAACTCTGCTAGCATAAGTGTCCAACTATGTGTTTCAAGAACCCTACCAAGGTATTACAAAAAAATTTGATTCTACTTGCCTAAGTGTCCAACCAAGTGCTTTGGTGATCCTACCAAGGTATTACTTAAAACAACCTAGCTTTGTTGGCCTAAATATTCAATTAGGTACTTCGATGACCCCACTAAAGCATTACTTAAAAAAGAAAACTTGGATTTGGTAGCCTAAGTATGCAACAAGGTGCTTCGATGATCCTATCTAGATATTACCAAAAAAACCTAACTACTAGCCTAAGTATTTAATTAGGTTCTTTGATGACCCCACTGAGGTATTACTCAAAAGAAAAACATTGGCCCTACTAGTCTAATTGTCTAACTAGGTGCTTCAGTGAGCCCATCGAGGTATTATCAAAAAAAAATATAATACTGCCAGCCTAAGTGTCCAAGCAGGTGTTTCAATAATCTTCCCCCATCTCCCCCCACACCCACCCCCCCCCCCCCCCCCCCCCCCAATTGAGGTATTACTCCAAAAAAATATCTTGGCTCTGTTGACCTAAGTATCCAACTAGATATTTTGGTGACCCTATTGAGGTATTGTTTGAAAAAAAATGACTCTGATGGCCTAAGTGTCTACCAGGTACTTCGATGACTCCACTGAGGTATTGCTAAAAAATATGGCTCTACTAGCCTAAGTGCCAATCAGGTGCTTCGGTAATCCCACCGAGGTATTACTCAAAAGAACCTAACTCTACTTGCCTTACAATCCAACCAAGTGTATTAGCTATTATGCTACTTAAAAGTTCTAATTCAACCATGTGCTTCAATATTCAGCCGAAGTAGAAGGTGAGTCTATCGAACATCAGCTTGACCTTAGGGTATTAGGCACACTCAAAAGATTTTAAAAAATGATCCCAAACCTATGAAAAAGGAGAGTCAAAAAAAGAAAAAAAATTCTATTAATTCTGAGACAAAACTAGTACAAAATCCTCTCAAAAAAGAAGAGAAGGTATAATCATTTTGAAGTATATGGAGGCTCAAAGACTCTGCCAGCTCAATCGATCTAGGATGCCCTCTTTGGCCTCTCTCACCTTTACTAGTTCAATCTTCTTTTAGATAAGATCCCTATATTCCTACTTGAGGTGTTGAACCCTCAAGTCATCATAGAGTTTAACTCAGAGGTCATTAGGCTCAAATTTAGGATCATAGTGAGTTTTCTTCATTATATCCTAATAAACAAGGTACCCTTCTTTGAAAGATATAGCAGTGAGCTTCTCACACTCCCACAGATATTCATTGCTAACTTTGTACTCTAAGATGGTTTGCATCTTAGCCAACTTCAAAGTACCATCGTATTCTTTACTCTAAAGATATGTGGTGATAGCATCAAGTTTGGCATTATCCAAGGTAGCCCAATACCAAATCTCCTAGTCTTGTAGACTAGACAAAGCTGATTCCCACTAAACTATGAGGAGATATTTCTTCTCCTCCATTTTCTTCCTAGTTTCTTCAATGCTAAGTTGAAGAAACTCAAGTTGAGAATGAAGTTGGGCCACCTCTTCCTCAGCCTTGCTCTTCTTGATAGTGCCCAACCTTCAAGCCTTGTAAAACTAGCGCCTAGCATACTTGAAAGATTGCAGGGTCTACAGTCAAAATTAAAGTCATGCTATGATTCATAATAAAAAGGAAGTGTAGATAAAGGCAAAAAGAAATAGACTTACGAGGGTGCAAGATCTGATTCCCTCCAAAAAAAAGTTTGTCAGGTGGAAGCCGAGCCAAAGTAGGATTTGCATTCTCCCCAGAGTCTCCAAGGAAGTACTCCCTGGCCTTGGTCTCCATTGAGGAAGACCATCCCAATGATCTACCATAGATAGGAGGAGTAGAAGGAGTGGAAGTGACAACCTTGTCACAATCAACCTTCTTCAGCATCAGGCAATGGGCAAGTGATTAAGCACCAACCTCAGCATCCTCAAGCAGGCAAGGAGACGAAGGAGAATGAGGTATCACCTACCCCTTCCTTGTCCTCCCTTCACTAGTGTATTGGTTCTCCTTCTCCCTTTTCCTCTTTTCTTGGGCCGAAGATCCTAACTAGAAACTAGCAAGAGCATTCAACTCTAAGAGCCTCTTGGCATAAGAGTTTGCAGATACTTGATAGACACCCCTCTACTACCCTACTCTCTTATTCATGAATGAGATTTAGGTAGACTTGCAAAAATTGCATTTCATGATCAAACCAAGGAAAGATAAGAAACTCATACCAAAATCATTAAAAATAAGATGAGGATAAAGAATAGAAAATTACTTAAGGCCAAGGGAAAAATGGTCATGAAGGCTCTTGAGGGACGAAACACCATTAGATTAGAGCAGTCTCCACTAATAGATGGAGCCTCATCAGCCTCTCAGGGCCCCTCTCAGCATGGATGTCAATAGCCTCTCACCCCTGGAGTATGATGATGAGCTAGCACAGCATGAAGAGGACCTCCTTATAAGCAACGACATTAATTCTAAAGCCTCAAAGGGAGTAGAACTCTTCTCAATAAAGGAGGTCACATCTTTCATCAAAGCAGAAGATCTCCTTTTAGAACTAGAAGGGGTGGAAGGGGATGCCATTTGAAAGTTTTCTATAGGAAAAAGTAAGGAAATAAAGAGTTTTTTCGAATGAAGGAAAAAAATTGGGGATCCTTATATAAGGTTCCCTTGATCATCCAATCATCTCTATGTGGCTTAATCCAAGCCATTGAATTCCAAAGGATGAAAATTTCAATAGCCTCCTCTCAAATCCAAGGGGCACATGTTCCATTTAAAAAGCAATCTTGGAAAGGGTAATTAAGAGACATACAAAAGGTCACTTTGATAAATGAGAAAATCGTTGCCTCGAAGAATGCGAGCTAAAAATAATTACTTGAAATTTGATGGAATGGTGCTCCATTTCCCAAAGCCAACTTACAACTATTAAAGGTGACAAGTTGATTCTAGAAGGATCACTAGATATCTAAAAGAAGTGCATCGTCTCCTAGTAACCCTAAACACTGAGTCTTGAAAATTTGGTAACCAGGCTTGGGGCACTAATGATACACCAAAGTGGACTGGTCGGGCTAAAGGGTTAACAAGAACTAAACCCCAAACTGGCTGTGAGCCAATATACTCGAGGTGAAGAACTATCTTGAAACTAAGCCGCCATGAGCTCTCGGCACATGGGCTATAAGAGACCCGACTTACTTTAATGCCAAGGCATAAAGAGCTTAGAATCTTCAGCAAAAGTAATCACATCAGGTATTCATTGATCTAGAATACCTTAACATAAGCAAACCAAAGTCTAGATCATTATGAACTCTTATTCTAAAGCAAACCCATCAAATTCGAGATCCATGGCAATCTATTATAAGTAATCTAGAAACATTACAACCCTTGAATTATGAGGTTTGTATATGCTCCACATCCTATAAAATATGGCCATCTCTGAAAAGGTATCCAGTATCATCTCCTTCTCTCAATAATAGACTCTACGTGTCCATAACTAACTTGAGTGTCAAGGCAGCCGGTGCCAGAGAGTTCTTGGTGGTGCTCCTCACTTTTTCTCCTATTGTATATTAGCAAAATACTAGCCTAGCAGATCAAGGAGCCTCTTGAACCAAAATTGATGGAGAACCAATCTCTATCAATACTTTTGAAGAATCTAAGGTTTGTGAGATGAGTTTTACCCCTTTGGGATTCTTTTTAAAAATTTTTTTGTTGAAGCATGATCTTTTGCTTTTAAGATAGACTTCTTGAGGAGATTTCCTTCAATCTTTGCACTTGGTGTGAGAATTGGTTACTCAACAAGCTTTCGACTACTAAAGATTGGACACCTTAGTTTTCAATCTTGCACTCCCAAAGTTGACTTAGAATTTGAGTGTGAAAGAGGGACATGAAATCTCCAATAACACTTCACTTTATCACTGAGCTTTTCTTCACCCCTGGAGTTGCCTTTCTTTTAGAGACCATCTTCTAGCAAAGAAAAGAGTTTTCTAGTTCCTAATGTAATTTTTGTAACATTTTTTTGAAAGAGATAATGATGTAACAAAGATGAAAAGTTTTATTATCATATAATCTTAAAATTTTTATGAATGCTGACAAGATATAAACTAAATAAGAGTAATTTCACCTTGAGAGGTGAGTGATATTTTATCTCTTCTACCTATAGAGGGTCGTTCTCAACTCATGAAGCTATGCCCCTTTCATTGTCATTGAGCTTCCTGATTTCCTTCATTAGCAACTCTCTCGATCCTCCACCTTTGTCATGTGTCTTTCTTGAACACATGATATAGCTGATTGGTCATGAGTCAAGTATTTGAATGAGAGAAATTGGATAATAGTGGATGTTTAAATAGTTCTAGTAGGCAAGTGAGAGAGAATTTAGGTTATGTATGTGCTTTTGTGTGTGAACAAGATGGTAACTTTGGGTAGAAAGTTTATTAGGGGAATCATTCTTTAGAATTTGGACCAAAGAAAAGGTATTCACATTATGGAACAAATTATTGACTTTACTTGTGATTGGGAGATCCTCATCTTTGACCACTGGCATATATTCCATATTCTACAAAGAAAATATGCTTACTGACTTGCTAGCTTGCTCACTTGATGTGATGGAGTGGAATTCCTTAGTTGATTTGGGTGACCTCCATTGGCATATGTTCCACTAGTAGATCCTCATCTTTGACCACTGGCATATGTTCCATATTCTATAAAGAAAATATGCTTACTGACTTGCTAGCTTGCTCACTTGATGTGATGGAGTGGAATTCCTTAGTTTATTTGGGTGGCCTCCATTGTTTGAAATAGTTGGTAGGAGTTTGGACTTGATTTCTCTTTTTCCCCTGATAACCAAAGAACTAAGATCCTTACTTTTTCAAGAGATGGCTCACATGTGACATATTCTTCTTTTCTGAATCCTTGTCTTGGTCAATGTCCAATTCTAAGCATCATGTCCCATAGATTATTGAGAAGGGGAGGATTGGATATCAATGGGTATAGTTGTGGATTAGCAAATGAAATAGGAGATTTTTCAAATGGTGAACCAAGGCTTTTAGAAATAGGAATTGGTTTCTTTGAAGGTGGCCTATAACTTTCAAGCAAAGGTGGGATTAAAGTTGAAGGCAAGATGGTGGACATCATTTGTGGTTGCTCACAAATGATTTGACAGTCTTTATCCTTAACCATTAGATCTCTAGGAATTATTATGATGGTGCCTTCATGAGAAATTTCAAAAATGATGTCTAGTGGAAGACACAACTTTCATATCTCTATGTCATCTTCGACCAAGGATTAAGCTATAGTAGAAGTGGATGTCAAGTACTTGAAATACAACTTCAATAGTGAGTGGTCTTGTTACCATGCAATCAAATTTTCCCTTTGCATTTCCTCTTGGAGTTGATATAGGTCATAATGTTGATATCATATTCAATCAATTGGCTCTTTGGAATCTGGAGTTATCTTAATGTATCCAGGGTATAAACATTGAGTGTGGCACCAATGTCTACAAGCCTGAGCCAACCATGATATCACTAATTCCTACCTAGATATAGAGTAGAGCATCTCCAAGTTCTTCCTCAGGTAGGTCCTATTCTAAGAAGATTATATTGTAATTTTGGAAGAAGTTTTTACAAATGGCACCCAACCTTTTGGGAGGCTATGCTACTCTTGAGTTGTATTTCATTAAGTCTTAAATAGTATCTCGATATGCTTAGATGAATTAGCGATAATAAGTTTTATGATTGAAACTTTTGTAGCAATTTTATCCAATTAGTCTAATATGTCCGCCTCTTTTCTAGTTTTAATTGCCTCTTATATAGATTTTGGCTCTTGATTAAGAATCTAATTACTCATTTTACCTTGATGTTCAACATGGCAGATTTATTTATTTATTTATGTGGCTTTCACCTTTTATTTAATTTTTGTAGGGTAATGAGTCCTTATTAATATATTTTAAGGGGTCATATTTCTTGTCATTTAAATTGTACCCATCATATACATTGTTATAAAGATAGAAAGTTGCTATCTATCTATTAGTTTCAAACTCTTGCTTAAAAATTTTGACGTATTTTGGAGGGTCATTGGGACGAAGGAATCCTTCTTAAGAATTCTCAACTATCTAATTATTATAATTTTACTAAGGTGATTTACTTGATTTGAAGGTAATTTTCATAAAACTAATATTATCATTAACGTACATAGAGAATGGGTCATGGCAAGAATATTAGGAGCATAGTTGTCAGATGGAGGTACAACTTGATAGTTTCGTGGATGATCCTAAATTTGGCTAGGTAGGGGTTATGCTTGTGGAGATTGATAGGGTACTGGGTTTTGAAGGGTTGAGATGAAGGTTGTGGAGGTTGATAGGGTATTGAATCTTTGGAGGATTTAGATGGAGGTTGTGAAGGTTGGTAGAGATGTGGATACTCATGGTTAGCCTTTAGCACTTTGACCTTGTTAAACTGAGTGTTGTCTCCTCAATGGATAACTCCTTCAACTGTCCCTTATTTTGTCTTCTTTGGGAATTTCTTATCAACATGAACAATATATTATCATAGAAACTTCTCTCAGGCATAAGCTCTTTGGTACAAAACATCAAATGAATAAATGCCAAATGCTAGTAATGTGGTTTTAAGATTAAGAAGTATTCTCAATTATATAGTTGATTTGTTATTCTAATGTGAGGGGAGCTGGGATCATATGAATTTCTCCCTCCATCAATTGGTGTATTCAATGAAAGCTTCTCCATTTTGCATCTTTTGAGATGTTAGCCCGATGATGTCCAAAATATGAGCTATTTGGTGGGTGCAATATTATTTGAATGCTATAAAGATCATCTTGAAAGATTGCACCTTTTCATGGAAAAGGGTGATAAAACAAATGAGCACATTCAGGACTTCTGAAAGATACAAATCATCAAAATTTTATTACCACTATAGGTCTACACATCAAAAAAAAAGCCCAGCACTATGCTGTTTAGGAACATCAAAGTTTTTTCTTTTTTCTTTTGTTTCTTTGTTTATTTCATTTCTTAGTGACTTGAACCAAATTTTTCTCAGTAATGTTTTTGACTCATATAGTAGAAAAAACGAACAAAAGAAAAAATTACTAAGTAACTCACGAGACAACTAAAAACCAAGATAAAATTAAAATCTTCTAAGAAGATAAATGTTAAAACTGATCTGGTAAAAAAAATCTTACCATGATATTTAACTAATATTAATAAGTTTAACGTATTTCAAATAATAAAAATACTAATATTATTAAAAATCAATTGTAATAACAAATTATTTGATTTACAAATAATAATTTTAAAAAATTACTAAAAAATATTGTAAAGTAAAATATTAAATAATTTTAATTGGGTTAATTTGTAAATAAATTGATTTGACTAATTCAGTTTGACCCAATCTATTTATGACTGAATTTATTAAAAGATTAGTCAGATTATAAATGGGTTGCACAAATTGATTTGATTACAATCCAAAAATATTGGATCATAATCAAGCAATCCAAACTTGATTAAAACAAATCCAAATCTATTCAATTTGGGTCAAATTCGAATCAGGATTACGAATCGGGTCATATATTATCAGATCTAGGACTATATGCATTATGCTTAGGGATATTTAAATCAGATCCGGGCCAAAACAGGGGTCAGGCCTTCATATACCTCGACACAGAACCGAAATTGATTGCGGAGATGATTTCAAGATCCAAGTCCCGCCCATCAAAACTATTTTTGCACCCATACCTGGTAGAAAGCAGCTATCATTTGTGGTTTGGACCAATCGTTGGTCCACTGATAGCGCTAAAGCAGCTACTATCCTCGTTAATTGGGGATGTCTAAGATGACTGTTTTGTTGTTCTTTGTTGGGTTATTGCACGGCTGTCTACTACCCCCCGTCAGCGTAGCAAACACATCACTTTTGACCATATGGGTTGTTTTCTAACTGTAGTTGTTTTACTAGCAACTTCTTTTGTGCTCCATCCTTTTCTTTGTGCGTATATACAAGTCCTAGCCCAAAATTAAAAAAAGAACAATAATATGCACATGAAAGTGCAAAATGTAAGATTTTAATTTGTAATTTTATAATTTACCGAAATTGAAATATTTTGACATTCATCAAAATCGATAGGTTTCAGTCATTTTAGTCAAAACAAATTTATTTTAATTTTAATCAAATTATTTTTTTTTTCAACTGAATTTTAATTTTAGATTTAAAAATATAAAAAGATGCACACGAGAGTATAAAAATAAGATTTTAAGTTTTGATTTCAGAACTCACTGAAATCAATATATTTTGGCACCCATCTAAATAAATATGATTTAGTCATTTTGACTTTAGATTTAAAAATATAAAAAACATATAAAAATTTCTATACATATACTTTGTAAAAATTATTAAATAAATATTTTGTGAAAAGGTACTTAAAACATGAAAAAAAATTTATTGTAGCCGCTACAATAACATCTAGTATTTCTAGTGGTATACCACCAACAGCTAAGACAATAATAGAAATATCTAGCCTTAAAACCTGAATGCCAAAAATTTTCGATATTATTAAAAAATACTTAATTTTTTTCGGTGTTCCATGAAGAATGTTAGGAAGTTCTAACGTATCATGGAGAATGCTAGAGATGTTTTTCAAAAAAAAGACTAATTTCATATAACTCTTTAAAATTTTATTAAATTACATATTTTTTCATCAAACTTAAAAAGTTGTATATAATTCTTTGAAATCTTACCAAATTACATATTTACTTTTGAAATTTAAAGAATTGTATATAACTTCTCAATTTTTTTCAAATTACATATTTCTCCTCTAAACTTAAATTTTAAATATTTTTTGCATTATTGAATATATTACAAAAATTTTATTGGGTATATATATATATATATATATCATTATAATTAGAAATATTTGAAGAATATATATCATTTAACATTATTTGAAGTAAAATAAAAAGACAAAAATACTTCTAACTTGGTTAGAGAATATTTTAATAGTTATATTATTGTTACAAAAAATTCTCTTATTTGATTAAAATATTTATCTCATATTAAAATTTAACCTAAGATGTAAAATAATAATGTTGCCCTTGGTTTGGTTTAAACTCATTTCAATCTAATTTCGAATTAAATTTAAGTCTGAAATGTAAAATAGTAATTTTGTGAAGACTTAGTTTAAACTCATCTCAACTCGATCTTAAATAGAACTAAGACTTAATTTGGTCATATCTAAGTCTCAATATAAACCATATCTAGAGTAGATTTTTATTCATATTTTTTATTATGTAATTTACACCCGATCAAAAGTATTTTTATTTTGTTTACTTCAATCTAAACAATATCAAATGATATATATTTTCTAAATATTATTTATTCTAACGATATATTTATATTCAAAAAAAATTTTTAATATATCAAGTAACCCAATAAAAAATTATAATTTTTTAAATTTTGAAGAGAAATATATAATTAGAATTTTTTTTAAAGAGTTATATACAATTTTTCAAATTTCAAAAAAAAATGTAATTTAGAAAAATTTTAAGGAGTCATATATAGCTTTTTAAGTTAAAAAAAATATATAATTTAATAAAATTTTAACGAGTTATATGCAACTGATTCTTTAAAAAATGCCCAATTTTTTTCTGGTTTTAAAAAATACCAGAAAAATCAAATTAAAAATCCACCCCACCTCCAGGCCGAGCCGACTGACTATTCTTTCTTTCAGTTCCTTATGTTTCGATTTTTACCATGGATTTTGTTTTGGCGTGACCCCGATCACAAGGCATAGTTCACGGAGTACATTTAGAATAATATGCGCCTCTGCTAGTTCCACGATGGCATCCCCCTCACCGCGGCCACCATCGCGAATTTCACTTGTGGCAAACTTGCACTGCTCTCCGAAACATCAGACTTTTTATTTCATTCTGTCATGATTTTTCCTAGGATTAGTTTGAATACTGACTTGGTCGCAATTACTGTTTGGGGTTTTTTCTATGTTCTGTTAGGATTTTGATGTTAAGCCATGGAAGTTTAAACTGGAGAAGGCCTAAATGCACAACTCTCAAACCTGCCTCGAGAAGCTGCTAAACAAGGTAACTTCAACTCTCCTCTTCTTCTTTCTGTCAATTTCAATTTTCTTCTTTCTTTCAAGATGATTCAAGATTTATATCTTGTTAATTTCTTCAATGAAAAAAGAAGGAATTTGTTGTGAATTTCATAGGAGACTATCGCTGTATATGCATTAGATATTGATGGCAGACTGAATTCACGAGATAACGTGTCTGCACAAATATATTTTTTTGATTTTATGGAGTCAAGTTTTGCTATTAGCTTTTTGTGGTTTGGATTACTTTTAATGCTGTGATGATGGATTGGAATCTACCAAGACTCTGTGTAAAAAATTAGCAAAAATATGATACTACCATGTTCAATCCTCGGTTATTTTGTTTCTGGAGTATTGTTTCTTGAGTTGTAAGGAGTTAAGTTATTGAATCAATTTTTAGCTATTTTTATTAAGAAAAGCTTTTCTTATTTTTGTTTTAGCAATTGTTCTGAGAGAGAGAACCAGCCTTGATGTATGAAAATTTGGCAAAACACTATCATCATCAAGTATCAAACTAGTGCTTTGAATTTGATGAATGTTTCTAGATCCTGTCTTTAATTAATTATTTTTATTTTGATTGCTGCAAGTGCTCTGAGAGGGAGCAATCATCCCAGTTCTCAATGTGTGAAAATTGAAAAAGAAGATTGCATACTGCATCAGATTGCATGGGGAAACATGTTTCTCTATATGTTTCTTGAATAATATGGAGTAAAGCTATTTGATTTTTTTTTTGGCTGTGAGTTACTGCAAGAAAAGATTTTCATTTATATTGGTTACTTTAAATTACATTTTTTGTTGTGCTTAGGACGATGCTTCTCTTCGATCATTTTTATGTTTTACATTGGTTATACTGTTTTAGGAGCAATATCCATGTTAAGCGTCTCTTCGATCTTTCACTTTTAGTTCTGCTAGTAGCTTGATCCCGTTTGCTCTTTGTTTATGTAGTTTTTAGTTGTTTTTTCAGTAATACTTGATTTTGGATTCAATTTCGTTACAAGTAAATCAAGAAAGTGCGACAATTATGATGATCATCAATTTCACATGTGTTCACACAATTCAATGTAATCAATTTTACTTGTATTATTATTCTGAATAAGCACCCAAATGGTTAGAAATTTTTTAATGGAATGAGTAATTCATGCATAATTTGCATTATTATCTCAATAAGTATTCAAAGGTCTTTTGTTTTAACGGATTTAACTGATCTGAAATTAAATTTTTAATCACGAGGTTAAATTCGACATGTGATAAAAATATAATATATAAAATTAAATAATATATTTTAAAAGTTTGAAATTAAATTTTAAATCAAAATTGTTCAGGTTAGTGTGAAACTTAAAATCTTGGTAAAAGGAATTTCTCACATGTCAAACACAATATGGTCCACTCTAAGGATCTTGTTGTAGTGTCATTTCTCATTTGGATATGATGACTCAAGTGTTTAGGTGCAATCCCTTAATATGAACATGCGAGTGTCACATGATCTTTATTTAAATGTGGTATATGAGGATCGGGTTAGTAAATTTTGGGGCAGCTTCTAACTTTCATCAACTCCAATTACTCCAACTCCATTTTTCTCCATCTCCATGCTAGAGAAAATGATAAAGAAAAAGTACTCCATTGTCATTTCTATTTGGTGATTTCTTTAAGAATTTTCATTTCTAAGTTAGTGAGTTTCTATTCTACTATTTTGAGATATTTTTATGATCTTCAAAGTGTGCCTCTTGGATGTCTTAGTAACTATATCTGGGAGATAAGAGATTTCATTATTCTCCTTAAATCTACCTTTGGTTCTCTTATTTGTAGGAATTATTTTTGGGAGTTGTGAGTGATTCAAAGAATTATATTCTTGATGGATGGATACCTCTAGTTAGTTAGAGAAGAGCTGGTAATCTTAGTGCTTAGTGTAGAGATTACTTAATACTTAGTCCTGTGATTTTCTCCCCTCATTTTTGGAGAGATTTCCATATAAATCTTGATGTGCTTTTTTTTTTTGTTGGTTAGTGATTATTTCAATTCATTTAATTACTGATTTGCTTCTACTATTCTCTAATTGGTGTGGTTTATTTAGTTTTGCATGTAGGAGGAGTTGGCTTGATGAGTTATCATTCATTATTTTTCCCCAATGAAGTGGTGTTAGAGCCCGTGGTTAGTTTTATTTGTGCTAGATTAAGATGAATTTAAGTGACACTAATACTTAATGAAAAAAAGGCTATTTGGAAGCCAAAGATGAAGGATCTACTCTTTTGTAGAGACTTTTATGCACTAGTTGAAAGAGAAGCCAAAGGACATGTTTGATGATGATTGGAAGAAGCTAAATAGGAAGACTATTGATATTATTTGTCAATGCAGTACAATATTTTCTATCATTCTTGATGCTAATAAAGTGCTTCTAATAGTAAAATTAGCATCATTAAATTTTTACCGGTGCTATTTTTCAATACTAACCATGCATAGTATTTGGTAGCACTGCAAATAACCTTGATGCTAAAATTAATGCCCCTAATACTTATAATCATTCATGGCACTAAAAAAGTAGCATCATGAATGGATTTATTATTCATAGTGATTTTTTTAGTGCTGCAAATGTCCTATCATATTTGCGGTGCTAATTAGTTAGCGTTGTCAATAGTCGCAAGGCCATTCATAGCATGAATAGTCACCATTTGTAGTGCTAATTTGTTAACATTGTGAATATTCTTAAATCATTTGTGACACTTTCTTTTAACACCGCGAATGTCTACAACATTTCTCATGGTCAAATCCTATTTTTAGAAGATGCTAAATACAAACGATACAATCGATAGATAAAATATAAACCACGGTTCCTACATTTCAAATTACAACCATAATTTGTACATATTTGTTATAATATAAAATGCAACGCAAATCATACAAAAAAGGAAAAACCATCACTCCATGTTTGTGCCCGCATGTTCAGCTCCATATTTTCAGCTCGTAGATGATCTCCTTATGTAGGTTTAAACGAATATAATCAGAAATTAAAATATATATATATATGTGACAAAATATATGCAAATGCATTTGTATGTTCAACATGTGTAATAATATCAAAATGCATTTATATTAATGGATTTACTTGTAATAGATGAAATTTACTCGAGTAGCTTAGGGAATTGGAAGCAGTCTCCTTCGTTCATCTTGGCTATTGCTAACATTGCCTTGTTTTTAGGATGCTGCACCTAACGCCTACTTAATTTATCATGAAAAATATTTATTAATATTACAAATAAATATTGCATGTATACTACAAATTAGCAAAATTTAATTCATACATTAAATTGTGGGATAGACCAAGATATGGTACGAGGAAACTGGTCGAATATCTTGTTTATGAACCTCTCTATTGCTAATGCAACCTTCGCTTGGATCATTGCCTATACCTAACTATGTATATACTGAGATTGCTCAACTTGCGAGGATCTGAAGAAGGACCCGAAGATAATCTTGAGAGTCGGTCTTATACAAAATGTTCACATTCGGCCATATCTATTAAGCCTGAACACCTGATCATGGATTGTGTTCTGGACGGCTATATCATAAAGAGTGTCCTTCGACTAAGACTAGCTCAACTGAATGATGTTCTTCTACAACACAATCAATAAAAATACTAATATTATTTTATTAGAATAAATATTGTCAAAAATTTAGTTAAATATTCACTATGGTAGTTGTGGATGTTACGTTGACAGGTTGTCCACTCTTCGTGGTATGAGATGTAAGGAAGATATTCAACCTAAAAAACTCAAATCTAGTGGATGTCTCAAGTTAAAAGTAATATAATTCACGATAAATAAAATATAATAAAATGGCCCAACTTCTAATTATAAATTAAAAAATATGCCTCGAGACTCAAGTTGGCATATTCCTTGCATCCAAAAGAGTGACCCATCATTTGACGTCTTTAATACCTTATGTTTATCTAACTCAATTCCTAGAAGAAGAATATAAAATTGTTAGCCCATATAGTATTAGTAATAATCATATCCACATTTTAATAATCAAGGGGTTAGTTTAATATTTGGATTTCTCTCATTTGCAATGTCAGATTAGGACATGCCACTATTCTACTTCTATCCTCAGATCTTGATAGGTGGGAAGTCTCTCTGGATTGTTCTCGTATGATGTGAAGTGTTTTTTCTTCCCATTTGCCTTCCAATCGCCAATGCTTGCCAAGGGTCTGCAATCTGCATGACGTCTTTTTTTGCGTCTTTCTCCAAATTGGTATTGGCTTGAATACAAAAATATTAGAAAAGTCAATAATATATATAATATAATGAATATAAGCATGTGAGAAAATATAACATAAGTAGATTTTACATTTATATATGTTCATATCCATTTCTTCTTTTCTTGGGGCATAACCTACTAGTCGGTATAGGTCATTGGTAACTTGTTGTCATGCTTTGCAAAAATTTCTAATTAGGTTGAGAGCTATGCCGAATTCTCACCAATGATTTGATCACGACGGTTGATACTAAGCTATAATTTGAAGCCTTCAGTACCTCAGACTCTTATAGGTTTGTTGGAGCCACGAGGTGTCCTACTCATAGAAGATGTAGAAGGACCTGTAAATCACGTAAAATGAAAGATTAAATTACAATATTAAAATTATTAAATCAAGTTGAATATGGACTATATAAATTTAATAATAAGTTGTATACCTTTATCTTCATCAAAATCAATATCTTGATCTAACTGCTTTGAAGAGGCAGAGTCCACGCTAGCGCTAGTAGAATTCTTGTTAAAATCGTCACTCATCTCGTACATCAGATCTATGGTCTTGCCATCATACAACCCCTCTGTCATGTCTCCCACAAATCGTGCCTTTTTTTTACGTTTCATGACAACCTACAAATTGAGAATACAATTATCAACCATTAGTTAAATTGGCAATGTAACAAAATAACAATAAATAAACAAGATAACAACAAATAGTAATAAATAACAATTAAACAAGATAATCTAGGGGTAGAAGCACGAAATATTAATTAGAAACAACATGGTAGATTGCATACTATCATCTGGTTATATACTGGGTTCCAAGTATCTTTAAACAAAAAATTAAATGATCCATGTAGAAGTACCAAATTTTAATGTAGGAGAGATGTAAAACTTGGCAAAACTTTTTCTTTATTATTTTTCTTCTATAGATAATTTAAACACTAAGAATATTAGAAGGTTGTATGTACATTCGATCAGCTTACACTTTTATTATAAATGCCAAACCCTTACTACCAATCCTAGCAATCAATGAAGCCAAAAAAAATGATACTACTTTCGTTTTCTCCATAGTGAAACAGAAACCAATATATGATCTAGAAGATTACCAATTTGTGCTGAATTTAATTTTTAAACCACCATAAACTTTTAAAAAGAATAAAGGAAATATTTATTTCAAACCACTAATATTTACTTGAGTCAATGCCCAACCAACTACAAGTTGTTACACTCTAGAAATGATGGCCACAGAGAAATGACAATTAACAAGCTCGTCTAATCCTTTTTGTTAAGGTAATATAGATCATGCTTATGAGCTCATAATGTTGAGTAGACTGGTGTTAGTAGCATCATTACATTTGGTGAGGAATCAAGGAGTTAAATGAATGCATATGATACTGGATCTTCACATACATTAGCTTAAAAGGTACAAGATTAAGTATCTACATTTTGAATTATTTTCAACTGATTTGTTGCTTAAAGCTGTTCATGACCACGTCCAAACAGTAAAACTGATACTAAACTTTAAAACAGTACAAACTCTTAGTATTTACCAAGATGAAAAAAAAAAACCAAATGAAGCATACAAATGAATCACAAGCTAACTAAAAGCATCCTAAATTTCAATCAGAAAATAATAGAACAAAAAAGAGAAGATAAACTACAATCTAGAGACCTAGGCAACATCAAATTGCATTTAAAATTTCCACTCGCCACACTATCCTCCAATTTGGAACCTCAAAATCATTCATATAGTTAATTCTTGGACATTATCTTGGCCAAGTGATTTCAGATACAAAATTACTTATTAAAAATAGTCCTAACAGCCAAACCTACTGACTGCCAAATGGTGGGAAAGCATCTAACAACTTAAAAGTTATGTGGATAATGTTTCATCCATTGTAGATGGGAGATATCCTTAAGTTCTTGTTTCCATTGATAGTAATTGAAAAAAAACTAACATCTCTTATCAAACTATTTGGCGTAGGAATTCAATATCAAACTCAAGGACAAGTTCTTTTTCAAAGATTGTTGCTGCCTATACAGGATACAGTAGCCCACCATCCAGTGTCTAAAAAATAAAAGACACAAAAGGGAGATCAAGCAGAACTTTTCACACAAAATAAGAACAACAAACTCCAAGCTCATTATATACAAGTGACAAACCAAACTTGGAGTACTCCTAAATGTTCAATTTACAGCTGCTTTTACCAACAAAAGAGGAAAAGAGAAGCAGTGATGGGAACTCTTAACCCTCTAAATGGCCATGAATTGAGGAACATAAACCAAGGCTTTATAAGACAATGGAACAGTGGCTTTCTTATCAAAGATTCTGTTGCCATTGTCATCTCTTCCCTTTCTGTTATTTTCTGATTAAGATCTGTGACCCATTCATGATCTTGCTAATGATAATCTCAAGATACTAAACAAAGAAAACACACAAAGAAAACTAATCCTCTCTTACGGTGGTTATTAACAATCCTCTTCTGGACAACATCTCCAACAATTGAAAGAGAAGAATGAAGTTCAAATACATGGCCAAGCAAAAGTAAACCCCAACAACTGAGGTTGGAATCAAAATCATCCCACAAAATTTTGAATCTGGAGGGGTAGAATAAACTTTCACCTGTTTAATGCTGATCACCGGCGGTGGTGGTGAAATAGAACCGGGGGTGACCGGTGGCAAAATAGAACCAACAGCTTAGATTTGGGGCAGCGACAAAACAAAACCGAGATGATGATGTCGACCTACGACAGGATCTGTGGTGGGCAGGGAGCAGGATCTTTAGCAAATGGGGAGCTTGCATGCTAGGAGTCAGCTAGCGAGGAGTTTGCACACGGGGAGCCAATGGCGTAGGGCTGTGTATTATTCGGTCAAAACTGAATTAACCGACTGAACCGAAACCGAATAACCAATTCGATTCGGGTTATTCAGTTTTCGGTTCAGTTCAGTTTTGAAAAAAAAAAAAATTAAAATTCGATTCGGTTTCGGTTTTTGATTTTAAAAAACCGTAAAAACCGAACCGAACCGAATTATATATATACCTGTATACTGCCAGTAGGTTTCGGTTTTGGACTAATCGGTTCAAGCAGCCCTATATATTATCGCTATAAGCACGAGCGGTTTGCTGCTCTAGCCACTCTCGCTCTCGCCTCTCATTTCAGCCCTAACCCTAAATCCCGAATTCCTGATCGCCTCTCGCTCTCGCCGCTCTCGCTCTCGCTGCTGCGGTGCTGTGCCTTCATCCCTACAGCTGCGGTGCTGCACCGTGTCGATGACATCGCTTTCGTCCACCCTCGGACCCCCCCTCCTCCTCTGAGTCTCTAAGTCCCGACTCCCAATGCCTCAATATCTCTCTGGTCGACGCTCTAAGCTTCAATCTCTCATTTTTCAACGACGGATTAAGCTGCAAGGTGAGCGTATTTAGGAAATTATGAAATTTATGGTTGATCTTTTGTGAAATTAAATTAGGATTTTTTGATTTGGTACGATTTTATTATTAGATCAGTAAATCCTCAATTCCGAACTAACGATTTTTCTTCTCCTTCATCCCTGCAGCTGCGGTTCTGCGCCTTGTCGGTGACATCGCTTTTGTCCACCCCCGGACCCCCCTCCTCTTTTGAGGCTCTGAGTCCTGACACCTCAATATCTTTCTGGTCGACGCTCTGAGCTTTAATCTCTCATTTTTCTACGGCAGATTAAGCTACAAGGTGAGCGTATTTAGAAAATTATGAAATTTAGGGTTTATTTTTTGTGAAATTAAATTAGGGTTTTTTGATTTCATACGATTTTATTGTTAGATCAGTAAATCCTCAGTTCTGAACTGACGATTTTTCTTCTCCTTCATCCCTACAGCTGTGGTGCTGCGCCGTGTCGGTGACATCACTTTCGTCCACCTTCAGACCCCCCTCCTCCTCTGAGGCTTTGAGTCCCGACGCCTCAATATCTCTCTGCTCGACACTTTGAGCTTTAATCTCTCATTTTTTTACAATGAATTAAGTTGTAAGGTGAGAGTATTTAGCGTTGAGTTTTTGTGAAATTAAATTAGGGTTTTTTGATTTCATACGATTTTATTGTTAACGCTTTTGTCCACTGCCGGACCCCCCCCCCTTTCCGCCCTGCGGCCCCCACTCTCCTCTGAGGCTCTTACTCTCTGAGTCCCAACGCCTCAATATCTCTCTAGTCAACGCTCTGAGCTTCAATCTCTCATTTTTCTACAACGGATTAAGCTGCAAGTTAAGAGTATTTTGGAAATTATGAAATTTAGGGTTGATTTTTTGTGAAATTAAATTAGGATTTTTTTATTTCATACGATTTTATTGTTAGATCAGTAAATCCTCAGTTCCGAACTCCTGATTTTTCTTCTCCTTCATCCCCGGTGGCATCGCTTTCGTCCATCCCCGGAAGTTCCAAGCAGCATAACATTTACTAGGGTGAAGCCAAAGAAGGAGACAATGGTCCAATCAATCACTTACCCACATGCGAGCATAGCATATGGCAATAAGCCAATGATTCAACATCGTCATCGCCTCAAACACCAAAAAAGGAACAAAAAGGAACAAAAAGCTTATAAAAATTCAACAAAAAATATTTTAAAAACCACAAAACAATTCCAAGAGGGTCATATTCGCCTTTGATCCATTGTCAAAACCCAGCATCCCTCTCCCCATGTGCAAATGGTAGGTAGTGGTTGCCTTCACAGGCCATCCAAATAGTTGTGCCATTGCTACAAAGCAAAGAGGACAAAGCCAGAGAAGGGGACCATAGTCCAATCAGGAAGATTAGCATGGAACACCTTGGCATCAAAACACCAAAGAAAAAAAATAAAACAAAGCTTATAAAAAAATCAAAAAACCTCAAATAAAAGCAAAAATTCAGGAGGCTTGGATTTGGCTTTGATGCGTCATCAAAAACGAAGATGCCTCCCCTCAGGCATCAACCCGCTCCTACAAAATAATAGCCGATGGTTGCCTTCGCAGGCCATCCAAGCAGCCAAACCAGTGCCATAGATAGAGCCACAAGCCCATAGAGGAGGGCGAAGCCAGAGAAGGGGACCAGGCACAAAACTAAGACTATGTTCTAAAATGAGTAAAATCCCACTATCTCAGATTCTCAGTACCTAATGCTTGCCATAATTCACCATGAAGGAAACAAATAAAACTAAAGTAATCAAGTAAGTCAAAACAAACATAGAACCAATACTTGTTCTTGGATAGTTGGATACATGCATGATGCATCTAAATAGACTAAATTGACTTTTTCTATTGGATCATACTGTTGGACCTTAAAAAGATAATAAAATATCATCACAGTAAAAGAAATTAAGAAAATATCAGGTAACTAGGTAATGACTGTAAGATCATAACTTCACACATGCACATGAATGATAAGGAGTCACATTGAAAGGCTATGAGTCTATGAAGATACAAATCAAGTTAATATTCAGTAAAAAGGAGAGATAAGAATGAATTTGTAAGAGATGACCATAGAAAGTTAGAAACATGAAAAGGAATACATCAAAAATAAGTAAGCATATTCAAACCTTAAATACTTTATAGTCTTAAAACATCAAAAGATGACTTCTCAAAATTCAATGATTATGATATCCAATTTCATCATTGTCAACTCTGAAATAAAAAAATCATTCAATGATTATTTGATCATAATAAAAAAATATACAGTCTAATAATAAAAATATTAGTAATGCAAATCTTACCCTCTTGAATCTTTTCAAGTTCTTCCAAACTTTCCTCAACATTAATTTCTATTTTTGATTTTTGAATCCAATCTTGAGTCCAAAGGAGAGCTTGTACTATTGTAGGAGTCAAAGAGTTACGAAATAATCAAGTATGCTCCCTCCTGTGCTAAAAACTGATTCAGAGGCCACTGTAGAGATAGGTATAACTAATATATCACAAGCCATATGTGATAGAATAGGAAATATGCAGCTATTCACTTCTCAGAAGTCCAAAATATCAAAGTTTGGCTCTTTTTTTTAAAGATCCTCTGACAAATACTTGTCTAACTTAGATTTTATTTCATCACTCATGAAACTTTTTCTATGCTCATCAAATAGACTACTTAAGATGTACTTTTCTGATTGCATTGGCATACTTGATCCTTCACCATCTTGCATCCCTCCCGGTTGTAGTCACATCCTATATTTTTTGAATAAATCATATACAACTTCATGCAATTTTCTCCTCATCATGACACCTCTTTCACCTTCATATATTTTTTCAACTCCAAACTTAATATATTCTAACTTGCGTCTTGGATCAAAGACGACAAGAATAAAAAGAAGCATATTAATCTTCTCTGGCTCACCCCAATACTTGTCATATTTGTTTTCATCATAACAGTCATATCTTGGACTTTTGTATCACTGCTGGCTTTCCACATATTCAAAAGAAGTTTAACTTGACAAATTTTATCAAAAAATAAATTACTTGTAACATACATAGAGACAGAAACTCGAAGAATCAACTCATAGAAATGCTCTAAGAATGTAATAAGTCACTTAATATTTTGCCAATCAAAAGATAGAGGAACTTCATCTTCATTATTAAACTCATTACAAAAATTGCTATCTTCCTCTTCAAATTTTTCAAAAGCCCTCTCAAAAGTTTGAGCTGCTTCAAGCATCATATAGGTGGAATTCCACCTTGTGGATACATCCAAGCAAAGACATTTTTTTGCTTTCAATTTTTTTAATTTTCACACATTCTATAAATTTCTGCCATCTTGTTGAATAATGTCTCACATACTGCAAATCTAACCCAAGCAATGGAATCTGTCATCTCTTTCAAACATCTTTCACCACAAGATTAATGATATGTGCTATACATCGCATATGAATATATTTTTTTTGTGCCAAACAAGTGCCCCAATTCAAGAATTTTTTCTTCAAATAGGAACTAGTAGTATCATTTGAAGAAGCATTATCAACAGTAACAGTCAAAACATTATCCATTCCCCATTCAGACAAATATTTTTCAATTGCTTTTCCTATAACTTTACCCTTATGACTTGTAATTTTGCAAAAGTTCAAAAGCTTTTTCTTCAATTTTCAATCAATATCAATATAATGTGCTGTGATACACATATAGTTTATATTTTGAATTAAGCTCCAAGTATCAGTGGTCAAACAAATTCTTTATTTGTACTCTTTGAAATATTGTTTCAACTTTACCTTTTCATCATTGTAGAGTTGATAACAATCTCTAGTCATAGTGCAATGTGAAGGCATTTAAAATCTAGGACAAGCTTGAGACATAAAGTATTAAAAATCTTCATGTTGCACAAAACTAAAAGGCAGTTCATCTACAACAATCATGTATGCCAGCGCTTTTCTAATTTTTTCTTGATCAAACTTCCAACTAGTTAGCACACACTCATTTTCTACTTCTTTTTGAATAGGTTGCATAAAAAGTTGTATTTGATGTGTATCAATATTATATGGATATTTCTTGCATTGATTCATGTGATGTCTAAGAGAAGAAGTACCATTTCTTTTTGAATCACAAAAGAATTCATTACCATAATAGTTGCATCTGGCTTTGGTCAATTTGTCTGATTATGTGAATTTTGTGTAATGCTCCCATACAACTGATCGTGCTGTCATTCTCTTTCTTGGCATTAGAGACTTTGTACACATAGATGCATTACCCTCGTTTGAAAGTTCCATAGACGTAGAACTTTCTCAAGAATTTGAATTTGGCATTAGACTTGGAATAATTGAATTTGTATTCGAAAGCTCATAACTATCATCCTCATTTAACTTCTATCAATAGAGAATACAGAATTATAGACTAAATCGTATGAAATAAAAAAAATCCTAATTTAATTTCACAAAACTCAATTAAATTTTATAATTTCATAAATCCTCTCACCTTACAGCTTGATCTTGATGATGCCATTGTAGAAAAATAAGAGATTGAAGCTTGGAGCATCAAAGGCTAGTCACAGAGAGATCTTGAGGCGTCAGGACTCAAAGGTGGAGGGCGGGGGGGCCCGGGGGTAGACGAAAGCGATGTGTAACCACCCACTATTCCGTAACAGCCCATTACTTGGGCCCACAACCCACAACCCAATAACCGCCTCTATTTAGAGGCAACAACCACCCACTAAACTTGTCGGATCGAAAACTTATCTAGAAGTAAAGAGAGTCAAAAAACAATCATCATGAAGGCTTACAGAGTGGCGAAAACCTTCGGGACGATTACCAACAAGATTTGAAGTAGGTTACCTTTGTTTTCGTTTGTTCTCTCTTTACCTCTATTCCTAAGACAATTTTATGTCGAATAATTTGTAAACTTAGGGACTCTCATGATATTTAGGAGGATGATGATAATCTAGATTTAAGCAAAACTTAATAGAAAATAAATATGTCAAAATTTTGAAATATTATATCGATAGAAAGCATGTTTTGAGAATAGAAAAATTAGAGGGTTATATCTACGAAATCTTCGTCCCTCTCCACAAAGCAGCGAGAGCTGCTCACTGGTGACTTGCAGTGATTCGTGAGCTGGGCGGCCGGAGTGAGGCGGCTGACACCAGCGGCGTGCGGTGTGGCAACGTGCGGCGCCACTACGCGCAAGCATCACTCGCAAGCAGCACGCATGACTGCTTGCAACCCGACGGTAGCGCGAGTCCAGCATGAGACCCGACGCCAGCACAAGTCCAATGTGTGGCATGGCGGTGGAAGTGACCGGTGGCACGTGCAGCGCCACAGTGGGCGGGCAGCACGCATGACTGCACGGGATAGAGTTCCGCCAGTGTGCAGCTAACCGGTACTCCAGCATGCGGGGCAGCACATGGCTGCGCGGGCTGCGGCTGCGCGTGAGCCGGCATGATGGCGCGTATGGTGCCGGCGGTATGGTGACGACAACCCAGTGGCACCCGTGGCCCAACGGAGGCGGCGACACTGTTGAAGGCGGCGGCAAATTATGGTTAGGGTTTGATGGTGAGTTGAGGAAGAATAAGGAGATGGGTTTCGATTTAATTTGGGATTGATTTTGGTTTAGGTTCTGGTTTGGAATTGGTTTGGGTTGAGCTTTGAGTTAATTGGGTTAGTGATGATATAAGTTGTTTAGATTAAATCAAGTAATCTGGATTTATAATTTGATGGAATTAGATTGAAAATTTAACTAGTAGTCAATCAGACACCTAGAAGATTGGTTGGTTCTAAATTGAGTTAATAAGCTTAATTCGCTGAATTTAATCTTGAATTTATAGAATTGATTAGAGACTTGAATTGAACATTGATTAGAAATTAAATAATATTTTATAATTAAGGGGCTAAATTGATAATATCTTCTAACTGATCTAGTCTGATTTGTGATTAAGTTGACTCCTTTCTATCATTTGGTAATCTTGACTCAATATTGATTGTGGTGACTGAGCCTTTGGTATATTGGGGGACATATGTAGCAAGACTTTATTTAGCTGGTACCAGTTGGCGATTCCCTACTTTGGTAAGGGATTAGCAAGACTGTCAGATGTGACAATAGCTGGTCTCCTGAGTTGTAGGAGACGTGATCCGTTGTGTGATTAGACAAGATCACCACTCCTTCAGCAATTGGAAGTGCAGCATGGTATAATTCTACTTGGTAGGACCCAACCACACCCTTATACTATGGTTGGTCTCCTAAGTTCTAGAGAACGTGATCTGTTGTGTGACTAGATGAGATCACCACTCTATCAATAGTTGGAAGTGCAGCGTGGTATGACTTGGTAGGGGGTCCAATCATACGCTTATATTATGGCTAGTCTCCTAAGTTTTAGGGGATATGATCCGTTATGTGACTAAACGAGATTACCACTTCATCAGCAATTGGGAGTGTAGTGTGGTACGACTCTACTTGGTAGGGGGTCTAACTGCACTCACAAACTGATTTACATGTAGGTTGGTTTGACCTTGCTTGGTGAGGAATGCAACCATCTCCGTAATATCAGTAGGGGAATCCATAGACACTGTCCCTAACAGTTGGCTATCGTGGATGTGATATCTTTGTTGATTCATTCCTTACTGTGGATGTTGGTTTATCTAATCATCATTGTCGTTGTATTATTATTGATATTAATGTTGTTTATTTTATTATTGCCTCCTATACATTGACATCTCCTACTTTTTAGAGGAGGTAACTCCTTACTGAGCATTCTTACCTCACCCCTTGACTCTCCTCATTCACAGGAGAGTAGCTGATAGACACAAGTGGCAATAGTAGCAGTGCACACGCATGGGATTACTCTTGGAGCTACTTTATTTATAGGTTATTTTATTTTCTTATATGGAGAACATTGTGTGAAACTTGAGTATTTATTATTGGACCACTTTTCTGTAGATTATCTAGACTATGTTTGTATTAATGCAATAAATCTTAATTCTATGTATTCTATAAACCTTTTATATATGTTGTCCACTTCGTATTGTGGTTCAATCAGACGACAACAGGGGTATTACAACTTTTATGGTATCAGAGCATAAAGTTTAAGAATAGCATAGTTTTAAGACTTATTTTATGTGGTGTAAGGTACAATTCTTATCGATAATAGGATTGCCTCTATATTGATCGATTCTGGATCTACACATTTTTTTATTGCCCCTCACTTTGCTATCAAGCTGACTAGAAAGCTTGAATCTTTAAAGACAATTTTGATAGTTGGAATGCCTACTAGCGATAGAATGATTGTAGATCAGGTATTCAAGCAGTGTATTATTAGAATTGGAAACCAAGAACTCACCATGGATCTAATGCTATTAAATTTTAAGGACTTTGATGTCATTTTAGGCATGGATTGGTTGACAACTTATCATGCTAATGTTGATTATTTCATGAAGGTAGTAACCTTTAGACCACCTGAGCAGGATGCTTTTATCTTCTCCGGTGTGTAAGAAAACTTTCCACCTATCATTTCTTTTCTTCGAGTCCAACAACTATTAATGAAGGGTTGCAAGGGGTATCTAGCTTTTATCTCTGAGGAGTGATTGAGTACACCTCAATTAGAGGACATTCCTATTGTTCGAGAGTATCCAGAGGTCTTTCCTGATGAGTTATCAGGATTGCCTCCTAACAGAGAGGTGGAGTTTGGCATAAACCTCATGCCCGGTGTAGCTCCGATCTCAAAACCCTCTTATAGAATGGTACCAGTGGAGTTAGTGGAGTTGAAGAAGCAATTGTAGGAACTCTTGGACAATGGTCACATATGTCCCAGTGCATCTCCTTGGGGTGCACCAGTCCTTTTTTTGAAGAAGAAAGATAGTATGAGATTATGCATTGATTATCGTCAATTAAATCAAATCATAGTAAAGAACAAATATCCTCTCCCTCGGATTGATGATCTCTTTAATCAGTTACAAGGTACTCTAGTGTACTCAAAGATTGACCTAAGATCTGGCTACCATCAACTAAAGGTCAAGGAGGAGGACATCTCGAAGACGGCCTTCAGGACTCGCTATGGACATTATGAATTTCTTGTTATGCCATTTGGCTTAACTAATGCATCGGCTGTCTTTATGGATTTGATGAATAGGGTATTCAGGCAGTATGTAGATTAGTTCATCATTTTTTTTATAGATGATATCCTAATATATTTTAAGAGCCACAAGGAGCATGAGTAACATCTCAGAGTTATGTTGAAAACCTTAAGACAAGAGAAATTGTATGCCAAACTTGGTAAGTGTGGCTTCTGGTTGTCAGAGGTGATTTTCTTGGGTCATGTAATCTCTAGTGCTGGCATATCAGTGGATCCCAAGACAATAGAAGCTTTGTTGGACTGGAAAAGGCCCATTAATGTAATCGAGGTGAGAAGCTTCTTTGGATTGGCAGATTACTCTAGGAGATTTGTGAAAGGTTTTCCAAGATTGCTACTCCACTGACCCGATTGACTCAAAAGGATATTAAATTTGATTGGGCGGAAGACTATAAATAAAGTTTTCAAGAATTAAAGATAAGGTTGACCACTGCACCTGTGTTGACCATACCTTCCAGGGGTGATGGTTTGGTGGTATTCAGTGATGCTTCCATCAAAGGATTAGGTTGTGTTCTGATGCAACATGAAAAAATGGTTACTTATGCCTCTAGGTAATTGAAGGCCTATGAGAAAAATTATCCCACTCATGACCTTGAGTTAGCGGCCATCATTTTTGCACTGAAAATTTGGAGGCATTATCTATATGGATAGACATTTGAAATCTTTACAAATCGTAAAAGTTTTAAATATCTCTTCACCCAGAAGGAACACAATATGAGACAAAGGAGATGACTAGATTTTCTAAAGGATTATGATTGTTCGATCAATTACCATCCAGGCAAAGCTAATGTTGTTGCAAATGCGCTTAGTAGGAAATCAGTAGGATATTTGGCCCATTTATTGGTAAGAAAATGGAAGACCTTAAAGACTCTGAGAGACATGAAATTAATTATGATATTAGAGACTCAACGAGGGCGCCTAGAATCAGAATTGGTGCTAAAACTTAAAGAATGTCAGTTGAAAGATCCTATGTTATAGACTTTAAAATTGGAGTTAACTCAGAGTCCCAAGCCAAGGTTTGATGTGACTACTGATGGTGTGGTTCGATATCAAGGTCGGCTATGTGTCCCAAATGATATTCAATTGAAGCATTCATATGATGTGTATTGTGAACATATTAGCATAATACTTGTTATACTATTATCATGTGTATTTTGTTATTACTTGTTTACTATTATTTTTTGCTATTAATTATTTAATTCTTATTTATACTTATTCGCTAATACCTCTGTGATTGTTATTTTAAACGTATGGATTCGGATGGATTAGAACATATGGACTCTAACTCATTTGCTTACTCGAGGAGTCAAGTCATAGACATTGCTATTATTGATCAAGGAACGAGCATGGCCGTTAAACAACCTAGGAGTCATAAACCACATAAATTATGGTCTAAAAATTGCTTAGAGTTTCTTATTAAATTTTTGGCTAAACAAGTGCATGCAAGTTTCAAACAAGATAAATCTTTCAAGAGGCAAGCTTTTGTGGCAGCTGTAACTGCCGTCAATGCTCGGTTTAACATTGACTTTACTGTTGAAAACGTCGAAGGGCATTATAAAAAGACATTGAAGAAGTGTGTTGCAGCTATCAAAAAGATACAAGACTTTAGTGGGGTGGGCGAGATCGAGAATGAGAAGATGATCACTGCCACTGGATAAGTCTACATTGATATCTTAGCGGTGAGCAATAAATAAACTTTACCTATTTTACTAAATTTAATTTATGTTGTGAGTTTATATTATCTCTAACATATTGCAACCATAAATTTGTGGCAAATTCCGAAGGCTAAACAATTTTGAACAAAAGTATTCCCCTATATGAAGAATTGCTATTGATTTATGGGTCGAACTATGCTACTGGTAGTATGGCTAGATCTACATTTGAGGATTTCGAAATTGAGCTTGATGGAGGGAGATTGGACAATTACCTCCTTTGAGTGAGATTGCCACTGATACTCCCGCTACAGAGGGACATCCTGCCATGAATAATGATATAAGGCAAAACAAAGATAAGGGACAAGCATCTTCTTTAGAGGATCCCTCAAGATAGCGAAAGCGAAAGAAAAAAAAGATATTAATCAGATGATGATAAAAGAGTTGATGTTTAGTATACGCAATGTTGCATATGCCATCAAGACAGTCCACAGAGATGCATGGAAGAAATTTATATATCCAACTTTGATGAGGTTCAAAGGAGAGTGATCTAGCGCTGCCTTTTTGAAGCGTCCATGTAGACACTTACATGTAGATGAAGTTGACGATATGACTTTTGTTGATGACATGGATGATGATGTCATAATTGAATAGTTAGAGGAGTTATGGATGCTACGAATGTGTAGTACATGCATATCTTTAACAGTCTTCTTCTGATTATTTGATGCTCTTGTATGTTGGACATGACTTATTATGTCTATGTATTATTTGTTATTTGTTGAAACTAAGTTATATTATTTTTGTTGGATAAAACTAATTGGTAGACATGAGTATATTATCTATTTTTTATATTTATATTAAACACCGACTATGTGATTTTATTTTATTATGTTATTAAATGCTGAATGTGTGCCTTTTAGTTATACTTATTTAGAATGCCACTTTCAGCAATGGTAACTTGTTTCTCGTGCTTAATTATTACTTGTGTATCGTGGCAAAGAAAATGATATTCACTGAATCTTTGTTCATTCTTTATTTCTTCTTGTAATACTCTTGTAAATATTTTAAGTAACCTTTGGAACTATCTTTTTATTTTTCTTATTCCCCTTATATTAAAATAATGCTTATTTTTCTAGCAAAGGAGTTATAAAACCAAGTTTTCTATTCCTATTTAGCTATGAGAAAATATTTTTGTAAAAAAGAGTCTTTGTTTTTAGTTTAAAAAAATTTTATGAATAAAATAAAAAATTAAATAAATCCCTAATTACTTAAAATATATCTATATAACCATCCGTTTGATGTTCATTTTGTACAGTTTAATTAAGTTTTTTCAATTAATTTACAAATTTATTATATTTTTCTATTTGCCTCCAATAACTTATTTATTAAATAAAAGTATGTATTTTCAATTTAGAAAAAAATATTTGACAAGGAAACTAAAAAACTTATATTTAAAATCCTTAATTACTTAAAATATATATTTTTTTTTAGATAACCCTCTGTTTCATGGTTATTTTGTAAAATTTTATTATTTTTTAATTAATTTACTAATTTCAATATTAAATTTATAATATTTTTTATTTACCTGCAAATAAATTATTTTAAAAATAAAGTATATGTATTTTAAATTTATAAAACATATTTGACAAGAAAACTACAAATTTATGTTAAACAAATCCTTAATTAATTCAATTGTATTTATCTAATCTTGTCATTTTGGGCTACTTTATATAATTTTATTATTTTCTAATTAATTTGCCAATGTTAATATTAAAATTATTACTTTTTTTATTTATATAGAAATAAATTATTTTTAAAAAATATACATGTTTTAAGCTTATTATACATTATTAGACAAGAGAACAACAAATTTATACTAAACAAATCCCTAATTAATTATAATATATTTATACAATCCTCTATGTTTGGCGTTTTTTATAATTTATTAGTTTTTAAATTAATTTGTCAATTGTAATATTAAAATTATTATATTTTCTAATTACTTACAAATAAATTACTTTCTTTAAATGATATGTATTTTAATAATCAATTATTGATTCCTACTCTAATCAAACAACAGAATTTAAAGAATAGATGGAATTGATCAATTTGAACCAAACAATAAAATATGAAATTAAGGGAATTGACCAATTCCCAATTTTCTTCAAAAATTAACCTTTCAAATACCAAAATTATCTAATTCCTCCAATTCTCTCAAATTTTTGAAATTATTTAATTTTTTCAATTTATCAATTTTGAATTTAAATTTCATCCAAACATCCTGTAAGTACTACTTTGTGAATCTTTTGGATTTGATGACACATTTGAGAGCAAAGATGTCAAGGAATTATTTCAAGATATTGGAGACCATTCCATTTGCAAAGTTAATCAACTACCCAAAAATAGATAACAACAAGCCATTGCTTAATGAGTTGTTACTGACTTACTCTGGTGATTAGCGGGGATTCTTTTTGCGGAGAAATATTTGCAAATTTAAGGAGGAGAATATTTGCTTATTGCCTGGGCTCCAGCTTGGAAGGGGAAAGTTTTCTGACTAAGTTGTTGGGAGAAGACAGCTTATGAGAACCGGATGAGGAAGAGATCTGACTGACAAGCATCGAGATAATATTTTAAAATTGTTGACGGGTGATGTGGGAAAACAAATGTGAGAGGAGGAAGATTTCATCCTGACATTGTTGATCTGCATTTTGGATTTTGTTCTGTAATAGAACACCGGCATGTATGTAATTAATGCCAGTAGGTAGTGAAGTGAAGTATGTAGAAGACACTTATAGCATGTAAGGATTTGCATGGGGATTGGATGGTGTATAGTTGGCTTATGGACGGTGTACATGATTTGCAAGGAGGCTTCGCTCAAGAGATGGGGTGTAAAAATCAGATGCACCCCTCTCCTTCCAACATGGTTCGACAAGATGATGAAGCAATAAAGGAGCAGCCAAATCTACGTTGATGAGGTAATCTATTACATAGGCGTTTGCAATTTTATTAGTTTATCTAATTATCTTTTCTTACGAAGTCAATTTAATTAACATGTATTTTGCACAAAAATAAAGATTTCTCTTTATATAGCATTCTATTAATCAATACACTGTCATGCAGTTGTTCATTATATTTGATAAGTGATCATACTGTGAATATTTTGTTCATATTTTTGTTTGATTATGTGTACAAAGATGATTAATTGTGCATATTAGTAATTAGGCAAAATAATATACTGTGAATAAATGTCTATGTTGGACAGCTAGTCTGTATACCGAATTAATCTTATCTTTTTCTAAGAATCGTCTATAGCATATGTTGTATATTCGTAGACTGAGTTGTTAATGGACATATTTCGAAGAAAGTGAAGTCTTTTCTTGAAATTTGTGACTGTATTATTCTCGTGAATTAGCTCCATGAGCTTGTACCAAACTAGGAGGAAAAGGCGAGTCGTCATTGCATGGGAGAATAAAATAAATAATGATAAGTTAGAGAATAGAAATGCAAGGATGACAGTGATAAAGAGAAGGCGTGCTACTTTGGAACAATTGTTGGCGGAAGTTGCAGGGAGGAGCCGAATTCCGACGGAAGAGGGATCTTCGGCTTAGGCCATGCCTATGGAGGAGGAGAGCCTGGGATGAGAGAAATCGGGACGTGGCGCCAAAGAAATCGAAGCAGAGGAAAGGAATTAGAATTTTGAGGTGGACAACAGGGAAATAAGCAAAAGAAGACGGGGTAGAGGACCCGATGGACAGACAGGGGCCAGCAGCATCGACGGTCAGTGATTGATTGGCGGCTCTTTGTAAAAAACAGAAGCTCGGACTAACAGAAAGTCCGATTTTAATATCGTTAATGAATCTATCATTAGTGATGTTAAAATAATTAAAATCATTAATGATAATAATTAAGATGCAAATTATTTTAGCACTGCTAAAATATAATTATTAGCAGTGCTAATTGACATTAACTGTTTAACGCTACTAATGAGTCTATCATTAAGGTTAAGGTGCTAATAGTAATTATATATTAGGGGCGATAAAATAATGAGTACTACTCATGGTCATTTAGTACCAACATATTATTAACGTTCATTAATTAGTGTTGGAAATAGTTTTAATTATTATAGTATCGGGGGTTCGCCAACAATAGTTCTTGAAGCCTAGACAACTGAACAAGTAAATTTGGACATGGATGCTGTTCAATGGAGGTTGAATCACTTTAACAAGCACCCATTTTTTTAACCAAATGCATGCATGAGGTCAAAAGAGCCGCCTTGCATATGATCTTATCCATTGGTTGGATGGTGCTACACTAGAAGTAAATAATAAGAGCCAAGGCTTCTGGATATAGACTTTAAAACACGATTTGATTTGGAATCAAGATCAGAATCAGTATTTTTCATAATTATTTTTTGGGATAATTACATATAAGCCCCTGTAATTAGCCTTAATTACGTACAACCCCCGTAATTTCCGGAATTACCTATATCGTCCTATTTTCAAAAATATTTACTCACACCCCTGATTGTTATTTAATCAAAATTTTTTCAAAAAATTTCGATTTTACCCTCGATTATTTTTACAAATACACCCTTAAAAACTTATTTTTTATATTTAACGCTCCAAAATTCAATTTTTTGTAAATAACACCCCGAAATAATTTTGATTTACAGAAAAGTCCTCGAAATTCGGATTTTTACAAATAAACCCTTGAAAATTATTCCGATTTACAGAAAAGTCCCCAAAATTCGGATTTTTGCAAATAACACCATAAAATTATTCAAATTTATAGAAAAATCTCCGAAATTTATATTTTTACAAATAACACCCCAAAATTATTCCGAATTACAAAAAAGTCCCGAAATTTTCTTATAAAACCCTCTCCTTCCTACTGTAGCCCTAAACCCTAGTTGCGCCGCCGTCATCGCTCTGCTCTGCCACTCCCTGCGCAGTTGCTGCCATCGTTGCCCCGCCGGCAAGGAGATCGCCGTCCGGTCGCTGCCCTGCGCCCCCGACGCCGTCGCTGCTCTGCGCCGCGCCCCCCATGTCGTCGCCGTCGCCATCGATGCTTGCCCATTGCTCTGCCCTCGCGCCGTCGCTGCCCCGCAGGCAAGAACACCTCCGTCTCGTCGCTGTCGTCACTGCCGCCCTCCTTCGTCCTCGGTAAACCACCACCTCCTTCCGAACCCCCCCCCCCTCTCCCGAACCCCCCCTTCCCTTCGCGACCGACGCCGGCAAGGACGCCCGGTGAAAGAAGGCTAGGTGGCGGACGTCTGCGCGTGATGGTGCCCTGGTGCAGACGCTGGAGGCCGGGTGGTCTCGGCCATCCACACCGCGCGCCCTCGAGCCGGCGTCTGCCAGCCGCCCTCCTCCGAGCGGCCTCGGACCCGCTCCCCGCTGACAGCCTCGGACCCACCCATCGCTCCTGCACCCCCCCCCACCCCCCCCCCCCCCCCCCCAGACGGCCTCCGACTCTCCCCACCCCTCTCCTCGCCCGACAGCCTCAGACCCCCCTCCTCTTCGACGGCCTCAAACCTCCTCCCCACTCCAACGGCTCGGACCACCCCCGCCAAACCCGGGCCCCCAGACCACTCCACACCAACAAGCCGCGCCGCCCAAACACCCCCCCGCCCATGGATTCGGACCCCCACCCCCCTTCCTCCCGCTTCGCCGGATTACCCCCGCCCATCTCACATCCTATCATCCGGGCTCAAAACCACATCCCCCCCCCCCCTCTCCTCCTCCTCTCTCCCTCTCCCACCAAGCCATCTGCCACAATTCTTCTATTTATTTTTTATATCTAATTTTTGATATTGTGTATTTACAGATGGCTGATTCGGAGAATTTGGTACAATTAGTGCTCCATTATGGAGAATATTGGAAGGAAGTGGGACATACTCAAAAAAGAAAATATGTATTTGGTAGACAGAAGTCTTTACTGGTTGATACAAAAAAATACACATTTGCAGAATTATGGACTGAAGCCTATAAATTGGTCGAAGCAAGGACAAATGAGTTACTTGTGATCAAGTATTTATATCCAAACAGCAGTCTTCCAATTTATATGTCAATCAGCAGTGAAATTCAGCTGGAAGCAATGTGAACAGTAATTCAAGACTTGAAGCATAGCAATATCTATATATCAGTGGAAGACATAGGCGATCCTTTATCAGCGGTGTCTGCACCAAGGCTGACTCCTTTGACAGGAGAATCTTCTCTGTATCACAGTGTGCAAAGAGATGAATATATTGATTCAGATTTAGATGATTGTCTTTCTTCTGATGATGATGAAGATGAGGAGGAGGAGGATGATAATGATGAGTTAGTTGCTAAGCAGGAGTAAGAAAATATAAGATAAGGCCAAGAAGAAGGAGTAGAAGACAGAGCGAAAGATGATTTACTACATTTACTTGAAGATAATTTGAATGACAATGTTTTGAAAATAGGAGACATATTTGAAGATGTACATGCATTCAGATTGGCTCTTAGACAGTACTGTATTGTACACAGATTTCAACATTTGTTTGTCAAGAATGATCGTAACAGAGTAACATTCAGATGTGCTTCTGCGAATTGCCGATGGAGACTTCATACTTCAGAGAGATCTGATGGTTCAGGTTTTTAGATAAGGAAAATGGAACCAGTTCATACTTGTATTGCTGTCAATACTTCTGGAAATAAAATGTCAAATGCTGAATGGGTAGGCAACCAAGTTTTGCATTGGATGTTTGTTGACAAGCAAATCACAGTCAAGCAAATACAGAATATGATGAATGAGAAATACAGTCTCAGACTGACTTATATGCAGGCATGGAGGGGAAAAGACTATGCTTACAGGATTATTCATGGCAATGAAGAAGAATCTTTTAATTTGTTTCATTCGCTGAAGGCAGAGTTGGAGAGGAGGCATCCTGGTAATATTGTGCACATTGCTCAGTGTCAAGATATGTCTTTTCAGAGATGTTTTATGTCACTACATGCTTGTAGGAGAGCTTTTCTTACTGGATGCAGACCTATATTGGGAGTTGATGGATGTTTCTTGAAAGGAAAATATAAAGGCACATTGCTTTCAGCTTGTGGAATTGATGAGGAGAATAACCTAATTCCAGTTACATTTGCAGTTACAGAAACAAAAACATACCAATCTTGGTTATGATTTCTACATAACTTGCAACGAATTATTGAAAATTTGAATAGCTTGGCTATTATTTCAGATAGGCAGAAGGGTCTTTCTGATGCTATGAAGAATATTTTCCCATATGCTGAGCATAGATCTTGTATAAGGCATGTGATTGCAAACTTGAAAAGATTCTACCCTGGAAAAAGGTTAGAAAATTTGGTTTTTAATGCTTCAAATACATTTTTGTCTACTAAATTCGTGAAGTACATGGAAAGGATTAAACAGCTATCCATACCAGCTTGGCAGTACATAAAAGAAATAAATGATTTTGTATGGAGTAGAAGTCATTTTGATCATTCAGTGAAATGTTATTATGTGACTAACAATATTTCTGAGTCATTTAACAGTTTTATTCAGGATGGTAGGGAGCTTCCCTTTCTTGAATTACTTGATTTCATCAGGCAGAAGATAATGGTGAAATTTGTCACAAGAAAAAAATGAAAGATCCCACTGGTCTGGAAAGCTAGTGCCAAGAATAGAAGCTTTTATTAGGAAAGTTTCACATGCACGGGGCGGATACCGTATTTGGAGGTCTTCTGATGATATTTCAGAGTTTATTGATCCTGTAGGCCGATGGATTATGGATATAAGGTAGAGGATTTATGACTGTAGGCAATGACAGCTGACAGGAGTGCTTTGCGTTCACGGTATTATTGCTCTCCTTAATATTCAGCTTGATTCTATTGATTTTATTGATGACTACTACACTCTAGAGACATACAAAAGAGTATATGATGTTCCTGTCACTCCATTGCCAAGCAAGCAACTTTGGGTATCTGTGCCAAATACTCTACAAGTACTTCTCCATGATCAAGGAGACAACCTGGTAGACCTAAGAAGAAAAGGATTAAGGATCCAATGGAAATATCAAGTAGAGCAATATATACTTGCAGTAGATGTGGTCAGCTGGGACACAACAAGAGAGCGTGTAAAGAGTCTCTTGGACTACAACAACAAATTGATATTTCTGGATCTAGCAGTAATCAACAGTCAGTGGGAAACCAGTATGTTGGAGAACGTGACAGGGGAAGAGGAAGAGGAAGGTCTACCGTAATAACTTCAAATTTTAGTATGCATTTACCATGTGAATTTTTCTTTCAAAAAAAATGACAATTTTTTTCTTATTTTATGTGATTTTGAAATAATACATTAATAAATGTCACTGTGTTTTTTTACAAGAAGTTCGTCAGATCTGTAGGATAAATTTTGATTGGGTAAACTGTCTTCTCGAAAATGATGATGATGTCATGTTACTTGGTTACCATAACTATGGGTGCATTCTGTTTGCAGGTACATATTTCTGCTAGATAGACTGGGGAGAGTTAGATGGCAAGGTTTTGGATTGGCGACTCAGGAGGAACTGTCATATCTTTTATCATCCACCTCTTTTTGTTGAATGATAAATGAGGAGTGTTATTTTAGACACTTGTTTCATTAATATTCTTCAAATTCTGATTTATAAGGAATAATGGAAGGTTTCCTTTTTTGGTTGAATAATGGAAGGTTTCCTTTTGTTGGACAACAACAGAACTTGTTATATTGCTTTGTGTCTTGAACTTTCTAGCTGCTATTGCTATCTGATTACTGATTAGACTATATTGTTCTAGCAAGATACAAGCTTCTATTATTATTCTGACAGGCTATATGTTATAAAATATCAGGAATGGTTGTCATTCACTAGGAAGTGGCTTTCTTTATCATCTTCAGTTTTACATAAATAGGGTTTATTCTTTTGGTGGAAGATCTGAATCTGCTGTGATTTCTCTCCGTACTCTTTATTTAGTTGTTTCAAAACTTAAAATTTAAAATTACAAGTTTCATATTGTACATTTAAAAATAGATCCATTGATTATTTTTTTAATAAATAAGTCAATATTTTAATCATATTTAATATTAAATTTCACAAAAAAAAGACAGTAAAGGTTTTTAAATTTAAAATTTAAAATTACATATTTAATATTTTTATATTTAAAAATCGACCACCTTTAATATTTTTATTTATAAATAAGTCCAAATTTTATTTATTTTATAAGTAAATTTTACAAATAAATCATCGAAGGTTTCAAAACTTAAAATTTAAAATTACAAGTTTCATATTATACATTTACAAATAGATCCCTTGATTTTTTTTTAAATAAGTCAATATTTTAAATCATTTTTAATATTAAATTTACAGAAAAGACAGTGAAAATTTTAAAATTTAAAATTTCAAATTACAAGTTTACTATTTTTACATTTAAAATAGACCACGTTTAATATTTTTATTTATAAATAAGTCCAAATTTATTTATTTTATAAGTAAATTTTACAAATAAATCATCGAAGGTTTCAAAACTTAAAATTTAAAATTACAAGATAGTGTATATTTACAAATAATCATTCTTTTTTGAATAAGTCAATATTTTAATCATTTTTAATATTAAATTTCACAGAAAAGACAGTGAAAGTTTTAAAATTTCAAATTTTAAATTACAAGTTTACTATTTTTACATTTAAAAATAGACCACCTTTAATATTTTTATTTATAAATAAGTCCAAATTTTATTTATTTTATAAGTAAATTTTACAAATAACTCATTGAAGGTTTCAAAACTTAAAATTAAAAATTACAAGTTTCATATTGTACATTTACAAATAGATCCCTTGATTTTTTTTTAATAAGTCAATATTTTAATCATTTTTAATATTAAATTTCACAGAAAATCCAGTGAAAGTTTTAAAATTTAAAATTTTCAATTACAAGTTTACTATTTTTACATTTAAAAATAGACCACCTTTAATATTTTTATTTATAAATAAGTCCAAATTTTATTTATTTTATAAGTAAATTTTACAAATAAGTCATTGAACGTTTCAAAACTTAAAATTTAAAATTACAACTTTTATGTTGTACATTTATGAATAGACCCCTTCAATATTTATATTTATAAATAAGTCTATATTTTTTAATCATATTTTAAGTAAAATTTTACAAAAAAGACATTAATAATTTTTAAATTTATAAATATAAATTTAATATTTATATATTAAAAAATAGACCCATAAATTTTTTTTAAAAAAATAAGTCTAAATTTTTCTTATTTTAAAACTAATTTTTACAAATACACCTTCCTCGCCGCCGGACCATCGGCGACGCAGCCGTCGCACCCAGCAGCCGGGATGGAGGCTGAGGCCGGACGGCTCGCCGGCACGCGGGCGCGGACGGGCTCCGCACATGGGACGAAGGCCGAGGCCGGCACACCGCCACGCGGGCGCGAACGGCCAAGGCCGAGGCCGTTCCGCGCCCGCGTGCCCGTGACGGAGGTCGAGGCGCGCCGGCACGCAGGCGCGGACGGCCAAGGCCAGGCCGTCCGCAGCCTGGCGTGCCGAGGCCGAGGTGGAGGCCATCCACGCCCATTGCCGGCGCGTCGGCCTCGGCGTTCGTCCTGCGTGCCGAGGCCGTCCGCGCCCTCATGCAAACGCGCCGGCCTCGGCCTTGGCCGTCCACGCCCGGGTGCCGGTGCGCCGGCCTCCGCCTTCGCTCCCGCCGCCGGCTCCCACCCGCCTCCGCCTCCACCTACGCTCCCGCCGCCAGCCTCCGCCTCCGCTCTCGCCCGCACGCCGCCACTCTTGCCGCCGTCGAATTTCGGGGACTTTTCTGTAAATCGAAATAATGTTCGGGGGTTTATTTGCAAAAATCCGACTTTCGAGGACTTTTCTGTAAATCGGAGTTATTTCGGAGTGTTATTTGCAAAAAACCGAATTTCGGGGCATTAAATATAAAAAAAAGTTTTTAGGGGTGTATTTGTAAAAATAACTGAGGATAAAATCGAAATTATTTGGGAAAATTTTGATTAAATAACAATCAAGAGGGTGTGGTTAAATATTTTCGAAAATGGGGGGTGTGGGTAATTCCGGAAATTACGGGGGATTGTACGTAATTAAGGCTAATTACAGGGACTTATACGTAATTATCCATTTTTTTATCTTGTAAAATTAATATTATTTATTTTATACTATTATGAAATTAAATTATTATAAAAAAATATTAGTTTACAAAAGTGGTTTACTTGCCTTAATCTTGATCCTAGTCCTGATTTCAAATCAAACGATGTCTAACAATATATCACCTCATTCATTAATTCGATTCGAATTTGTTTCAAATTATAGATGGATTTTAGTTTATTATAATCGAGTTCGAATCGCAATTATAATCTGAAAAAAATTGAATTATAATTGAGTTAACATATATAAGGTATTTATAATCCGATTAACTTGTTTATTTGTTAGGTCATAAATAGAATTGATCGAATCGAATCAACTCATTTATCAATTAAGTTAAATAAAACTATTTAATATTTTTATTTTATAATTTTTTAGTAATTTTTAAAATTATTTTTTATAAATTAAATATTTTATTATTATAATTAATTTTTAATTATTTCACTATTTTAATCATTTTAAATAATATTAAAATTGTTAATCTTACTTAAACATGTGAGATTGATTTGGATCAATTTAGATTAATTGGGTTGATTTCAACCAATTGAATCAATTCAGTTCATATTAAAGTATAATCCCGTTTAATTAAATAAGTCAATTCTGATTAAATCAAGTAATGACTCAAATTTAACTCATTTAATACATGGATTAATTTGGATTGAATTAGATTATTCATTTAAAATTGAGTTGATTTCGAATTCAAAAAATTAATCTATTTAATAAATAAATTGAGTTCCAATTAACCCATTTAATATAATATTATATATTCCATTCGATCTATAAATCCAAATTGCCAAAGTCTAGGGGCCGTTTGGTACACGATTAAGGTCAAGGTCAAGGTCAAGACTAGTGAATCACTTTTGTAAACTAATATTTTTTTATCAAAATTAAGACTTTAATAATTTAAAATTTAAAAAATTATTTAATTTTTTATAATAATTTAATTTAATAATAATATAAAATAATAAATATTAATTTCACAAGAAAAAAAATACTAAAAAAAATTGACCTGATCCCTAACCCCATTTCAAACACAGCCAAGGTGAACAAGACTTCCCACTTCTTCAATGACCTGTGAGTGCTGTACAACCGTGCAGTCTATTGTACAAAAAATTTAAGTTAATTAAATACGAGTTAATTTATTATTTATAAACAATATTATTTGATAAATTATTTAATGTGAGAGTAACCAATTCATCAACGTCATAGCTCCACTCGTTGGATTAAAGTCTAAAACTTGCAATTATAGAATAGTAATTTTATTAATCTAGTTGCAAGCAGTACATTCGGGAAATTTTTGAAAGAGAAAAAACAAGATGCAAGCTTAAATTTCCATAGCTCCGACTACAAATTTACTTGTACAACTCAATCACCCAAGTCGCAGAGTACTTGAACAGCGCATTGAGTCCAGAAAATCCTGCTTCTTTTGCCAGGGAGGAGAACTCGTCCTTGGTCCTCTCTTTCCCACCAGGGTTGTAAGCCAGCATGACAAGGTCCGTATGGAAGACGCCCCGTGCCGTAGGAGTAGTCTCTGCATCCACAGGAAGTATGCAGTCAATGAGAATCACCTTTCCATTGTCAGGCAGAGCCTTCCAGCAGTTCTTCAAAATCTTCAAGCACTCCTCGTCGCTCCAGTCGTGAAGAATCCACTGTCAACGTATCAAAACTTGGAAGATTATCGTCAGGAAATACACACGACCTCACTGTATAAACCACAGAAAAAGAGTCTATCCATGCCGACCCAACCAAAACTTAGGGTTTCGTTTAAAAACCTCACTGTATATATATATAATCGATGCAGTTGGCACTGACTCATTCTGATTAACAAATTTTTATTTTTTATCTAACAGAGCATACGACTTTAAATCGAAAATGTCATTTTGATCGGAATCAGTCCAAAGATCACAATCAATCCAAGTGTCCCATGCATGACCATTCTACCGATTAGTATCCACCATTCATTCTTTTTAATAGTCAATTATTCAGTGTCCCGACTCTTCTCATGTTGTTAAAACAGAAGGCAAGAAAATTAGGGTCGCATATTCTGCATCACTGCATAATTTTCAGTTGCATATGAATCTAAGGATAGAATGAATCGCAAGAACAGAAGGCTTGCCTTCAAAAAAATGGCATCACCGGTTGGAACACTTTCAAACATATCCCCTCCAAAATGCTCCACACCTGCATCAAATCAATTTTTTTTAAAAAAAATTCACCTAAATTGCGATATCCAACTGAAAAAGGAAATAAAAGGCAAAAGAGAAAAGACCTGGCAGAGGGGGTGCGTCGGAGATGACATGGGGGAGGTCGAAGTTGATGCCGTGGAGATGCGGATGAAAGGACACGATCTGACTGAGCGTGCCGCCGACCCCTCCGCCGACGTCCACGAGCACCTTGACGTTGTCAAGGCCTCGGTACCTTTCGAGGATCTTCTTCATGATGATGACCGAGTGGCCCTTCATACTTTCATTGAACACCTTGTTGAACCTCGGGTCTATGCCTTGGTACTCGAAGGCCGTCACGCCGTGCGCCTTGTTGAATGGTATCCCGCCTTCCAGCACCGTGTCTTTCAAATAGTGCCATGTCTCCATGGGGACCTTGTCCTGGTTCATGAGGACCAGGCCGCCCAAAGATGCACCATCCTCATCCTTAGTCAAGAACTTGGCCACGCGGTTAGCGCCGTATCGTCTCTCGACGGAGCCATCCGCTCGGGCAGCCAGCGAACAGGTTATCACGTTGTAGCTCGCTAGCAGCCTTAGTATCCGGTCGAGCATGGTGGCGGCGCCGGGGTTCTTGGCCGGGAGCTGGGCAGCAATCTCTACCGGAGATAGCTGGATTCCGGCTTTCACGATGATCTCAATGACACCGAGCTGGATCGCGGCCTTGAGGCTCATGGAAAGCACGGTTGTGCTTCCTAGCAGCAGGGCTGTCGTGAAGGCCTGCTCCTCCTCCTCCGTGTCAACCAGATGGTCCGGGGTGGAGCCCATTTTGGAATCAATTTGAAGAAGAAGAAGAAACGTTTGTTATGGATAGAGCTGTGGAGGGGAGTGGAGGGGGATGGGGTTTAAATGGAGCTCGTCTTCACCAACTCCACACCTACTGCATAGACAAACTAAGCTGCCAACTTGTCTTGATGAACTTTCAATGGTGAACAGACAGAATATATATTTTTTCCCTTCCATCAAAGAAAAAAAGATGAGGAAATCTTCAGCGACTCTGCATTGCGGCACGGGACAGCATGCGCCCTGATGTCACTAGTTTGTTGACTTCATTTCGTTAGGAAAAAATGTGAAACGGAGAAATCTTGATATATTGGCCCAGATGGTAGGTGCATCAAAAAACATGAGAATCTTGTTGACTGAAAACATGATTTTTGTGTTAGTAATTCAGTTTACTTGGCTGAGATGGCAGGTGCATGAGAAAACATGATTTTATTATTAAATAGCTCTATTAAAACATGATTTTAGTGATTTTATTATTTATTCTCATATTGAAAAACTCTCATATTTATAGAAAGGGTGATTAAATAGGTCATTGATAAACTATGGTCATGATGCTTGGTAGCTTGGCGTTGCTTATGGCGCTATTTTGCTATGAAAGAGTTTTTCAAGGAACCGCACATAATATTGAAATATTTTAAAGTCTCGCATGAAAATATCAGCGCACCAATGGGAAAGAAGGGAGCGTTTCAACCAATAGGAAAGATCTTCGGTCGACCTTTTGCAGTGTGAGATGCCGACTGGCTTGCCATGGCACTTGCCATTAATTCGCTGACTTTTAGCTGTCTCCGGACGTAAGTCCGATATGGAAACCCGGTCGCGTCATTGTCGTCGTTCAGCGTGGCACACCGTTAGCTACCCGAATAGAATTAGGGTTTTTCCCAAAAACGAGAAAAAAAAAAAAAAAAAAAAAAGTTGATTGTCTACTGTCTACGGCAGGCTCACTTTATAAGTTAGCGGACAGCACGCAGCGGGTCGGTTTCTGCCACTATAAATCATTAATGACCGCCCTCCAAGACACCTGTGGCGGTGGCGGGACTACTAAAAAACTGATAATCATGTAATTATAACTTAATATATGACCTTTTTTATATGAATCTCAGAATAGTTTTAATACAGACTAACATCTGGTTCCATCTGTAAGAAAAAAATTTTTGGGAAAATCAATAATAGTTGGAAAATTAATTACCAAAAATTCTTTTGAAAATAATGCTGTAAATGCCGATATTCTATCAACAAATTTGAGTAGGAAGGGATGATATACATGTTTGATCTTCATTTATCTTATACAGCTCGAAAACTATGATCAATATGAGGTATCTGATCTCCATTCAGAATTATCCGATGGCACTGACACTAACCTGTAGGTGTAGCGACAAACTCTTCTGATGACCTGATGTTGCTTTTTAGTTCAATTTCAAGTCATGTAAAGATGTAATTTATAGGCTGAGAGCAAGCGAAGTGGTTCTTAATGCATGAAAAGTAATTGATGATGTTTTTCTTGTATAGTTATGTGAATCAAGAATTCGTCAGTAATTTGTGCTCTTATACCTATTTGTCATTTTTCAAATATTTAATATTTTGCATAAATTAGTTTGAGTTATTTCCAAACAATAAAAGCTTTTACTTTGTTTCATAGTACATGTATTGACAATATACTTTTTTTTCCAAGCTATCATATTTGCATAGTTTTAAGACTTATGTTCTTGTTTTGAGATGATTAGACTTGCGTTAATGAGAAAAATCAATCAAACTATAATAAAAATCCATTTTTATTTTAATAAGAAAAACTCTTTTGTGTTGGTACACTTATGATAAAGAAGCAAAAAATGTCAAAAATTTCATCAAGTTTATGATTCATCCAGAAGAATAATTTGATTAATAAATAATTTTTAATTTATCAAGAAAATGTATATCTTTGAATAACTCTCGAATCAACATTAATTCATTTAAAAGCACTTAAAAGAAGTCATGTTAGTTTCCTGCCAAGCAAAAATACATGTATAATTAAATATAGTCAAAATAATAAAAAAAAAGTAATGATTTAGAAAAATCAAAATACCTTTACTATTGTCAAAAATTAACTTATCGATGCTTGTTTGTTGGAGAGTTCAAAAATATTAAATTAAATTAATATAATAAATCGAATATTAAACTATTCCAAAAAATTTCTCGTTGAGATCATTGCTTGAATTTTAATCAAAAGAGTCAGTATTTCTAAATAAGTCCATCCTTTAAATAATAAAAAGGAAAAATTTTCCTACACCTCCAAATTTTGAAAATCCTTAAAAACACTCTAATTTTTCATTTTTTTATTCTTTTTTTTATAAATATTCTTAATTAACTCATGTCATTACTACCACTAGAAAAATTACTATAATAGCTACTATAACTATAATATAATAATATATGTAATGTAATAGTCATATAATAATATATATACTGTGACAATAATATAATAATATGTAGATATTATAGCAGTCCTGTATATCTACAAACTAAATAATGTGAGTAAAACAAACACTAATGATAAAAACAAACCAAATAAATAAAAATAAATAAAATGATGAAAATCAAGTATATATAACTAGAAAATAATTTTTATGATTAAAACTAATCATATACGACTGAAGAAAAAAAATATACTCTTTTTTATCATAATGATTAATTTCTAAATATATACTGCTACAGTAACTCACATTTTATTCTATTATCATCATAGTATTTTATATATTATTATACTATTTTATGAAACTACTATAATATTATTACAGTATTTTTAATTTTTTAATGCTAACCATTGATAATGAAAAGGATTATCGAGAAATTCAAAAATTGAAAAAAATTTCTAAAAAACAATATTGAAACCTAAAACAAACTAGTACGAAACAAAGAACACATTATTCATGGATTTCTCAATAACTCAGAGGATAATACTAGCAGCAAAAATACTAATACAAGAATCCTTTCAAATACTAGTAAAAAAATATTGCACCTGTACCTTACAGGTTTCAAACTATTGGCAGCTTGAGCATACACATATAAGTTAAAACCTCAAACAATTTGTGCAAAAAAAATAAAAATTATAAAATTGATGTTTTTTTAATACACAATACAATCAAACCAATGATCGTAATTTTTTAGTACAAAAATTCTTACAATGATCGTAATTTAACGCTGACGAACTCCTCAAACTCGATTTATGATGGCTAAGTTCTAGTGAAAATAACAGAAATCAAACTCTAGCAAAAACAATAAATCACTTTTTTCTGCAATTTTTTTTGATAAATCTTTGCTTGTATAGTTCTAGCCTGTTGTTGAGTATTTTTTTCCTATCCTCGATTTTTCGAAATATTTTTTTTCCGATAAATTAAAAGTCCTTTTTCTCTTTTTTTAAAAAAGAAATTGCAGTGGGCGGAGTAGAAGTGTGAAAATGGGTCTCTGACCCGACATGAATTGTATGATCTCGGGGCCCGCAGGGCACGCAAGTCAGCACGGTTTGAACTTTTTTCCTTCTAAAAATAATTTAATACTACACAAATTTGAACCCAAAAGAAAACTAAATATTTTAACCATATAAAAAACAATATATTTGTAATTATTTTCTAATCTTTATGTATATTATAATTTTATAATATATTTTTTAAACATTTATTATCAAGATTTGAATCAAGATCTTTTTGAAAAAAAACAAAAAAAAAACTTAATCAAATAAATTCGAATTCATTACTAGTTATTTTCTAATATATATATATATATTTATTTATATTTTAACTTTTTTTTTAAAAAAAATAGCAAGTCACACACGGTTTGACCAATGACTTGTTACTATTCGACTCGCTGAAATGGGCTGTACTAACCGGATGCAATCCATTTGACATCTCTATCGTCGAGTAAGATCTGGCCGAGTAACATTGGATGACAGAAAAAGACCCAGATCAAAGAAAGAATCATAACCGTTAGATGTATGCCATTCTAGGGTTGAGATTAAACATATGTAAATAAAAATACTTATACCCCTTTAACTATTTTGAACCGAACCCGAACAAAAATTCCCATGTTCGAGTTCGGCTCGAAATTAATTCAAACCCAAATTTTGCCCTGGAATCCATTTCAAACCGAATTAAAATCGAATCTAATTTCGAGCGAACTTGAATTGTCCCAGCTGCCATTTGTTCACTAGAAAGGTTCAAAAATATTGTTTTTGCAAAAAAAACACCTAATAATTTATCAAATCGCAAAATACTGATGAATAATGCCATAAGTTCGAAATCAACCTACGCTCAACAAACAACGTTTTAAGAATAGATACACATTACAAGTGGATTAAAATATTAATCCGTAGTCTAAGGTCTTTCATAAAATACCATATTTGTACAATACTTAATTTGTCTATATGTGATCCATTAATTGACTATTGATCATCCCACAAATAATTTGATGACCTTGAGATCATTATTTGCGGATTGAAGCTAACCGGGGACAAGAGGCAAAGTCTCTCGTACCCTCAGGTTGAAACTCAATACCTTGAGCGGTGGCATAAAAATCTTAGTTCCATATTTTTTGAGTTTTAAGTGTTTCAAACTCGAATTAGAGTTTGAGTTAAAGTAAAAATCTAAAGTTCGATTTAGACTTATGATTAATTTGAAATATTAAGAGTTGTAATTAAAGTAAAACTAAAACTCAATAATGATATGTAATATTCTAATAATACATAAGATTTAGTGAGGTAGTATTTGATGTTGAAATAAAGAGAGAGAAATAGAGAGAATAGAAAGAAAAAGAGTATCGGCTCTTATGTGTGGGTCTTTCTAATGTTTTTCGGTGGTTTTTCGTGATGGTTTCTCTTGGTGTTACCTTAAATATTCTCTTTAAAAGTGGAGACATTGTCAAGACTCAGTGAAAGAATTTAATTGAGTAAAAAATAGTATAATTTTTCTTATAAAATTCTTATAAAGTCTTTTGATAAATCACATATACCATTATATTATATTTTATTATTTTTATTTCTTATATCATTTGAGAATAGTATTATTCAAAAATCTTTTGGTACGAATTTTAATATAGTCTCCTTTTTCGTGCATTATACTACTTCAATACTCTAGACCACTTATTGAGGTGTTAGAGAACCCTCTCCCAGAGCTTATCTTGTGCGCATCCATGATGCTCTTCTTTCCAGGCGATCGGGCAGTTGAAGAGGAGAATGCTAATCTCATCTGACGACGATCAAAACTATTGCTGATGTCATTATGCCCCAGTAGGAACCGTACAGCTCGACGAATCTCATGACGACGAATGGGCACCTTGAGCCTACTTTGCCTGGCAGGGTGTTGTGGCACCAAAATATCACATGGCAACCCTGATGTCCCAACTCAGTGCCACCCTTCTCCTCAGTCTGGTGCCAATACTAACTAATCTCGGCGCTCCATCCAGCTAGGCGCCCCTTACCATTATGGCGTTAGATGCTTTCTTATCACGTCCAGATGGACCTCCAAGTTCATGCGTTAAATAAGGGTAATTAATATTTCATTTGGGGCATTAGCTTTAACAAGATAACTCTTGCTACTTGCAGGACAGTTTTGGGACTAAAGTCACCATTAATGAAGATGGGAATAGGCCATCATCAATGGGGATCAAACACCAATCCATGGCACAGACAAAACCTCATATGTCATTTCAACCTCACCTACTAGAACAAAAATATATATCCCCTGCCTGATCCAAGGTGAAGGGTCTGCTCTATGATTTTTTCGAGGACATATCTATATTCGAATCACCGTTAAGGGTCAGAATAGTCTCACCGGGACCATCAATAGCGAGTTTTTTTGCAGGTGAGCGTGAAAGAAAGTTTGCGGTTTAAAGCTTAAACTAGTTCTTTCTGAACTGGTTCCATATTATTTGGCGCTCGTGGAAGACCTTTTTATTTTATTTTATTTTTTTTTGTTTCCTCCTCCTCCTCCTCCTCCTCCTCCTTCTCCTATAGTTGATATCCAAAACTAGGCCCGAGGCCCTCCCATTAAGCTGTTGACAACATCGATGCAGGCATAGCAGCAGTGCATCCATCTCACGGGGGATGGGATGATGCATCTTCCTCCTCCTCCTCCTCCTTCTCCTATAGTTGATATCCAAAACTAGGCCCGAGGCCCTCCCATTAAGCTGTTGACAACATCGATGCAGGCATAGCAGCAGTGCATCCATCTCACGGGGGATGGAATGATGCATCCCACTGTACCAATCGAGGCAGTGCATCCATCCTCCTCCTCCTCCTCCTCCTCCTCCTCCTCCTCCTCCTCCTCCTCCTCCTCCTCCTCCTCCTCCTTCTATAGTTGATATCCAAAACTAGGCCCGAGGCCCTCCCATTAAGCTGTTGACAACATCGATGCAGGCATAGCAGCAGTGCATCCATCTCACGGGGGATGGGATGATGCATCCCACTGTACCAATCGAGGTTGGGGGTCTGAAGTAGGTGTACGGAAGGTAGGGGTTATCGTGCCTCCTTGAAAACATGGAGTTGGTTGGCATCCCCGTGCACCCATCCTCAGTACTTATGACCCAAGCCTCTATAACGCATTAGGTGTTCAGTGACATCCTCTACATAGATGCTGGCCTAGCTCAGGTTGTCCAACTCCAAAACTTGTTGTCTTCCTGAAAACATTCTTACTTCGCTTTTTGCCCCATTGTGTTGCAGCAAGCCACCTTTCCACTTCGACAACTACTTGCATAGGATTCTTTTCCACTGTGGGAGCATGAAAACCAGCATGTGCCTAACACACAATCGTCGCCCTGACATGGCTAGTGCAATCGGTTGAGCCCCAACAACGCATGAGCTTCAAACACCACCACACAGAATTTATGCCGCTCTACTTAGACTTCCACACCACATGGCTTGCATGCCACTCGACTTTGCTTTCACGTCACATGGCTTCCATGTTGCTCTACTTGGCTTCAATGCTACATGCTTTCATGTTACTTGGCTTCCAAGCTACACAGCTTCCATGTTGGTCTACATGGCTTTCATGTCATATAGATCCCACGATGCTATACTTGGCTTTCGCATCATATAATTCGTTGTTATTCTTTATAATTTGCATGATCGTCAAATTATGTATTTGATGATTTTTTGAGTTATATAACTTATAATTTAGCCATGAGTGTAATGAAATTTAAGATTATTTAGAAGTTTCAAAGAAAAAATAATTATAAGGGTAATCATGAAGACTGAGACATAATGATAATTCAACAAATATAACTTGAAAATATGTAAATTGTTTGAAGATAGTTCAAAAGATTTGATCAACTTTGTAAGTTTAAGTTTTAATTTTTTACTTAAAGTCGAGTCGAAGATTTGTTTTGTTAATTTTTATGATTTAGAGATTTTAATTAATACTCTAATTTAACTTGTAATGCTTTTTTTGGCTTATTTTTGGTCCAATGTAAATTTTAAGTTAGCATCAAAATGGTTTGAGTTACATGTAACCAAGTGTAGTTTTTCTGCAAGATTTGGAAGCCCAAACATTTTTAAAAATTATTAGATTTTACTGATAGCTTTGACACCCAAATCTTATAGTTCGGATGACCAAATTTTCCAAACTGTTATTTCAGATTTTGAATTTTTTGAAACTTCGATTATCTATTCTTCACTTGGTTGCCTGGAGTGAGAGTTTAGATGACCAAACTATTAGATCGGACACCTAAACATATGATGTCATTCAATAATAGTTAGTTAAATTTAACTGTTGAAGCGGTTCAGACGATCAAAGTTATATTTTTGGTGTCCAATCACAATAGAAAATAATAAGTAATAGTTAGTTTCCTTCCCAATGGCTATTTAAGGGCTTAGATCTTATTTTAATAAGAACTTTTATATCACTTATTATTTTTAAGAGAGAGAATAAAGTTTCTCAAGCTCTCCAACTTTATAAGAGCTCTAAACTTCGAATTAACTTTCAAATTTCTTGTTCTTGTACTCAAACTTGAGAAACTTGTACAGTGAGGTAAGATTATATTTTATTTTCATTTGTACTTGTAAGCACTCTTAGAGTGTTAAGAGTGTGTGAGGAGCAAAATTTCAATGTTGAAATTGTTATTATTTAGTTGGAGCTAGAGTTACACGGGTATGATTTCACCCAAAAGAATTGATACTCACAGGTTATAAGTTTGTATAAAGGCTTAGTCTTGTCTCAAAAAGTGTTACTAGTGGAGTGATTAAAGTTCTCAAGAGTGAGATAAAAACTAGAGAGTAGGCACAATTAATTAACAAATTACGTAAATTCTCATTGTACTCTTTCCTTACCTTGTTTATTATTGCAATTGTATTGATTGTGGTTTGAGGATTGTATTAAGCTTTTAATTTGCTAAAATGTTAAGGTTTATTGTAAAATCTAATTCATTCCCCTTTAGGTTGCCTATTTTTACTTTCATTTGGTATTAAAGTCTCATGTTGGTATTTTTGGTTTAATAACCTCAAGTGTTTGATCCATTCTCTTGATAGTAACAATTGCTGCTTCTCTTTATTTTTTAGAGGATCAATCTATTTTACATCCCCTATATTTTAATGAAAATAATTTTAATATTTAAAATTTTTCTCCAAAATTTTTATTAAGAGTATCGATTTTTATATTTGTCATTTAGTTAAAAATGAGTTTTCTCCACCAACCAAGATGATTGATGGGGTGGAGATCCCTAAATCACTTCAAGAGTAGACTTAAAAAGAGAAGTGGTTGGAGTCTATAGATACCTAAGGCATGAATATATTGTATTGTACTCTTAATGAAAATAATTTTAAAAAGATTTTATCATTTGAAACTGTTCATAAGATTTGAAATTTTATATTACATACTTATAAAGGGGTTGGCAAAGTGAAAATTTTGAAAATTTCAATGCTTAAAAATCAATTTGAGTTATTCATGAAAATGATATTTTGAATAATAAAAAGAATGTTTTGAATAAATATGGACTTGGTTTTATTTTATCTTCAAAATCCAAAGGAACAAAGTCTACTCTTGTAAAGACTTCAAATGCAAAATTTTCAAAATTGAAATGACATTATTGTAGCCTTCATTGATATATCTCCACTTGTTGTCCAATAAAAAAAAGTACTATTTTTAAACAATTTAGGTATAAAGGCCATAATTTACTAAACATATGGAATCCAAATAAGTTTGGGTTTCAAAATCTGCAACAACTTAAGTTATTTTTATTAAGCTAGAAATGACACTTGTTTTTCAAAACATTTTATCCTTTAGTCATCCTCTAACTTAGCTTAAGTAGAATTTTCATTTTCATTTAAACTTTTGTTTGTAAATAATTTTTATTGATCTCTTTCATAACTTCTATTTATGATATGATACTACTAATCCTCTTTGTATTGATAGATTATGAAAAGAAAGTTCACTTGGATGACATCTCTATAAGCTCCAAAGGGTACTTAATCGAACGAGGTAATCCAATATCTTTTTAGTCTTTTTACTTTCCTTCAATGCAATGATCTTTACATGTCAGATCTTATTTAAAATGCATTGATTGAGTAGATTCTATTAGTACCATAGGAAGGGAGATGTTTACTTGTGTTGATTAATGATTTTTCACTGATATTTTGATTTTTTTATTATTCAAAATGATATTGAATTTTAAAATTAAATGAGTTGATTTCTGATTCTCTTTTGATATTTCTATTAAATAACTATTTGGTCATCCAACCTGGATAGTTTGGTCTTCCGAACTTTGAACACAAAAATTAGATTTCTACTTCTATTATGTTCGGACGCCAGACCTAATTGTTCAGATACCCGAACTCTAAACTTAGAAAACTACTCTCTGTTTGTTTATGTTTAGACACCTGAACGTAATCTTTTTGTGATCTTTTCTTGTAAAAACCCTAGATTGTCCAATCGAATCAACAACTCTCTCTCTCGGCTACATGTGTCCCTCCTTTAGTGAGACCCCTCTACTAGTTCTTAAGCTCCAGTAGGCCTCCAAATTGCCATCCTACTCTACTCTCCTTCATTTTTAGCTCTTTTTCACCTATTTTCTTCACCATGCTGTGGGAAAAGCATGTGGCAAGGAATAGGTGTAGGGATTCTGGCCAAACTTTCGGTGAGGGCTTCAATACTTCTTTTGTCTTCAATTCTCTATGTGCATTCAAGAGGCATCAAGATTGATTTTTCTCTTCTCACATTATTCCTTCTCAAATTGTCAATTTTGAATCTTTAGTTTCTTTGAACTTATTCCCTCTTTTTGCTTCTCAAGGATGGTTACCTTTAATTAGAGAGGGAAAAACTTATTTTGATTAGGATGCCCAAATTTTCTACTTTAATGCCTCTTTTTACTATAGCTTCTCTACTTTCACCTCTTGTTATGAACTTATTCCCAAAGAAATAAGTGTAGAGAGACTTGATCATATTCTCCATATTCCTACTAATGGAGATAGAATTTTCATTTCTGTATCTTGGGAAAAGGCAAATCTACCTATTTCTTGTTTTGAGACTGTAGATTATCAACGATGGATACTTTGAAGCGACCATAGTCAAAATAGTTGTTAATATATTCCCACCTTGTTCTTCCATCCTCTACTAGATTTTATCCTACACAATCCTTCTAAAGGGTGGGCATCAAAATGAGGTATCTTATATAGAGTTATGTCTTATTTACTCTATTTTGGCTAGCCATTAGGTCAACCTTCCATATGTCATTCTTTAACACATGGTGACTATTATCTATTATAGTATAACTACCTTAGAATATCCTAGTATTAGCAGTAGGATCCTTTGTTATTTTCATGTTCTCATCTCTCCTCATTGTCCTCTTACTTTCCATCGATATACCCATGCTGAGACCTTCTTTATAGCTTCTTTGCACTATATGGGTTTTTACCAAGAGGGAGAAAAATGATGTGCGGCTGAAATCGGTCACCCAGAATAGCAAAGATCCCAAGAAGCAACTTTGAAATAACAAATCAAATTTATTTGGTGATTTGAGTATGCAATCAGGTATTGTGGCAATATGACTTTCAATAGGCACAAATCTCTACTGTTAATTACCCTGATAATTGTCAGAAACCTCCTAAGATGAGAAACCTAACTAATAAAATAGAGATATAAAAGAAAAAAAGAAAACAACATTTGATTAAATTTGAGAAAGAGTACATGACTTAAGTAAGAACATACCCTCACTTTATAATAAATAAATTTAAATTTATAATCATGAAAGAATATGAAACGAGAAAAGAAAGAGGAAAAGGCTTGATCACTCTGCTACCCCACTCTTGTGTACTAGACCGCATAGAGTTTGACTTAAATTGATGTTTGGATTGATCTTTAGTAGATGCTGATAACTTTGACTTGATTTCAGAATGTGGTTGGCTGACTTGGTGTGATGGTCCGACCCAACATGATATTGTCCCTGGGTGTTTGCGGCTAGCAACCCACCCGATCCCAGGATTTTATTTTTCCCAGTTCCTTGGGAAAAGGCCTCATTGTTGGGTTTACGGCAGTCATCATATTTAGTCCAGTCTCTGCTTCAATACTTTGTCGATATGGGACTAAAGGCAACTGCTGCCAGTTACAGACCTACTGTCTGCCTACTAGCCCATTGGCCATACCGGGCTTTACAATCTCCCCTCCCCCTCAAGGGCTCAACGTCATCGCTAAATTAGCCCACATCAATCAAGAGGTACGGAGTGGCCCTGATATTACTATGTGACATCCTCGACCTAGCACAATATTGTCTCTGGGTGTCTGCGGCCCGTGGCCCATCCGATCCCAGGATTTTATTTTTCTCAGTTCCCAGGGAAAAGGCCTCATTGTTGGGTCTATGATAGTCATAATATTTAGCCCAATCTCAACTTTGACATTTTGTCGATATGAGATTAAAGATAACTACTGGCAGTTATAGGCCCATTGCCTACCTATTGACTCATTGGCCCCACCGGGCCTTAAAATAATAAAAGTTGTAACACCCCTATCGTGTCCGATTGAATCACAACACAAAGTGGACAACATATATAGAGGGTTTATAGAATACATAGAATTAATATTTATTACATCAATGCAAATATAGCCCAGATAACATAACGAAAAGTGATCCAACAAGAAATACTCAAATTCCTCAAAAGGATTTCTCATACATGAAAATAAAATAACATGTAAATAGAGTAGCTTCAAGTGTACTCATGTACGTACGCACTGCTACTGTTGCCACTTGTGTCTACCTGCTACTCTCCTGTGGATGAGACAATCAAGGAGTGAGTCAAGGATACTCAGTAGGGAGTTACCTCTTCTAGTCAGTAGGAGAGGTTAGTATATATGAGAGGTAATAATAGAATTAACAACAATAGCATCAATAATAATACAACAATAATAATGATTAGATAAATCAACATCCATAGTAAGGAATGAATTAACAAAGATATCGTATCCATGATAGTCAATGGTTAGGAATAGTGACTATGGACTCCCCTACCGATATTACGGAGATGGTCGCACACCCCACCAAATTGAGTTGAACCAATCTACACGTAAATCAGTCTATGGGTGTGATTAGACCCCCTAACAAGCATAGTCATACCACACTGCACTCCCAACTACTGATGGAGTGGTGATCCCGTCTAGTCACACAACGGATCATGTCTCCTAGAACTTAGGAGACTAGCTAATGTTACATCTGATAGTGTTGCTAATCCCTTACCAAAGTAGAGAATCATCGACTGGTACCAATCAAATAAAATTTCATTGCATACATCCCTCAATATACCAAAGGCTCAGTCACAATAAATATCGAGTCAAGATTAACGAACGATAGAAATGAGAGTCGATTCTATCACAAATCAGACTAATCAGCTAGAAAATATCATCAAAAATAAGGATTTGGGACCACCAATAGAATTAGTATAAAAAACCGAGTTTAACGACTCCTGAATCATCAAAATCGGAGCTCAAATGAAAAGGTTATAACTGTTCAAATGTGTCTATGCAATTTAGCCCCTCAATTATAAAATATTATTTATTTCTTTCTATATTAGTTGCAGAGAATTTGGTGATGGAAGTCTTTATAGAAAAACCCCCATAACATTCCAAATTACAACTCCGTCATCAAGGTAAATAATTTTCGTTAATTTATATTATGAACCTCAAAATTTTTAGATTATCATCATCAGCCATTAACCCAGTAATTTATCATACAAGTCCTTAATAATTTCTAATTTAATCTTTACTGTATATTTTTCACAAAAGTCCTCAATACAATTCGATTTATAGAGTAATCCTTCGAGTTTCTAAATCATAACCGATCCAGAACATTTCTAATTCAATTTAAATTACAATTTGATTCCTTCTAATTTTCTCACTTCAACTTACAAATTCATCCTGAATGAAATTTAAATATCCCAACCAAATCTCAATGCAATCATAAATCAATTATCCCAAACCCAAATCAATTTATCAATCAATCCAATCAATTAGAGTTAGTTAAATTTACTAGATTCCTCCAATTTAATTCCTAATCAAATTCAATTCCAATTTGTAATAATCAGATTAAACTCAACGAATCAGACTAATTAATCCAATTTAGAACCAACAGGCCCTCTAGGTGTCCAATCGGCTATTGGTTAAATTCTCAATCTAATTCCATCAAATTATAAATTTCGATTACTTGATTTGATCTAAATAATTTATGTCATCACTCAATTAACCCAAAGCCCAATCCAAACCAACTCTAAACCAGAATCTAACCCAAAACCAATCCTAAACTAAACCTAAACCCTTCTTCTTCTTCTTCCTCAACTCAAGCCATCAAACCCTAATCCTAATTCACTGTCACCTTCACCGTGCTGCGGCCATCGCCGGGCCACCACTGCTGCTGGATTGCCGCCGCCGAACCCCTGTCGTCATCGGACTGTGCCCTTGTGCTATGTCACATGCAACCGGAGTACGCGCAGCCGCGCACCGGCGCAGTCCACGTGACCGTGTACTGGCGCGGCCCTCATATCCGCGTGCCAGTGCAGCCGCGTATTGCCACAGCTTTCATGGCCACGCATTGGCTCACATGACCGTCAGATCTCGTGCTGGACTTGTGTTGTCGCCGAGTCTTGTGTTGCCACGCCACGCACAGTCGCACGCACTGCTCACGCATGATGCCTGCGCGTAGCAGCGCCACACGCCGCTGCACTGCGTGCCACCAGCGCCAGCCGCCTCACTTTAGCCGCCTCGCTCACGAATCATCGCCGGTTGTCGATGAGCAGCTGTAGCCGCTCCGTGGACAGGAAGATAAAGATTTTGCAATATAACCCTCTAATTTCCCCTATTCTCGTTCAGATATCTAAATAAATATAATATCTCAAAATTTCGATATACGTAGCTTCTATCAACTTTCTATTAAGTTTTTTAAAATATAGGTTATCATTTTTCTCCTAAGTATCACGAGGGTCACTAGGTTTATAAAATATTTGACATAAAATTGTCTCACAAATAGAGGCAAAGAGAAAATGAATGAAAATAATTTAACATACCTCGAATCTCGATGGCGATCATTCTGAATCTTCTTGCCACTTTGTAAGCATTCATAACAATCGTTTCTTGACTCTCTTCACCTTCAAACCAGTTCTTGATCCCAGAATGTTTAGTGTGGGAATAGTTTGTTATCTTTTTGTAAAGAATAGAAATTAATTTATTTCCAGGTTTTAATTACCAGTAGTGGGTGGTTATTGCCTATGAATGTGGGCCGATTGTTAGGGTTGTGGGTAGTGGGTTCAGCTAGTGGGGGATTATACGAATAGTGAAAAGTTACATTCCTTCCCCCTTAAATAAATTTGGTCCCTAAATTTAAAATAAACATACCTTAAAAGTTATGGGGGTATTTGCCCCTGATGTCCTTTCTCTCCCAAGTGGCCTCATTCACAGAGTGATGCTGCCACAGTACTTTTACTAAAAGGATCACCTTTCTTCTCAACACGCGCTTTTTGCTTCAAAATCTGAATTGGTTGTGCCTCACAAGTCAAGTCCTCCGTCAGTTATAACTACTAAAAAGATAATATATGTGTGGCATCTGGGATGTACTTCCTTAGCATTGAAACATGGAAGACATTATGCACATTAGCCAAGGCCGGAGGTAAGGCAAGTTTATAAGCAACTACTCCAATTCTCTCTAAGATCTCAAACAGGTCAATATAACGAGGTGCTAACTTGCCCCTCATCCCAAACCTCATTATGCCCTTTGTTGGAGAGATCTTTAGAAAGACATGGTCGTTTACGTGAAACTCAAGATCCTGCCTTCTAGTATTAGCATAACTCCTCTGTGAACTTTGTGTTATGAGCAATCTTTTTCGAATCACCTCAATCTTTTCAGTAGCTAGCTAAACCAACTCTAGACCCAAAATCTGCCTCTCACCAACCTCTGTCCAACAAACAGGGGATCTACACTTCCTCTCATACAAAGCCTCATAAGGTATCATTTGAATACCAGCATGATAGCTGTTGTTGTAGGTGAACTAAGCTAGACACAAATGAAAGTCCCAACTCCCCTTGAAATCCAGAGCACACACTCTCAGTAAATCTTATAGAGTCTAAATTATCCTCTCTGATTGACCATTAGTTTGAGGGTGATATGCAGTACTAAAATATAGTTGCGTCCCCAAAGCTTTTTGAAAATTGCCCCAAAATCATGAAGTAAATCTGGGATCTCTATCAGAGATGATGGTAACGGGCACCCCATGAAGCTTCACAATTTCCTCCACATATAATTCAGAAAGCTTGTCCAGGGAGTAGGTCATCTTGATAGGAAGAAAATGAGCTGATTTAGTTAACTAATCCACCATGACCCAAATAGCATCCAATCTTTTGCTTGTCCTTGGTAACCTAGCCATAAAGTCCATGGTTATATGTTCCCATTTCCATTCAGGGATAGGAAGTGGTTGTAACCTTCCTGCTGGTTTTTGGTGTTCAATTTTGACCTGTTGACACACTAAATATTTGAAAATAAATTCTTCAATATCTCTCTTCATGCCATGCCACCAATAATCTTGTTTCATATCTCAGTACATTTTTGTGCTACCTGGGTGTATTGAGAAGTGAGAGCGATGAGTCTCCCTTAACAATTCCTACTTCAATTGAAAATCATTAGGGACACAGCCGACCCTGATATCAAATCACACCATCAGCAGTCACACCAAACCCTGGCTTAGAACTTTGAGTTAACTCCAATTTTAAAGTCTGCAACATAGGAATTTTCAACTGACACTCTTTTAAGTTTTAGCACCAGTTCTGACTCTAGGCACAATCCAGTTAGCAATCCTCATTGAGTCTCTAATATAATAATTAGTTCCATGTCTCCCAAAGTTTCTAAGGTCTTCCATTTTATTACCAATAAATGGGCTAAGTATCCTGTTGATTTCCTACTGAGTGCATCTGCAACAACATTAGCTTTGCCTGGGTGGTAATTGATTGAACAATCATAATCCTTTAGGAAATCCAGCCATCTCCTCTGTCTCATATTGAGTTCTTTCTGGGTGAAGAGATTTCAAACTCTTATGATCTATAAAGATTTCAAATGTCTTTTCATAAAGATAATGCCTCCAAATTTTTAGTGCAAAAATGATGGCTGCTAACTCAAGGTCATGAGTGGGATAATTTTTCTCATGGGCCTTCAATTGCCTAGAGGCATAAGTGACCACTTTTCCATGTTGCATTAGAACACAACCTAATCCGTTGATGGAAGCATCACTGTATAACACCAACCATCACCACTGGAAGGTATGGTCAACATTGGTGTAGTAGTCAACCTTCTCTTTAATTCTTGGAAACTTTGCTCACAGTTAGCCCAATCAAATTAATACACTTCTGAGTCAATCAGGTCAGTGGAGTAGCGATCTTGGAAAAACCTTTCACAAATCTTCTATAGTAACCTGTCAATCCAAGGAAGCTTCTCACTTCAGTTACAGTAGTGGACCTTTTCCAGTCCAACACAACTTCTATTTTCTTGGGATCCACCAATATACCAGCACCAGAGATCACATGACCCACCCATGAAAACCACCTCTGACAATCAAAAGCCGCACTTACTATGTTTGGCATATAATTTCTCTTGTCTCAAGGTTTCCAACACAATTCTGAGATGTTGCTTATGCTCATTGTGACTCTTGGAATATATTAGGATGTCATCTATAAAGACAATGACAAACTAATCTAAATATTACTTGAATACCCTATTCATTAAATCCATAAAAATAGCAGGTTCATTGGTCAAGTCAAATGGCATAACAAGAAATTCGCAGTGTCCATAGTGAGTCCTGAAGGCTGTCTTCGAGATGTCCTCCTCCTTAACCTTTAGTTGATGGTAGCCAGATCTTAGTTCAATTTTCAAGTACACTTGAGTATCTTGTAACTGATCAAAGAGATCATCAATATGCGGGAGAGGATATTTATTCTTTACTGTGATTTGATTTAACTGACAATAATCTATGCATAATATTATAGTTTTGTCTTTCTTCTTCACGAAAAGGACTCGTGCACCCCAAGGAGATGACTGGGGTGTATGTAACTCTTGTCCAAGAGCTCCTGCAATTGTTTTTTCAATTCTACTAACTCCACTGGTGCCATTCTATAAGGGGGTTTCGAGATTGGAGCTACACCGAGCATGAGGTCTATGCCAAACTCCACCTCTCTATCTGGAGGTAGTCTTGATAACTCCTCAGGAAAGATCTCTGCATACTCTTCCTCTAATCGAGGTGTACTCAATCGCTCCTTAGAGATAAAGGCTAGATACCCCTTGTAACCCTTCATCAGTAGTTGTTAAGCTTGAAGAAAAGAAATGATAGGAGGAAAGTTTTCTTGCACACTGGAGAAGGTAAAAGCAGTTTGCCCAAGCGGTCTGAAGGTTACTCCTTTCACAAAATAGTCAACATTGACATGATAAGCTGCCAACTAGTCCATGCCTAAAATGATGTCAAAGTCCTTGAAATTAATAGGACTAGATCCACAGTGAGTTCTTGGTTTTCAATTCTAATAATACATTGCTTGAATACCTGATCTACAATCATTATATCACCAGTAGACATTCCAACTATTAGAATTATCTCTAGAGATTTGGGTTTCTTAGCCATCTTGATAGCAAAGTGAGAGGTAATAAAAGAATATGTAGATCCAGAATCGATCAATATAGAGGCAATCATATTATCAATAAGAATTGTACCTTGAACCACATCCTTTGAAGCATTTGCATCAGCCTGGATTGAAGCATAAACTCAAGCTGGTGCTGGGTTCTTCTTCGTGATGGAATTTTTCCATTGTTGATTTTGATTCTGCCCAATATTCTACTGATATGCAATGATTTTGAATAGTCCATTGCCAAATGTTCTGATTGTTGGCACCTGTAACAAAGACGCTCACCACCATTGCTCCTTGGGCAATATCGTGTCGTATGTCCCCACTGGCCACACAGATAACATTTATCTCTGTCATATGTTACAGTTCGCACCATGGTGCTCCTTAGCTCCCCAAGCCTGAATCTCTTCTCTGGCTTTCATACTGATGTAAGGGTTAATGGTCTAGGATGATTCTTTAATGACTTCTCCCTTAATGACCGAGAATGAGCTTGTGTCTTCTCTACTGAGAGGGCCTTACTCACAACCTCTCTATAGCTTTTCAGCTCAAAATAGGCTACATGCTCTCTGATCTCCTCAGTGAGTCCATCCTCAAATAACTAAATCCGTTCTTCATCCTTAGAGATGAAGTTTGGAAGAAAACAACAAAGCCTATTGAAATCAACTTCATATTGTTGGACTATTCGATTGCCTTGCTAGATGTTGAGGAGTTTTCGTCACATTTCCTTTCGAACTACTACAGGGATATAATTTTGCAGAAAATATTCTTTAAATTCTTCCTAGGTAATACTCTCATTGGACTTTCCCAAAGACCTCAAAGTAGTTCTTCACCAGGCATCAACATTGCCTTGTAGTAAGTAGATCGCCAACTTCAACTTTTCCCCATCCGGGCAATCAATAGCCTCAAAGGCTTTCTCTACCTCTCGTAGCCAGGTGTCCACCTCATCAGGATCGTCACATCTAGAAAATGTTGGAGGCCACATCTTCTTGAACCGAGTGAGAAAGGGGTTGGGATTATTTTCTCTTCCCCCTCTGCCGCCACTGCTAGAACTAGCCCCCATCTACTGACTCAAGAATAGCATTAGAGTTTCTTGGAGTGTCATCTCAATATTTTCCTCTCCTATCTCACAACCTCAACTAGCTCCTTTAGTTCTTGTTTGTCGTGGCACCTCCCTAATATCGAGAGTGTCACGTCTACGGCCAATGGCTGCACCTCCATGACCACAAATAGGGGCATGATGGGGAGGCATACTGATCCTGTAAATAAAGATTTGGAGGTTCAGTGTTTCATATGACAATGAAATAAATCTCAAGACTATGTTATTCTTAAACCTTATGCTCTGATATCATAAAAGTTATAACACCCCTGTCGTGTTCGATTGAATCACAACACAAAGTGGACAACATATATAAAAGATTTATAGAATACATAAAATCAATATTTATTACATCAATGCAAATATAGTCAAGATAATATAACGAAAAGTGATCCAATGAGAAATACTCAAATTCCTCAAAAGGATTTCCCATACATGAAAATAAAATAACATGTAAATAGAGTAGCTCCAAGCATAATCATGCACGTACGCACTGCTACTGTTGCCACTTGTGTCTACCTGCTACTCTCCTGTGGATGAGAATAGTCAAGGAGTGAGCCAAGGATGCTCAGTAGGGAGTTACCTCTTCTAGTCAGTAGGAGAGGTTAGTATATATGAGAGGTAATAATAGAATTAACAACAATAGCATCAATAATAATACAACAACAATAATGGTTAGATAAATCAACATTCATAGTAAAGAATGAATTAACAAAGATATCGTATCCATGATAGTCAATGGTTAGGGATAGTGACTATGGACTCTCCTACCGATATTACGGAGATGGTCGCACACCCCACCAAGCTGAGTTGAACCAATCTACACGTAAATCAGTCTATGGGTGTGATTAGACCCCCTAACAAGCATAGTCATACCACACTGCACTTTTAACTACTGGTGGAGTGGTGATCCCGTCTAGTCACACAATGGATCATGTCTCTTAGAACTCAGGAGACCGGCTACTGTCACGTCTGATAGTCTTGCTAATCCCTTACTGAAGTATAGAATCACCGACTGGTACCAATCAAATAAACTTTCATTACATACGTCCCTCAATATACCAAAGGCTCAGTCACAATAAATATTAAGTCAAGGTTAACGAACGATAGAAAGGGGAGTCGACTCGATGCGCTAGCTCACATCGCCATCAGATCTCGTGCTGGGCTCGCATTGTTGCCGAGTCTTGTGTTGCCACACTGCGCACCGCCGCAACGTGCGCCACCGATGCCAGCCACTCCACTCTAGCCACCTCGCTTATGAATCGTCGTCGGTCGCCGATGAGCAGCTGTCGCTGCTCTGTGGAGAGGAAGATGAAGATTTTGCAATATAACCCTCTAATTTCCCCTATTCTTGTTTAGATATCTAAATAAATATAATATTTCAAAATTTTGATATACTAAGCTTCTATCAACTTTCTATTATTCTTAAATCTAGACTATCATTCTTCTCCTAAGTATCATGAGGGTCACTAGGTTTATAAAATATTTGACATAAAATTGTCTCACAAATAGAGGCAAAGAGAAAATGAATGAAAATAATTTAACCTACCTCAAATCTTGATGGTGATAATCCCGAATCTTCGTTCCACTCTGTAAACCTTCACAATAATCATTTCTTGACTCTCTTCACCTTCAAACCAGTTCTCCATCCCAGAATGTTTAGTGTGGGAATAGTTTATGATCTTTTTTTAAAGAATAGAAATTAATTTATTTCTGGGTTTCAATTACCCGGTAGTGGGTGGTTATTGCCTACAAATGTGGGCCGTTGTTAGGGTCATGGCTAGTGGGTTTAGCTAGTGGGGGGTTATACGAGTAGTGGGCAGTTATATTGTAAGGCCCGATGGGGCCAATGGGTCAGTAGGCAGGTAGTAGGCCTATAACTGGTAGTAATTGTCTTTAATCTCACATCAACAAATTGTCAGAGTTGAGACTGGGCTAAATATGATGACTGCCATAGACCCAACAACGAGGCCTTTTCTCGAGGGACTGGGAAAAATAAAATTTTGGGGTTGAGTATGTCGCGGGCTGTAGACGCCAAGGGACAATATCGTGCTGGGTTAGGAGCCTCATATAGTGGTATCAGAAGCACTCCGCAACTCTTGATCGATGTGGGCTAGCTCAGCGAGGACGCTGAGCCCTTGAGGGGGGGAGATTGTAAGGCCCGATGGGGCTAGTGGACCTATAACTGGCAGTAGTTGTATTTAATTCTATATTGATAAAGTGTTGGAGTTGAGACTGGGCTAAATATGATGACTACCATAGACCCAACAACGAGGCCTTTTCCTGGGGAATTGGGAAAAACAAAATCCTAGGGTCAGGTAGGTCGCGGGCCGTAGACGCCCAGAGATAATATCATGCTGGATCAGAGGCATCACACTTGATTTGTGTCAGTTGACCTTGTTAAGATCTAAAGCGTTATCTAGTGGGGTATAAGAAAGTATGTAAATCAGGGAAGAAGTGGATAAAGCTTTGAACCATGGCCAATAGCTTTGAGCGTTAGTGATTAACTTCTTCTAATATAATTAATGACTTATTGGGTTTAACTTGAAGTGTGGCCAATAGCTCTAGACATTGGTGATTAACTTCTTTGGGTAGCGCTACCAATGACTTATTGGGTTTAGCTTGAAAAGTGGCTAATAACTTTGAGCATTGGCGATTAACTTCTTTTGATTTGATGGTGTTATCAACGAGGTTGGGTCTAGCCTTGAAGTGTTATGGATAGCTTTGAGCATTGGTGAATAACTTCTTTAATTTCATGATATTACTAATGGGCTTGGGTTTAGCCTTAAAGTGTTGCTGATAGTTTTGAACATTGGTGATTAACTTTTTTGATTTGATGGCATTACCAACAGGTTGGGTTTAGCCTTGAAGTATTGTCAATAGGTTTGAGTGTTACTAATTAATTTTTTTGATTTGATGACCTTACCAACGGGGTTGGATTTAGCCTTGAAGTGTTGCCAATAACTTTGAACATTAGCAGTTAGCTTCTTTTGATTTGATGGCATTACCAACTAGGTTGGGTTTAGCCTTGAATTATTGTTGATAGCTTTAAGCATTGGTAATTAACTTCTTTTGATTTGATAGCATTACTAATAGGGTTGGGTTTAGCCTTAAAGTATTACCGATAGCTTTGAGAGTTGGCGATTAACATTTTTTATTTGATGGTTGTGAGATCAAAATTGATCACCCGAGATAGCAAAGATCTTGAGGAGTAACTTTGAAATAATAAATAAAAAATATAGTGGTTTGAATGCGCAATCAAGTGTTATGAAAATATGACTTCCAATAAGTGCAAGCCTCTATTATTAATTATCCTAAAGATTATCAAATACCTTCTAAAGTAAAAAAACCAAGCTAATAAAGATAGAGATATAAAAAGAAGAAGAAAAGATAATTTGATTAGTTTTAAATAAAAAGGAAACATGGCTTAAGTAAAGACATACTCTTACTTTACATTTTAATGAATTTGAATATGAAATAAGAAAGAAAATGAGAAGAGCTCGATGTTTGTTGTTGTCAACTCTCACATGCTAGACTGTGTAGAGTCTAGCTCGGGTAGGTCTTAATTTGATCATTGGCGGATGTTGATGATTTGATTTAATAGTGTCATCCAGTGAGACATGGAATGTGATGAGAGGAGTTTGAAGTATTTCAAATAACTTTAAACTTCAGTGATAACTTCATTAGATGACGCAGCTTATCGGGATAAGCCTGAAGTATTTCTGATAGCTTTGAGCTTTTGGTGATAATCTTGAGATTTGAAGTATTTTTATTAGCCAATAAGGCATTGGCTATAACTTCATGGTTTGAAGTTTTTCCATTAGCCAACAAGGCATAAGTAATAACTTTTTAGCTCGAAGTATTTCCATAGCCAATAAGACGAAAGCAATAACTTCTTAGTTTGAAGTATTTGTATAGTCAATAAGGTCTAGATAATAACTTCATTGGCTTTTTAAATGTTTCTATAGCCAATAAGGCATAGGTGATAACTTCTTGGGTTTTAAAGTATTTTCGTAGTCAATGAGACATAGGTGATAACTTTGATTATTTTTTGAAGTATTTTTATAATCAATAAGGCATAAGCAATAACTCTTGGTTTGAAGTATTTTTATAGCCAGTAAGGCATAGACAATGACTTTGTTTGAATAAGGCATTGTACCTGATTGACTAAGAGAGTTCAAGCCTGCCTTGATTTAATTTAATTTGATAATTGATAGCCTCTTAGGCATGTTGTTGATTAAATTTGGAGTGTTTTCAATGCTTTTGGGTTGACTAACTTCAAAGTGTGGCCAATGGCTTTAAGTGTATTGGCAATCAACTTCTTTAATTTGGTAGCATCACCAACGTATGGGGTTGAGAACAAATTTGAAGTGTGGCTAATAGTGTTGAGCATATTGGCAATTAACCTCTTAGATTTGGTAGCATCACTAATATATGAGGTTGGGTATAGCTTTGAGCATGTTATTAGTTGACTTCATTTGAGTAAGACATTGTGACTGACTAATTATGCGAGTTCAAGCCTATTTTAGTTTAGTTCAATTTGAAATTTAGACTTGGTTTGGTTTAAGTTTGATCTAATTTAGCTCAATATTTAGAATTTAATTTAGGCCTAGGTCTGATATGATTCAATTTGGGTCAAAGTTGACCTTGTGTTCAGCTCCTATCAGGTTTTTATTAGATCCTTAATGGATATTGGATCCAAACCTTGATAGGTTCTCATTGGGCCCTTAATGGATTATGAATCTGACTCTTGATGAGATCTTAATGGATCTTTAATAGATTTTGGATCTAACCCTTAATAGGTTCTTAGTGGATCCTTAATAGATTTTGGATTTGACCCTTAATGGATTCTTAATGGATCCTTAATGGATCTCACATCTAACCCTTAATGGATTCTTAATGGATTTTGGATCTGACTCTTGATAAATTCTTGGTGGATCCTTACTCAACTCATTAATAGGTTTGGCTTTGAGACCTAACAGACTGTCATTGGATTTGGGTTCGAACCTTAGTGGACTTAGGTTCAAGTTCAAGTCAATTTAGGTTCAACTTGATTTTAGTTCATGCTCAACCTAGTTCTAGTTTAACCTAGTTCTAGTTTAGGTTCAACCTAGTTTTTGTTTAGGTATGACCTGACTTCGGGTTTGAATTGAATTTGAGTTTGATTTACCCAATTAGGGTTTGATTTGAACTTGATTTAACCCAATTGGATTTTGGATTAACTTAATTCAACTCAATTAGGGTTTGGTCTTGAATTTGATTTAACCCACTCATAGTAGATTCCAACTGGTTCAACCCAACTAGATTTTAATTCAAATTTTGTTTTATATAATTAGAATTTAATTTGAACTTGATTTAACCCAATTAAAGTTTGATTTGAATCTAGTTTGATCCGATTAAGATTTAGTTTGGATTTAATTTGATCTCGGATTGATCCTATTTGGACCTAATTGGGGTTGGGTCTAAGCTGATTTAGTTTGAATTAACTTAATATGGATTTAAGTCCAATTCAATATGAGGTTTAGTCCATATATTTGATTGATTTAAGTCCATTTAGTGATTCATTTGAATTAGGCAATCAACTTCTTTAATTTGGTAGCATCACCAACGTATGGGGTTGAGAACAAATTTGAAGTGTGGCTAATAGTGTTGAGCATATTGGCAATTAACCTCTTAGATTTGGTAGCATCACTAATATATGAGGTTGGGTATAGCTTTGAGCATGTTATTAGTTGACTTCATTTGAGTAAGACATTGTGACTGACTAATTATGCGAGTTCAAGCCTATTTTAGTTTAGTTCAATTTGAAATTTAGACTTGGTTTGGTTTAAGTTTGATCTAATTTAGCTCAATATTTAGAATTTAATTTAGGCCCAGGTCTGATTTGATTCAATTTGGGTCAAAGTTGACCTTGTGTTCAGCTCCTATCAGGTTTTTATTAGATCCTTAATGGATATTGGATCCAAACCTTGATAGGTTCTCATTGGGCCCTTAATGGATTATGAATCTGACTCTTGATGAGATCTTAATGGATCTTTAATAGATTTTGGATCTAACCCTTAATAGGTTCTTAGTGGATCCTTAATAGATTTTGAATTTGACCCTTAATGGATTCTTAATGGATCCTTAATGGATCTCACATCTAACCCTTAATGGATTCTTAATGGATTTTGGATCTGACTCTTGATAAATTCTTGGTGGATCCTTACTCAACTCATTAATAGGTTTGGCTTTGAGACCTAACAGACTGTCATTGGATTTGGGTTCGAACCTTAGTGGACTTAGGTTCAAGTTCAAGTCAATTTAGGTTCAACTTGATTTTAGTTCATGCTCAACCTAGTTCTAGTTTAACCTAGTTCTAGTTTAGGTTCAACCTAGTTTTTGTTTAGGTATGACCTGACTTCGGGTTTGAATTGAATTTGAGTTTGATTTACCCAATTAGGGTTTGATTTGAACTTGATTTAACCCAATTGGATTTTGGATTAACTTAATTCAACTCAATTAGGGTTTGGTCTTGAATTTGATTTAACCCACTCATAGTAGATTCCAACTGGTTCAACCCAACTAGATTTTAATTCAAATTTTGTTTTATATAATTAGAATTTAATTTGAACTTGATTTAACCCAATTAAAGTTTGATTTGAATCTAGTTTGATCCGATTAAGATTTAGTTTGGATTTAATTTGATCTCGGATTGATCCTATTTGGACCTAATTGGGGTTGGGTCTAAGCTGATTTAGTTTGAATTAACTTAATATGGATTTAAGTCCAATTCAATATGAGGTTTAGTCCATATATTTGATTGATTTAAGTCCATTTAGTGATTCATTTGAATTAGGCAATCAACTTCTTTAATTTGGTAGCATCACCAACGTATGGGGTTGAGAACAAATTTGAAGTGTGGCTAATAGTGTTGAGCATATTGGCAATAACCTCTTAGATTTGGTAGCATCACTAATATATGAGGTTGGGTATAGCTTTGAGCATGTTATTAGTTGACTTCATTTGAGTAAGACATTGTGACTGACTAATTATGCGAGTTCAAGCCTATTTTAGTTTAGTTCAATTTGAAATTTAGACTTGGTTTGGTTTAAGTTTGATCTAATTTAGCTCAATATTTAGAATTTAATTTAGGCCCAGGTCTGATTTGATTCAATTTGGGTCAAAGTTGACCTTGTGTTCAGCTCCTATCAGGTTTTTATTAGATCCTTAATGGATATTGGATCCAAACCTTGATAGGTTCTCATTGGGCCCTTAATGGATTATGAATCTGACTCTTGATGAGATCTTAATGGATCTTTAATAGATTTTGGATCTAACCCTTAATAGGTTCTTAGTGGATCCTTAATAGATTTTGGATTTGACCCTTAATGGATTCTTAATGGATCCTTAATGGATCTCACATCTAACCCTTAATGGATTCTTAATGGATTTTGGATCTGACTCTTGATAAATTCTTGGTGGATCCTTACTCAACTCATTAATAGGTTTGGCTTTGAGACCTAACAGACTGTCATTGGATTTGGGTTCGAACCTTAGTGGACTTAGGTTCAAGTTCAAGTCAATTTAGGTTCAACTTGATTTTAGTTCATGCTCAACCTAGTTCTAGTTTAGGTTCAACCTAGTTTTTGTTTAGGTATGACCTGACTTCGGGTTTGAATTGAATTTGAGTTTGATTTACCCAATTAGGGTTTGATTTGAACTTGATTTAACCCAATTGGATTTTGGATTAACTTAATTCAACTCAATTAGGGTTTGGTCTTGAATTTGATTTAACCCACTCATAGTAGATTCCAACTGGTTCAACCCAACTAGATTTTAATTCAAATTTTGTTTTATATAATTAGAATTTAATTTGAACTTGATTTAACCCAATTAAAGTTTGATTTGAATCTAGTTTGATCCGATTAAGATTTAGTTTGGATTTAATTTGATCTCGGATTGATCCTATTTGGACCTAATTGGGGTTGGGTCTAAGCTGATTTAGTTTGAATTAACTTAATATGGATTTAAGTCCAATTCAATATGAGGTTTAGTCCATATATTTGATTGATTTAAGTCCATTTAGTGATTCATTTGAATTAATATGATTTTATTTGTTCAATATAATTAAATCACTTTAATTTAATTAATTTAATTTAATTAGTTTAGTTCAAAAGCCCTTAAGCTATCATGATGAATTTGGATGAGCTCACGAGGTGATTGGCCTTGAGTCAATTTGGATTTTTGGCAAGCTCATAAGCTAGCCTTGATTTAGATGTTCACTGAGCTCACAAGATCGCCTTAGTCCAAATAGATGTTCGACCAACTCACAAGTTGGCTTTACCCTAAATTGATATTTGGCGAGCCAATAAGCTAGCCTTAGTTTGAATAGATGTTCGGTGAGATAAGCGAAGTGGCGGGTGGCCACGAGCATGGGGGTGAGCTAGTTTCTCCTCCTAAATCTTCTCCTCCCTTTGTTTCCTGATTTTTTTTCTTTTGTTAACAACCTCCTCACCTTTCTTTCTTTATTTATTTTTTTGCTTTCTCTAGCTAGCTACCAACTTTCTTTTTCTCTTTCAACAACTCTTCTCTTCTTTTTTTTCTTTTATTCTTCTTCTACCTCAAGCCTGACCCCCCTTTTTTTGTTTCTTAACTAGAGCAAGGGCTAAGCTCTTGCCTCCCTTCTCTTTGAGTTGATGACCAGATCTGGCCGAGTCTTGGCCTGATCCAGCTGAGTCATAGGCGGGCAGTGCACATAGAAGTAGGTGGCAGCGTCTCACAGGTGTGGTAGTAGCACAAGTCAAGGAACCAGTGAGGCGATCTAGTGGAGCTTCGTAGGCAATGGCCAACAAGCAATGAGGAGCTCTAATTGGTGAGCAAGGTAGGTTTTATGAGTGTAGTTTGGTGTAGCTTGGATTGTAGCCGACATCATTTAGTAGGATGAATATGGAAGACTGGAGCTATGATGATGAAGAAGAACTTGCAGGGAAGTAGGCAAATGAATGAAACAACATATGTTGTTTCTTTGTTAGATAATGAGTTCCTCTCTTGTCTTCAGCTAGAATATCCCTGGGGTAGGTCATCGATAGTTGTCGATAGAGACAAGAGCAAAGCAAGATGGAAGAAGAGAGAAGAAATAGAGAAAATGAGGTAAGAAATCACCTTCTTTTACTTCTCATTGTTTGGTTCCCTCATCTCTAGACTATTATGTTGCTCGTTCTTTTCTTTCAGTTCATGAAACTCTCCTCTTTGATCCCCATCTCCATGATCTGACCTCTCCTCTCTCTTTTTTTGGGTAGGACTTTTAGGGTTTTTGCAGTCCACAAGTGGATTGGATCATCTCCATTTAAAATTTTGAATTATGGACATGGATAATAATGTTTTATTCAAAATTTAAATATAGATAAATATATGTGGACGAGATTTAGTTGATGAGGATTTATTTGGATAAGGACTAAGAATTTATTTAGATGAGGATTTGTTAGAAAAAGAATTTGTTTGGATAAGAATTTATTTAGATAAGAATTTATTTGGATGAGGATTTTATTTGAATAAAAATTTATTTAGATGAGAATTTGTTTGAATGAGGATTTTATTTGAATGAGAATTGACTATAGATAATGATTCGTTTATTTGAATTGGTTATGGATGGATATGGATGTGATTGGATGAGTCTTGATTTACTATAGATAACAATGACGTTAAAAATTATACTTATTGTGGATATTAAATTTATAAGGGGTAATTTGTAAATTTTTTTAAAAAATTAGACTAAATTATAATTTTATAAATTTTAGGGGTCTTTTTACAAAAATAATTTTTATAAAACTTTAAAACTTTCAAGATCCTTTTTGAATAAAATTTAGATTTATTCATAAATAAAATTTTTTAAGGAATTATTCACAAAAATTCTAGATTTTTAGGGGTTTATTTGCTTAAAAGACTTTTTAAGGGAATTTATTCGTAAACCCTAAATTTTGTAGGGACTTATTTATAATGCTAGTATTTTATTAGACTTTTTCACAAAATTTTAATTTCAAAGACTTATTCGTAACAAAAATCCGATCAAGGACCATGTTGTAAAAATTTGTTTGATCCAGAGACCTATTTGTAAAATAATGATATGTTTTCATTTTAACTCAAATTTTAGATGAATTTTTGGACCCAATTTTGGCCCCCATATATGGTCAACTTAGTCCACTTTATTTTGAGCTCGAATTTTTTAAGAATTCAAATCTGAATTGAGCTCAATTTTTGGTCAAATTTAATAGCATTTTAGACTCAATTAAGACCCACACTTGAGTCATAATTTAGTGGCATACAAGTTTCAATTTTGATCATACTTCAATTAAATTTAATTATGGCAAAAATTACCTCAAGCAATGGCATCACCAATGGGGTTCTCCTTGAAGTGTTGCTGATAGTTTTGAGCATTGCAATTATCTTCTTTGGATAGCATCACTAATGGCTTGTTGGGTTCAACTTGAAATATTACTATTAGCTTTGAGCATTAGTGATTAACTTCTTTCGGCTTGATGTGATAATTGACAGCTTCATTGATGTGTTGTTAATTAACCATAGTTGATCTTGGACCTAATCTTGATTGTGTTCTTGGTAGATCTAAGTTCAACTCATTAGTATACTTGAATTCGACCCATATTAGACCCTTATTAGGTTCGAGTTTGAACTTTAAATTTTAGTTTAAGTTAATTTGATTCAACTTAGTCTCGGTTCGGGGTTGACTTATTCCATTTTAGATTTGATTTATTCTAGTTTAGGTTCAAGTTTTACCCAGTTTGATACAAGTTTGACCTATTTTTGGTTTAGGTTTTGACATGTTTTAGTTCAGGTTCAGGTTTGACCTATTTCTAGTTCAGATTTTGACCTATTTCGTTTAGGTTTAAGTTTGACAGATTTTGGTCAAGGTTTTGACCTACTTCTAGTTTAGGTTTTTGTTTGACTTGTTTTGGTCCAAGTTTGACCTATTTTTGGTTGAGGTTTCAACCTATTATAGTTTAGGTTTAGCTTTGACCTATTTTGCTCTTGGTTTTTACCTGCTTGTGGTTCAGGTTTAGGATTGACCTATTTTGGTCCAAGTTTGACCTATTTCAGGTTTAAGTTTTGACCCATTCTAGTTCAAGTTCAAGTTGGACCTATTTTGCTTTAGGTTTGACTTGTTTTTTATTCAAGTTATGAACTATTTTAGTTCATAGCTAGGTTTTACCTATTTTGATCCAAGTTTTGACCTACTTCTAGTTTAGGTTTTGGTTTGACTTATTTTGGTTCAAATTTGACTTGTTTCTGGTTCAGATTTTGACCTATTTTGGTCTAGGTTTTGACCTCCATATGGTTCAAGTTGAAGTTCAACTTGACTCGACTTGTGTTCAGTTTGAACTTGGTTTAACACAATTGGGATTTAGTTTAAACTTGGTTGAAACTTGAACTTGAGTTTAGTTTGACCTGATTAAGGTTCAGTTTGAACATAGCTTGACCCAATTGGGTTTTGGTTTGAACTTAGCTTGACCCGATTAGGACTTGGTTTGAGTACTATTCGAATGTAGTTTGATTGTATTTGAATGTGGCTTGACTCAATTAAAGTTTAAATCAAATTTGTCTTGGTTTAGTTTGAATAGTATTTGAATCACTTTGGAGTTTAACTCGAAATTGTTGTTTCTTGGTTTGAATGTCATTTGACCTGATCAGATTTCACTTTGAAATTGTCATGGGTTTGTGGGATCGAAATTGACCATCCAAAATAGCGAAGATCTTAAGAAGTAATTTGAAAATAATAAATAAAAAATATGGTGGTTTGAATATAAAATCAGGTATTGTGGGAATATGACTTTCAACAGATGCAAACCCCTATTGTTATTACCCTAACAATCATTAGGAACCTCCTAAAATGAGAAACCTAGTAAACAAAGATAGAGATACAAAAGAGAAGAAGATAGCATAATTTGATTGAATATGACAAAAGGTACATGGCTTAAGTAAGGACATACTCTCACTTTAAATTTTAATGAATTTGAATACAAAATAAGAAAGAGAATAGGAAAAGCTCGATGTTTGCTACCACCTTGCTCCTGCATGCTAGACCATGCAGAGTCTGGCTCAAATGCATCTTGACTTGATCATTGACAGATGTTGATAATTTAATTTAATAGTGTCATCCAACAGGATATGGAAGATGATGAGGAGTTTGAGAGTCTTGAAGTGTTGCCGATAGTTTTGAGGGTTGGCAATTAACTTCATGATTTGAAGTGTTTTTATAGCCAATACGGCATAGGTACATAACTTTATTTGAACAAGGCATTTGGTTGACTGATTAAGCAAGTTCAAGCCTACCTACATTTTGTTTGATTTGATAATCAATAGCCTCTTAGACATGTTGTCAATTAAATTTAGAGCATTGCTAATGCGTTAGGTTGGCTTAGCTCAAAAGGTGCATCATTAATGACTTCTAGGGTTGATTAGCTTCAAAGTGTGGCCAACAGCTTTGAATGTGTTGATAATTAACTTCTTTAATTTGGTAGCATCACTAAAGTTTGAGGTTGGGTATAGCTTTGAAGTGCGACCGATAGGTTTGAACGAGTTGACAATTAACTTCTTTTATTTGGTAGCATGGGTGTAAATTTGAAGTGTAGCTGATAGCTCTGTGTGTTGGTAATTAACTTCTTTGATTTACTAGTGTCAATAATGTATAAGATTGGGTATAGATTTGAAGTGTTGCAGATAGTTTTGAGCAAATTGTCAGTTGACTTTTTTTGAATAAGGCATTGTGATTGACTGACTAAGTGAGTTCAAACCTACCTTAGTTTGTTTGATTTGAAGCATTACCAATGCTTTTGGGTTGGCTTAGCTTTGAAATGTGGCCGACAGCTTCAAGCTTGTTATCAGTTGAGTTTATTTGAAGAAGATATTGTGACTAACTAACTGAGTGAGTTCAAACATACTTTAGTTCAGTTTAGTTTGATAATTGATAGTCTCTTAGACATATTGTTGATTAAATTTGGAGTGTTGCCAATGTTTTTAAGTTAGCTTAGCTTAAAAAAGTGCATCATCAATGGCTTTTGGATTGACTAGCTTCAAAGTGTGGCTAACAACTTTATGCATATTGTTAGTTGACTTCATTTGAATAAGACATTATAGCTGACTGATTAAGCGAGTTTAAGCCTATATTTGTTAGGTTTGATTTGATAATTGACGATCTTTAAGGCATATTATTGATTGAATTTGAAGTGTTGTCAATGCTTTTTAGTTGGCTTAGTTTGGAAGATGCATCGTTAATGGCTTCTGAGGCTGACTAGCTTCAAAGTGTGACCAACGACTATGAGCTTGTTATTAGTTGACTTCATTTGAATAAGGCATTATGGTTGACTAACTAAGTGAGTTTAAGTCTATCTTAGGTCAGTTTGATTTGAAGCATTGTTAATGCTTTTAGGTTGGCTTAGCTTTAAAATGTGGTCAATAGCTTTGCTCACATTATCGATTGACTTCATTTTAACATAGCATCTAGCTAGCTGCCTGAGTAAGTTCAAGCTTGTATTTAGTTTGGTTTGATTTGAGATATAGACTTAGTTTGGTTTAAGTCTGATCTAATTCAGTTCAATATTCAAAACTTAATTTAGGCTCAAGTCTAATTTGATTCAATTCTATGTTCACAACTTGATCTTGATTTGAATATGATTTGATTCAATTCATTTGATTTGGCTCAATGTTGAGAACTCAATTTCAATTTGAGTATGATCTAATTCAGTTTGTGTCAAGCTCGACCTTGTGTTGGACCCCCATTAGTTTCTTAATGGATCCTTAGTGGATCTTGGATCCAAACTCCTAATAGGTTCTTATTAGATCTTTAATGAATTTTGGATCTGGGGTTCTTAATGGATATTTTTTGGATGTTGGATTCAACCCTTAATGGGTTCTTACTGAATCCTTGTTCACCCACTAATAGGTTCAGATTCAACCCATGTTGGATGCTTATTAGATTTGGATTCAAACCTTAGTGGATCTAGGATTAATTTTAAGTTGATTTAGGTTCAACTTAATTTTAGCATATGCCCAACCTGGTTCTGGTTCAGTTTTGACCTATTTTTGATTCAAGTATGACTTGATTAGCTGTCAGTTTGAACTTGGTTCTCGAACTTGATTTAACCAAATTAGGATTTGACCTAAACTTGATTTAAACCCTATTAGGGTTGGGTCTGAGCTGATTTGATTTGTATTAACTCAATTTGAATTTTAGGACCAATTCAATTTGAGTTTTAGTCCATCTATTTGATTCATTTAGTCCATTTGGTGGTCTATTTAAGTTAACTTAGTTTTGTTCATTGAGTTCAGTTTGATTCGAGAGTCCTCAGACTATTATGATAACTTTAGGTGAGCTTATGGGGAGGCCTTAGAAGTGTATGTCTAAAGACTAGCTTGAGAAGCATGAGCTTGAGGGTTGACTTAGAAGTGTGAGTCCGAAAATTGGTTTGAAATGTAAGTTTGAAGATTGGCTTAAAGCGCAAGCCCAAGGGTATGACTTGATTCAATGGCGCCGAAGGTTAGCCTATAGTTTTGGTGGACTTGAAGACTAGCCTATAATTTAGGCAGACTCGAAGGTTGACCTATAGTTCTAGCAGGCCCGAAAGCTAGCCTATATTTTTATAGGCTCGAAGGTTGGCCTATAATTTCGGCAGACTCAAAGATTGACCTGAGTTTGATAGTTCCAAAGGCTAGCCTATAATTTTAGCAGGTCCGAAGGCAGGCTTGGGGTCAAAAGGCTTGAATACTGGCCTATAGTTTCGGTAGGCTTGAAAGCTAATCTATTTTTTTAGTGGACCTAAAAGCTAACCTATTATTTTAGTAGACCAAAGGATTGATCTATAATTTCGGAGGGCCCAAAGACTGACCTATAATTTCTATAGGCACAAAGGTTGGCCCAGGGTTTGCAGGTCTGAAGGCTACCCTATAATTTTGGCATACTTGAAGGCTGATCTAGGTTTGACAAGTCTGAAGATTCGCTTAAAGTCCAATAATTAGCAATGGTGATGACGACCACATGTGTGTGGATGCAGCGGAGATTAGTGAAGTTACAGGTTACCATGAGCATGGACGACGAGCCATTTTCTTCTCTCTCTGAATTTTTTTCCTTCGATTCTCCTCTGATGCCTCCTTCCTGAATTTTTTTATTACTTTTTTACCAACTCAACTTCTCTCCTGTTTTTTTCCTCAAATGGTCGATGTTTTTAGCTAGAAGCTTTTCTTTATTTTTTTTCTTGTTTTTCTTCTTTTCTCCTATACCCTCCTTCTTCCTCATGAAGCCCTGACTGGCTTCATCAACTCCAAGGGAAGGCCGAGCCTTCTTCCTCAAATTTGAGTCAGATCTAGTTAGGTTTTTGCTAGATCATGCCATAGGCAATAGCAAAGAACTTCAAGCAAGGCCGGCGCAAGGTTGGAAGTGGGCTTCAATAGTAGAACATGAGCGATGAGCAGTTTGGAGCTCCTCGAAGTTGTGATGAGGTTGGTGGTGATGGTCAGGCACTGGTGTGATGAGCAAGGGGGGGACAAAGCTGACAATGCTTAGCTAGATGGGGGTTAGGTCATCAGTGGGAGAAGCTCATGGAAGGTCAAGCCATGGGAGTCTCCGATAGGGTGTGTGTGCTAGGGTCTCAACGGAGCACTGGGGGAAGCTAGGTGGGTGGGCCTTGAGCATGTACATGACTACTTGTCGATGGAGCTTCTAGGCCGGACTCATCCAAGAGAGGTAGAGAACAGGTGGAAGATAGGGATGCACATGGGTGGTGATGGGCAGAGGTTGGACAAAGCTCGTTAAGACAGGTATTGAGGTAAGGGTTCCACCGAACTTAGGTTCTAGTGAGGGGACAACATAGGTACAGGCTAGGGTCGGACAACCTTTGGCAGAAGAGATGCTTGGGTCCCCTTCAAGACCAAAGAAACTGAAGAACAAAACAAGGAAAAGAGGAAAAAAAAAAGAGCTAACTCTACTAACCTCTCCGAGCTTCGCTTTTAGCTTGTTTAGATCCTTGTCTCCTCGTTTTGATCTCCCTTTTTTTTCCTGATGTTAATACGGCTTATATAGAGTTTGAAGAGATGAAGTTGGAATGAAAATGATCTCCTATTGCTTGAATTTTTGAATAATGGATGTAGCTACAGATAGATACGGATGTGATTGGATAAGCATGTGAATGGACATAGATGCAGTTTATTTGAGATTGGATAACTCTCTGGATGAGTTTGTTTATTGTAGATAACAAGAATTTGAAACTTGCAGTTACCACAAATATTGAATTTATAAGGGAGCTATTTACAAATTTTTCTAAAAATTTAGACTAAATTATAATTCTACAAAATTCAGGTTTTGTTATAAAATAAACTTATTTATAAAATTTTAAAACTTTAAGGTCTTTTTTTGAATAAATTTGGATTTATTTGCAGATAAAAAATTTCAATGGGCTTATTCATGACAAGTTAAGATTTTAAGGGTTTACTTTCGAAAAAAATTTTCTAAGGAGTTTATTCACAAATCCTAAATTTTGTAGAGGTCAATTTATAATTATAGGATTTCATTGGACTTTCTCATAAAATTCTAATCCCATTCGTAACAAAAATTTGGCCAAGGACCTTTTTGTAAGAATTTATTTGATCTAGGGACCTATTAATAAAATTCTTATATTTTTCATTTTGGCTCAAAATTTGGATGAATTTTGGGTCCAATCATGATTTAAAGATCTAATTCACTCAGTCCATTTGGACTAAGTCTAACTTGAGCCCAAATTTCTGAAAGATTTATGTCTAAATTGAACTCAATTTTCGGCCAAACTCAAATGCGATTTAAGTCTATCTAGGACCCACATTTAAGCCATAATTTAGTGGCATAAAGTCTTAATTTTAATTATATTTCAATCAAAATTTAATTGTGGTAAAAATTTTCTCAAATAGGATTGATTCAGTTAGAGTCCAATTCAAATTTGCTATTTGACTTGATTGGAATTTAATTCAATCTTTATTTTAATGCTGGATGGTCTAGATTTCATCTCGAATTGATCCAGGTTCACATTAATTGAGGCTTGACCTATCTTGGACTGAATCTAAACCTAGGTTGTCAATTTTCTAACTGAAATAGGTAATTGATTAGAGTGTTGGTCAACTAGTTGTGAACCTATGACCTCTGGATTTACCAGAATTGGTTGACCTATTGAGATACCGATTGTTTGACTGACAATCTATGTGCCCTTAGTTTAATAGAATCAGCAGACCAGTTAGAGTATTGATCAATTGACAGAGAGCTTTTATGCTCATTTCTTTTAGTTTTAGTTCATTTGTTTCTTTCCATTTAGGCTCACTTGGTGCTTTGTTCAAGTCAACTAGGTTTTGTTCATCACATTTTTGCTGAATTAGTTTGGGTTTAATATTATTAAGTTATTTGATCAATTCAATGCTATCAATTTTGGTTCAAGAGCCCTCAGGCTATCATAATGACTTTGAGCAAGCCCATGAGCTAACTTTGAGTTTGAATAGATGTTAGATGAGCTAGTAGACTAGCTTTTAGTTAGAATTGGCTTTCAAACAAGACCAATAATTTACTCTAAATCAAGCTGACTTTTAGATGAGATCATAGGCTTACCCTAAGTAAGAATTAGTTTTTCTGTGAGACCGTATGCTAGGCCTAAGTTAAAATTGATTTTCGGACGAGGCTGTAGCCTCATCCTAAGTTAGAATTGGTTTTTTGGATAATCTTGTAGGCTAGTCCTAAGTTAGAATTTATTTTCAGGCGAGATCGCATATTGGAAATAATTTGAGGTAATTTTTGGCTGAGACCGTAGGTTGGCCCTTAGCAAGAATTGATTTTTGGACAAAACTGTAGGGTAGCCCTAAATTGATTTGACTTTTAGACGAGCTCAAAGGCTAGCTCTTAGTCAAAATTAGTTTTCGAATGAGACTGTAGAATTAGTTAGATTGCAGGCTCACCCTTAGTTAGAATTAGTTTTCAAATGAGACCATAGACTTGTCCTAAATTGAGTTGACTTTTGGACAAAACTGCAAGCTGACTCTCAGTTAGAATTGATTTTTGGGCTAGACCGCAAGCTAGTCTTAACTGAGTTGACTTTTAGACAAGACCACAGGTTAGCACTTAGTTAGAATTGGTTTTTAGATGAGACTACAGGATGGTCCTAAGTCAATTGTTAGAATATATTTATTTATTATTTTATAGTTCCCTCTTGTTCTTTTCCTGTTATTTGTCCACATGGGTTCTTATCAATGATCCTTCTTCATCTTCAGAGACCTCAATGGTGGGCCTCAATATTTGAGACTTTCAAGTTGGTGATGATGATATTGTGGCAGAGATGGAGCTATAGGTAGCCCTGGTGGTGATGAAAATCCACTAGTACATGAAAGGGGCCACAAGTGGCTGTGGTGTTGATGAAAATTTGCCGATACATGACAAAGTCATTGGTGGCCATAGTGTTGATGGAAATTCACTTGTGCACAGGATGAGATGAGGCTACAGGTGACCACAGTGATGATGGGGTGATGGACCAGCAGAGGCCCATGATGCATCTCAGATGTTTGGACCCTTAAGTTTGGTCACCCGAACTTGGAATATTATTGGTAAAATATAGTCAATGGTTGGAGAAGAGTGGAGTTGCAAGTGGCCACGAACATGGATGGGGGCAGCAAGCATCTTGCAGGAAACAAAGGAGAAAATGGGAAAAAAGTGAAATGGAGATGGAGAAAGATCGAAACCTTACTTGATGATGCCTTCTTGATATTCTCCTTGATGATGTCCTCCTCATCCTTGAGTTCCTCCTTAACCTCGTCTGAATTTCTCCAAGATTTCTCTCAAATTCCTTCCAAAATTTGCCTAGAATCCATTCAAAATTTGTGTGTGCGTGCTATGCTCTTGCCTTGGTTTTTTATAGGGTCGAGAGGATCTTGAATTAGATCATTGATTGATTTAAATTTGAGATTTGATAGAATATTGTCTTTGCCATAGATCTCAAATTTGGATCTTTGATTAATATCCTCCAAGATTGTAATCTCCTAAAAAACATTCTATTGATTTCTAATGATATTTAATAGGGATTTTATTTCCTGTTCAAACAATCCTAACTCAAAACAGATGGCAAGTTGAGGAACTAGTCATCCGATAGAGCACTGCCAAATTTAGTTCAACAAAACTGATCAATCAGCTGAGGAATCGATTGACCGATGTGGCCCGATTTGGTGTTTGAGCTTGAATTTTCAGCCCTGTCTATTTCAAATTAGGCACAACCCATTACAAATTTAACTCAAAGTCCAACCCTAATAGCTTTAAACAGAGTGTCCCCTTGGCATCCACTTCATGAGTTTTTTTGGTGAGAGTAGTGGATGCAAATAACAGTGAGTATTTGATTTCACGTCATTTCTAATAGGTAAGGTCTCTTACTTCTTATCTTACCATCTTGCAATAGGTTTTTTCGCTTGTTCTAGTTTGTTTGCCTCTTTTTCCCCTTCTGAAGGTACTATAGAGCATCTTGTGATTGAAAGAATTTGGAATGGGAAAGGGGATAGTTTAGTTTTACCTCATTTCCTTCCTATTTTTGGAAGTCATGGAAGTAATGTTGAGGCAATCATTGTGTATCAACCTAATTGAGGATAAAAAATGAGTGCGATTTGATAATTGTCACCCTTTTGCTCGCTTTTCCAAAGAGTAGATGCCATGTGCTAATAAGACCAAAGAGTGCTTCAGGTTAGAGCTAGTTGGGCACTTTAGACAATGAGACTTCAAAAACTTTGGGATTTTGCATCCTGAATAGTTGTTTACATTCTCGGTGATGATCCTTCCCTTGCTGGAGCAGTATCAAGCTTTCCAAATTATTTGGAGTGTGTTAATGATGTGTTTTCTCAGTTTTTAGCTCAATTTACAGGTCTCAATATTTAGGAGTTATAGTATCCAAGAGGCAGTATGTATGAGACTCAAAAACCTTAAGTAGTATGATCAAGATGTGGAGTCATACTATAAACACTTTCCATACTCTGTATGGAAAGGTCAGTGTCTCCCTGTAGTATATACGATAGCTAGCTGGGATTTCTATCCTCCAAAATTTCTATGATGAATATATTCCTACTAACTGTCACATAAGTTTTGACTTTAGTTAGACTTTGCATAACCACTTTATGATTTATGACTATATGGTGGCACATTTCTTGAGTAAATAGAAGTGGGTGTACTTTGACCATTGGATTGAACCCTTTTGTAAGAGGACTCTGATGAGCAAATCAAGTAAATTTGATCAAGTTATGCATGACACGGGTAACATCCTTTTGGAATTTTTTCGTGAAACTTACTTTGCTATTTTCATATGTCTGTGGCTTTGCCATTTTATTATGTCATGCCATGCATAGTATATTTGCTCAAAAATATTTGTGATGGCCTATAGGATGGTGTATAGATAAAAAGTTATTCTAGCTCCTGCAATGTTAGGCTCAATGTATGTTAATCTCAAAGTGATGGCGGTAGCCCCACAAAATTAAATAACTCTTCAACTTGGTTTCCTATCTATTTTCTTTATGCTTAAATTTATGCCCATTTTCAAAGGACTTATACTGAGATAGAGCCTAGTGATGAAATAAAAAAGATATGTCACTCATGTTTGGTCTCTACTCCTAAGATGATTCAGATTATGAATATGGTTGCTTCCTCTTATTCTTCTAGAGAGGCTAGGATGCATGTTTAGGATCCATGAAATTTTGAGTGGTGAGCTTGGCCTTACATTCTTTTTTATTCTAACATGCTAGTAGATGTGGATCATCTTCCATTACCTTTAGAAGCTTATAAGTACATTATCTCTTTGTAATAGGGGGTGCTTCTGCTTCATTCATAGGAGCATTTGGCTTCAGAGTCTTATCATCCATATTGATTCTGTTGACAATTCGGATATGACCAAGTCTTTCCTAAAAATATTTCTTCTCCTTCACCTCCATCATGTCTAGACTAGTTAGCGGGCTATTTATTACATCTTATTTGTCTCCAAGATAATTTAGAGTATTATGTTTCAAATATTGAGTGGGAAGACAAGGTTCTTCGACTATATGCAACATCATCCTTTAATAACATCAGAGGATATTTCCGCATTGATCCCAAATTCTTATTTAGAAATAAGCTAGACTGACGTAGTAGGGAAAAGTAAGTGATTAGTAACAAGGGGTTGAAGTGGCAAAGGTCCCAAGAAATGTGGAAAGCCCCGATTCGTATATTTACTTGCATTGGACTAGGTAGAGAGAAAACTTCCTTATAGCATTGATGATGGTCATTTGCAAGGCAATGCAAGTCTTAGATTGAGTCCAAGATGAGAGATACTTCAATTTATAGGATCAGAGTCAATGCCACTACCTACACCATCTCGAGATCTAATTTCTTCATTCCCCATGCTACTTTCCAACTAGTTGACATAGATGTAAGGCCAAAGGTGACCTTTCCTTCACCAACACTTGTTTGCCAGTCTTCTGATATGGATTTGAGTAGAGGGGTCAGATTGGCCTCACCATTGTCTACATTAGTTGGCCATTCATCAAATATGGGTATTGATAATTCTTTTATCCTATGCTTATTTTCTTTTCCCTTTTTTCGCTGAGAATTTTGTCTCCTTTTTGGTGAACCAAATAAAAATATTGGAGGCCCTCCCAATAATATCTCAAACTCTAATGGTGAGAAATATCTGGACTTTGCTAAGTTTGCATTATGTATATGCAAATTTTAGCTTTTACTATAGACATGGTTCCTAGGTCATGCATTAGTCAAGGGTTGCTTGCATTCATAGGTATTTGTCCACCATCGCCATCATCAGGTAATGGTTCACTATCTTTCTCTCTTATCTTGGGGCCTTTTACTGATATATCACTTACTTGCTCAAATGATCATGGTGGAGCATAAGCAAGTGATTACTAAGTTGCAACAGTAGTTAGATGGCATTACTGGGCTTTATGTACTTAAGGATTATTATTATCTTCTCTTTCTAGGTCTCTCGCTTTCTTTTGTCTACCTTATCTAGGAATATAATTGTTGCTTTACAAATCTTTATGGAATTTCTTTGCTTTGTGTCAGATTTTATTTGTGATTTTTCATTCCTTGAATTCTAATTCAAAAGTGGCCCTCCGCATAGTGAAACTAGATCTACTCTACATAAAATGGGCTTAGTTTGCCATGTAAAGATAGACTCAGTTTGCCACATGCGACCGGGCTTAAGTTTCTATATGTAGGTGGACTTTTTTTACCATGTGAAAATGGACTTGATTTTTCATGTAGATGGGGTTGATTTTGCCATATAAAAGTAGACTTGATTCTGCCATATGAGTATAGAATGGATGGGATTTTGTGTCAATGTTTTATCTCGAGAAATATAGAGTGCATGCTTGATCGGACATTCTTTTTGAGAGAGCCAAATGTTCCATCGTAGACAAACATAAACACTTTTTTATTGTTGTTGCCCCTAGGGGCTCATGCATAATAGTTTTTTAGGAATTGGATGTTGATTGATGGCATAAGACTTTCCCTTTTGTTATCAATCAATTGGTAAGATCCTCCTTCAAATATCCTTTGAATGACATAAGGGCCTTCCTAATTAGGTTCAAATTTATCTTTCTTTCTTTGATTTGGAATTATGGGTCTTCTCAAGACCAAGACCATTTCCCCTTTTTGGAAGGATTTGAGCTGGACCATCTTGTTGTAAGCCTTGGATATTTGTGCTTGTTACATCTCCATATTTTGTTGAGCTAGCCTTACTTTGTTTAAGGAGTCTATCTCATTTAGGTGAAGATAAACACTGCCTTCTCTTGTAATTTTATCTTGCAAAGCAATCCTTAGAGAGAAAATTTGTATTTCTAATGGTAGGACTGCCACAGTCCCAAACACTAATGCATACAATGTTGATTGAGTAGGAGTTTTACATATGGTGTGATAAGCTCACAATGCCTTAGAAAGCTATTGGTGCTAGTCTCTCTTGCTTCTGGCAATGACTTTCTTTTATATCTTGGAGAGGGTCTTGTTGAATATCTTAGCGAGACTATTTGCCCTTGTATTATAGATAGATGAATATCTCCAATCTATCTTGTGTTGATGTGCGAATTACTCTACCTTCAAGCTTTTAAAGGATAATCTGCTATCAGAAATAATCCTTCAAGGAATGCCAAATCAGTTAGGATATTTTTTCCGAAAGAAGCAGATAACAGTATTTGCTTTTAGCTCTTTCAATGCTATTGCTTCTGGCCATTGAAAAAAATAATCAGTAATTACTAATATTAAATAATGACCTCCAGAAGAAGATAACTCAATTGGGCCAATCACATCTGTATTGCACACCTCAGACAGTCATAAGGATATCATCGAATGTAAACAATTTGGATGTTGATGAATGAAGTCACCGTGAATTTGGTATATGTGACATTTTCTTGCATATTCGATGTAACCTCTCACCATCATAGGCCAATAGTAGGCCATATGCTTGACTTTTATCATAATTTTTAGGTTTTATTGATGAGCTATACAAACCCTACAGTGTGCTTTGCACATGATGTCTCTCGCCTCTTCATTTGAAAGACATCATAGGAGTAGTTGATTAAAAGACCTCCTATAAAGGGTGTCACTGATGAGTAGAAAGCATGCAGCTCTCTTCCTGAGTTGCATCTACGTTGATTTATTTTTGAAAATTTTTTATTTTTGAGGTAGTTGGTGAATGGTAGCATCCAATTTGTTGCTTCTTCTATCACTTTAGATTTGGTCTTCTTGTGTTTGATGTTGAAGATTGAGCTTATCACTTGCTTATTACGAACTATGATTAGGATTTCTTCTTGGTCAGGGTCAGCTAAGCTCTTGACTAACTTGGCTAAGAAATCAGCTTCCGTATTGATAAACTAGAGAACTTTAATTATTTGAACATGTGGAATTTGCCCCATGAGTTCTCAAGCCTTTTCATGGTATTTCAGTAACTAAAATTTTTGAATTTTATATTCACCTCCCACCTGGTTAATAACTAATTGTGAGTCACCAAAAGCTTGTATATGTGATATTCCCATATTGAGAGCCATTTCTAGTCCTGCAATTAAGGTCTTGCAATTAGTTTTATTGTTTGTATATGGTTTTGAGAGGGAGTAGAAATATCGAAAAATGCCTCCATTCAAAGTGACAAATATGAGCCTGATGCTTGCTTTCATTTGTGAAAGATTTGGCTTGATTCCTAATGTAATGGATGATGCCCTATCAATGTATAACTTTAGTAGGGTTCCCTTTCTTCGATAAAAAAAAAATCTTTATCGGGGAGTTTGCAACTCAGTGGAGAGATGCTCGACATTGGGTGAGTTGAGAGAAAATTGGCAAGAGCTTACCCTTTCACCACCTTTGTAGGATTAAATTTGATATTATATTTCATGAGAATTAAGACCCATTTTGCAGGCTTCCAGTGAGTACAGACTAAGTCATCAAATATTTCATAGGGTCAACCTTTGATATTAAAATGACCTGATGAGAAAGTAATAATGTATGAGCCTTTTGATTGCGAATATGAGCTCTAGGCAATGCTTTTTGATAGAATAATAATTATTCGCTGCCCTCACTAGCATTTTACTTAAATAATAGAGTGTATTTTCTTTGCCTTCTTCACTATTCTAGGCGAGAAGTTCCCCCAAGGATCCTTCCATTATAGCCATGTAGAGAATTAAAGGTTTATCGACTATGGGTGTTGCCAAGATTTTTGGATTTAAGAGATATCACTTGTCTCTTCAAAGGCTTGTTGGTATTCTGGATCCCAAACAAATGGAACATCCTTCTTTATCAATTTGGAGAAGAGCTTGCATCTTCTAGAGAAGTTCAAAATGAATCTTCTTATATATGCGAGTCAACCTTAGAATAACCTCAACTATTTCAAGTTGTGTGGTGATGACATATCTAAAATAGCTTTGATCTTAGATGGATCGATTTCAATCCCCCAATGTTTGACAATAAATCTAACAAATATTCCAAATGATACTTTAAAGGCACATTTCATAGGATTCATCTTTAGATTATATTTTTTGAAGATAGTTAAAAACTACTCTTAGGTCTTGGATGTGCTTGTTTTCAAATTTAGTTTTAACTATCAACTCATCCACATAGCATTTAACCAGCTGGTGTATAAGGTCATCGAAAATTTGGGTCATGGTCCTCTAATAGGTGACGCTTGCATTCTTAAGCCTGAAGGTCATCACCTTGTAGCAGTAAATACCAATTAGAGTCCAAAAGGTCATATTTTTTTTTATTATCAGGATCTATCTTGATTAGGTTATACTCTAAGAAACCATCCACAAAGAAGAACATTTTGAAATCGGCCATATTATCAATCATGATTTTCATTATTGGTAATAGAAAGTTATCTTTTGGATAGGGTTTGCTCAAGTCCCTGTAGTCCATATAAATGTGAATTTAGAAATTCTTCTTCTTGACTGACACAATACTTGTAACCCAATCTAGGTATTTTTATTCTCTAGTGAAGCTTGTTTTGATCAATTTCTTTGTTTCTTCTAACATATTTTGGTCTAGGTTAAGTTTCATCTTCCTAGGTGCTTGTTTGATGGGTGAAAGCTTGATATTAATAACGAGCTTATGGACTACAACATTAGAATTTAGTTTGTCCATCTCCCTATAGCTCATGCAAAATAGTCAATGTATTCTTTGAGAAATGCTTTAAGTTGGGCTCAGCTTTTCTCTAAGAGTTGTGTGCTGATAAAGGTTGACTTCTTTCAATTCATTGATTGTGGTTTGCCTCCTATCTTTGAGTTTTGGTGGAGCTTCTTTTGGTTTCAGGATTATGTCTTCACCAAGTGGTTCGTCACATTGAATAAGACTTGGCAAAGGTTTATTTTTTGATTTTGAGGGCATTTTGACTGCATCATATCCTCTTTCTTTAGGCTTTAGTGAACCGTTGCTGAGAACTTCACATTCTTGTCCATATCACATCTTGGTAGAACAAAGGACAAAGCATAAAGTTGTTATTTTCATGGGGCTTGTCTCTTAGAATGCCTCATTGGTATATTAGAGTAGGACATTTTGTAGCAATCAGTTAGATTAGTAAGCTAATATCTTGATTGGTGCTTGTCAAACTATAGTTCCCCATGCTAAAGTTCATCTTTTAGAATGCTAGATTGGCACATGAGATTCAACAGAAGTAACCTTATCTGATGTTCTTTCTTTTCTCTTTTTCACTTTGATTGTGATACTAGGAAAAATATTTTAATAGAAAGGTGATGTATCCTTTCATTTTTTTATTAAGGTCTCCTACTTGATTCAGCTTATTGATGTTTAAGGATGATTTTATCTTAGGATATGGCAACTCACCAATGGTCCTTTCCTTACACCTTTTCCCAAGTGCAATGTTTTCTTCAAAAACCTATTTTTCTGGCAACTTCACTATTTTTATCATATTTCTATTGCTTAGTTACTTCTTTGACTTGGCTTGGAACTTGGATGCCTCTTAACCTTAATTTCCAAGTTTTACATACCCACATATGCCATCCGGTACTTGCTCTTTGGGTGGTATTTCTTGATTGATAATACACTGAGATGAGGCTGAGTTAGTACTCCTAATTTTGGCATACGATCCAATTTTCTTCCCCTTTTCAATTTTTTATTTTTTTTTTCTCTTCCTTTTTTTTGACTTAGCAATCTCATTCGTCTCTTGAGGATCCAAGATTTGCAGGCTCATAGATGCTAACCGGTTCTTATTCTTTGAGTCATCTCTCTTGGTTCAATTTTTCATATGAGATTTGTCATTTTAGGACTTTGTTTCCTATTGTTCATTTAGGGGGTGATATTTTATCTCTAGGAGGATATTCTTAAGAGGTTATCTTTCTATCATTACACCTTTTCCTTTAAAGCAACTTTCCTAATAGGTTTTTTAGTTACTTGTATACTAGTCGGATATTTCTAGGCTCTCATTTCTAAAGTTTACTTAGGGTGTAGATGGGTAAGAGAGGTGCAGAGATTCTAACTCCACCATATTTTATCATTGATCATCCTTGCCTTCAAACATTATTCTTATATTTTTTAGAGACCTTATATTTAAGATAAAATATGATTCACATGAATATTAAGAGAACTTTTTATTTTGTGTCTCTTAAAAAATTTTATTTTATGTTTTGCCTTGAGAAGTATGGAATACATGCTTGACTAGTCAGTTATAATTTGACTAGACATTCCATCATAGGCTAAATATTTTTTTTTTATTTTGTGCTTTCAAAGATCATGCAACCATTTGACTCTTCTATATTGTAGATTTGCCATGAGTATCCTTTTTCTTAGATTTAGTTACTTGTTCATTAATTATTCTGGCACTAGAAGATGACATTGCTTCTTTCTCAGCTAAAGAAGGTTGAACGCATGTTCTTCCATTGTGCTCCTTTAGCCCTTATGATGTTGGAGGTGAGGATTGTAGAATCTAGCTTTAGGTTTGATCTGACATCCCGAAGTCAACTGAACACCCTGTTGATCCTTCCTTTATTTATATTGCTTGTATTTGTTTCTAGGGCAAGTTATAGGTGGTCAAAATTGACTTTTACCTATTATTTAGTCTTTGAAAGACTAATGCTCTCGTTTGTGCCAATGGGCCCTCTATTTTGTCATTAAAGTTTAACATAACGAAATTTGGCCTTTATGTCTTGAGCAAACTCGGCCTTTGCCCCCTGGGTGGATTTAATCATAGCAATAATAACAATGCTATGACAAGTGACATTGTTGGTAAAAGTAGAAGCACAATATACAAATTAATTGGACCAACCTGATTACTAATATGGACTCTAGTTGCCCCCATGATGATCGTTATGCTGTAATCAAGGTTTGACATAATGACATTTGGCCTTAGCCCCTTTGAATGGGTTTGGCCCTTGCTCCTTAAGTGGACTTAGTTTTTACTACATTTGTGGGAAGTCTTTGTCTCCTGGATGGGAGGTCTTCATCTCCTAGATGGGAGGTTTTTGTCCCTCTGAATGGGAGCTCTTTGCCCTATGAATGGGAGGTCTTTCCCCCCTGAGTGGGAGGTCTTTACTCCTTGAATGGGAGATGAGGAGTTGACCCATACTTATGTGGACTCTAGTTTCTCCTACAGTGATTGTTGATTGATGAAGTATACCATAAAACATTCACCAAGGATGATAGTGTATATTGAGGTAGGAAGAATACTTGATGATGTCATTTTTCCTTTCTAGTAATGAAAAATTACTCATTAGTTTTCAACTTTCTTTCTTTTAATATGTGTCTATATTAATTAGGTTTCTTTACTTGGAAGAGAAAATATGTCTCATCGAGCATATGCTAGAATTTGTGAGATTGAACTTTGTCACTTGGGATGGCAAAGACCTTGGGCACAACCTTGAAATAATAAATCAAATTTGTGTGGTGGTTTGAGTGTACAATCAAGTATCGTGGGAACATGATTTTAAACAGGCTCAAGCCCCTATTGTTAATTATCTCAATAATTATCAAAAATCTCCTAAAATGAGAAATCTATTAAATAAGATAGAGACACGAAAGAAAAAAAGAGCATCATTTGATTGATTTTCAGAAAGGGTATATAGCTTAAGTAAGGGCATACTTTGACTTTATAATGAAATGAATTTAAATTTATAATCATGAAAGAATATGAAATGAGAAAAAAAAGTGTGAAATGCTTGATCACTCTGCTACCTGACTCCCATATAATGGACTGCATGGAGTTTGTCTCAAACGGATGGTTGGATTGATCCTTGGCAAATGTTGATAACTTTGACTTAATTTCAATGTTTGGTTTACTATCTTGGTTTGTGTTAGTTAATCCTATTGAGATTTGAAGTGTCACATGGTGGGACATAAGAGAGTATGAAAATAAGGGAAGGAGTGGGTAAAGTTTTGAAGTATGGCTGATAGCTTTAAGCAATTTGTGATTAACTTTTTTTGATAACATTATCAATAGCTTATTAGGTTTAGCTTGAATTGTGGCTGATAACTTTAGTTACTGGCGATTAACTTTTTATGATAGTGTTGACAACAACTTGTTGGGTTTAGCTTGAAGTATGGTCGATAGTTTTGAGCATTGGCGACTAATTTCTTTTGATTTAATAGTGTTACCAACGGGGTTGGGTTTAATCTTGAAGTATTGCCGATAGCTTTGAGTGTTGGCGATTAACTTCTTTGATTTGATGACATTACCAACAAAGTTGGGTTTAGCCTTGAAGTATTGCTGATATCTTTTAAGTGTTGGTGAGTAACTTCTTTGATTCAATGGCATTACCAATGGGGTTGGGTTTAGCCTTGAAGTGTTGCCAATAGCTTTAAGCATTGGTGATTAACTTCTTTGATTTGATGGTGTTACCAATAGGGTGGGTTTAGCCTTGAAGTGTTGCTGATAGCTTTGAGTGTTGGCGATTAACTTCTTTGATTTGATGGTGTTACCAACAAGTTGGGTTTAGGCTTGAAGTATTGCCAATAGATTTGAACATTGGTGATTAACTTCTGTGATTCAATGGCTTTACCAATGGGGTTGGGTTTAGCCTTGAAGTGTTGCCAATATCTTTAAGCATTATTAATTAACTTCCTTCATTTGATGGCATTACCAACGAGGTTGGGTTTAGCCATCAAATGTTGCTAATAGATTTGAACATTGGTAATTAACTTCTTTGATTTGATGACATTAGCAATGGGGTTGGGTTTAGCCTTGAAGTATTGCTGATAACTTTGAACATTGGTAGCAAACTTCTTTGATTTTATGGTGTTACCAATGGGGTTGGGTTTAGCCTTGAAATGTTGCTGATAGCTTTGAGTGTTGACTATTAACTTTATTTGATTTGATGGCATTACCAACAAGGTTGGGTTTAGCCTTAAAGTATTGCCGATAGCTTTGAGCATTGACAACTAACGTTTTTTGCTTTGATGTCATTACCAATGGGGTTGGGTTTAGGCTTGAAGTGTGATTGACAACTTTGAGCATTGGTGATTAATTTCTTTTGATTTGATGGCATTACCAATGGGGTTGGGTTTAGGCTTGAAGTATTGCTGATAGCTTTTATTGTTGGCCATTAACTTCATTGATTTGATGGTGTTACCAATATGGTTGGGTTTAACCTTGAAGTGTTGCTGATAGCTTTGAACGTGGTGATTAACTTCTTTTGATTTGATGTTGTTACCAATGGTATTGAGTTTGGTTTTGAAGTGTGGTTGATAGCTTTGGGTGTTACCAATGAAGTTGGCTTTAGCTTTGAAGTATTGCTGATAGCTTTGAGCGTTGGTGATTTACTTTTTTGATTTGATGGCATTACCCATTGGAGGGATTAGCCTTGAAGTTCTACCTATGGCTTTGGGCATTGGCAATTAATTTCTAAGGATAGAATTACCAACTGCTTATTAGGTTTGGTTTGAAGTATTGCTGATAGTTTTAAGTATTGGTGATTAACTTCTTTTTTGTTTGATGTGATAATCAATGGCCTCATTGGTTTGTTGTCAATTAACCATATTTGATCTTGGACCTAATCTTGATTGGGTTATTGATAGGTCTAAGTTCAACTCGTTAGTGGACTTGGATTTTACCCATATTGGACAGTTATTGGGTTTGAGTTTAAACCTTAAATTTAAGTTCAAGTTAATTTGATTCAACTTGGTCTTGGTGATTTGACTTGTTCCATTTCAGATTTGACCTCTTTTGGTTCAAGTTCAGGTTTGACATGTTTCTAGTTTAGATTTAGGTTTTACCTATTTTGGTCTAGGTTTGACCTATTTCTTGTTCAGGTTTTGACATGTTTTGGTTCAAAATCAGGTTTGACCTATTTTGTTCTGGGTTTTAATCTGCTTCTGCTTCAAGTTTAGGTTTGACCTATTTTTGGTTTAGGTTTAACTTGTTTTGGTCGAAGTTTGAAATGTTTTTAGTTCAGGATTTGAGCTATTTTGGTTTAGGTTAAGGTTTGACCTGTTTTGATCTAGTTTTGACCTACTTCTGATATTTCTGCTTTGACCTATTTTGGTCCAAGTTTGACCTGTTTTGATTTAGGTTTTGGCCTATTTTTGTTCAGGTTCAAGTTTGACCTTTGGTCTGGGTTTTGGCCTACTTCTTGTTTAGGTTCGAGGTTAGATTGACCCGACATGGGTCCAGTTTGAACTTAGTTTAACTTGGTTGGGATTTGGTTCGGTTTTGGTTCAAACTTGAACTTGAGTTTGATTGGACCTAATTAAGATTTGGTTGGAACTTGGCTTGAACTAGTTGGGTTTTGGTTCAAACTTGTCTTGACCTGGTTGGGACTTGATTTGAGTTCAATTAAAGTTCATTTTAATTTGATTTGAATATGTCTTGACTTTATTAAAGTTCAACTTTAATTTACCTTGGTTTAGTTTAAATAGTGTTTGTTTTGCTTTGGAGTTTAACTCAAACTTGTTGTGGTTTGGTTTGAATATTGTTTGACCCAATCAGATTTCACTTTGAATTTGTCATGGGTTGACTTAATTAGAGTCTAATTTGAATTTGCTGCTTGACTCAATTGGAGTTTAATTCAATCTTTGTTTTAATGTTAGATGGTTCATATTTGATCCCAAATTGATCTGTGTTCCGATTAATCGAGGCTCAACCTATCTTGGACTGAATTTGAACCTAGGTTGTTAGTTTTTTGACTGAAATAGATGACCAATTGGAGTGTTGATTGATCGACTGAGAACCTATGACCTTTTGGTTTACCAAAATTGGTCGATTGGTTGAGGTACTAGTTGCCCGACGAAAAACCTATATTTTCTGAGTTTATCAAAATGGGTTAAGCAACAAAGAACTGTTTTGCTTGTTTGTTTTAGTTTTAGTTCATATGTTTTTATCCATTTAGCCTCACTTGGCACTTTCTTTGAGTCAACATGGTCTTGTTCATCCATTTTTGCGGAATTAATTTCAATGTAATAAAGTTATTTGATTAATTTAATGCTATTAATTTTGGTTCAAGAGCCCTTAGGCTACTGTAATTACTTTGGCTGAGCCGATGGGTTGACTTTGAGTTTGAATAAATGCTAGGCAAGCCTATAGGTTGGTCTTTAGTTTGAATCAGCTTTTAGATGAGATTGTAGGTTGGTTCTAAATTGAGTTGATTTTCAAACGGGACCATAGGCTGGTCCTATGTTAGAATTAGTTTTTGGATGAGACTATAGGCTGGCCCTAAATGGAGTTGACTTTCAGGTAAGACCATAGGCTGGTCCTAAGCCGAGTTGACATTTGAGTGAAATCACAAGCTAGCCCTAAATTGAATTGACTTTCAGCTGAGACCACGGACTGACCTTTAGTCAGAATTGAATTTTGGACAAGACCATAGGCTAGCCCTTAATCAGAATTGGTTTTCGGACAAGACCATAGACTCGCCCTAAATTGAGTTGACTTTCAACTGAGACCATAGGATGGCCCTAAATCAAAATTGACCTTTAAGCGAGCTTGCAAGCTAACCCTAAGTTGACTATGGGAATGTTTTTTTTATTTTTTTAGTTTTATTTTAGTTCCCTCTTGCTCTTGTCCTATTATCAGTCCACATGGTTCTCACCAATGATCCTTCTTCATCTTCACAGACCTCGATGATAGGCCTCAAGATTTGAGATTTTAAGTTAGTGACGATGACTATGTGGTGGAGATGGGGCCACAAGTAGCCACAGTAGTATCTAAGATCTGTCAATGCACAATGAGGATCATAGATGGCCATAGCATTGATGAAAATTTGCTGATGCACGATGGGGTTGTAGGTGGCTATAATGTTGATAAAAATTTGCCAATGCACAAGATGAGACAAGGCCATGGGTGACTGTAGTAATGACAGAGCAATGGAGGAGCAGAGGTTTGTGATGCAATTTAGGCGTTCGGATCCTTAAGTTCGGTTGCCCAAATTTGGACATTGAGTGTTGGTAAAATATAGTCAGTGGTTGGAGAAAAGCGGGGCTACAGGTGGCTGCAAGCATGGAAGGGGGCAGCAGGGATCTTGTAGGAGACAATGGAGAAAACCAAAAAAAGTAAAAAAGGAGATGGAAAAAGGTCAAAACCTTACTTGATGATGCTTTCTTGATATTCTCCTTGATGTTGTCCTCCTCGTCCTCAAATTCCTCCTTGATCTCCTCTTAATTTCTCTAATACTTCTTTCAAATTCCTTCCAAAATTCACCCAGAATTCTACAAAATTTGTGTGTGCACTCTACCCTTGCCCTATTTTTGTATAGGTTTGAGAGGATCTTAAATTAGATCATTGATTGATTTGAATTCGAGATTTAATAGAATATTATCTTAGATTTCAGATTTGGATCTTTGATTGATATCCTCCAAAATTGCAATCCCTTAACCAAAAATTCTATTGATTTTTGATGATATTGAATGGGGATTCATTTCCTGTTCTGACAATCCGAACCAGAACCAGATGATCAGTTGAGAAATTAGACATTTAATAGAGCATTGCCAAATTTGGTTCAACATAATTGATAGATCAATTGAGAAATTGACCGATTGATGTAGCCTAATTTTGTATTTGCCATGAATTTCTAGCCTATGTCTATCCCAAATTGGGCCTAGCCCATTGCAAATTGGACTCAAAGTCTAGCTCTAATTCTTTGTCAAACTCAAAGTTGGAGTTGGGTTATAAAATCTACTTAAACAAATGGGTACATGCTCCTAGTCGAACCCTAGCTTCTGAGGATACCAGAGAGGAGACTCAAGATGAGGATGCTAAGGACTAGGTGATGGATGTTGCCGATGACTCAGGTGTTGATCATGCTGGTTCATCTCATGCTAGTCAATCACTTCATCAGTGGTCGGACATATTGAGTGACTATTTTCTAGAGTTCTCTATCAGTATCACTCAACATCTCTATCAGATTGAAGATTTTCTACATGCCTTGCTGGATTGTTTTCCTTTTAACCCAAGCTCTTAGGATTTTATTTTCTATTTTGTTGACGTTTTGATAGTTTTTATGGATATTGTTATCAAGACTTTGGATACATTTTGGTTTATGATTATAACTTGTGGAGTTTATATTATCAGTTTGTGAATGTTATGGTCTTTTATAGATGTTTTTGTCCTTGAATTGGACTTGAATGTCACTATCTTCTTGTTATGTTCTCAAATTTTATGTTAGTGTATTCATATTTTATTTGGACTTATTCTTATGCATGTTGTGCTTTTTTGTAAATGCTCATGTTGGATATCCCCTTTTTATTGATATTAGAAGAGAGAGGATAATTATGCACATTATTAGATTGTTTTCAACAAAGAGAACAAGGGGAGAAATGATAGAATAAGGGAGGAGGGGGGTGGGTGGGTGGGGGGGTTTCATATTAGGGTGAGGGGTTATATGTCTTGGTACATTTATTTGCTAAAATTAGTTATATTTTATTAAATTCATATGTGCTATAGTTGATATATATATTAAATTGTACAAATATCATTGATCATCTAAAGTATCCATTTATTCTTGTGAAAGGTTTGTCATCATTAGAAAGGAGGATATTATTACCTTTTATAGTTTCGACGGTGATCAAACCATATATTTGATGGTTTCTTGAGCTATCTAGCTTGTAGCGTAGCCAAAGGTGTAATAAAGTTCAAGACCATTCGGAAGCCTCAAAGAGAAAATAGATATGAAGGTGATCATAAAAATTAAGGTTTAATGGTGATTTAGCAAACGTGACTTGAAGACATATAATTGGCTTGGAGATCACTTAAGAACTCATATCAACTTTCTAGATTTAGATTTTTATTTTTTCTTAAATTCAAGTTGGAGATTTGATTTGTTGATTCTGTGATTTAGAGTTTTTGATTGATATTCTAATAATTTGAAATGCCTTCACCGACTTATTTTTTATCCAAGATAAGTTTTAGGTTGGTGTCAAAACGGACTAAAGCTATAGGTAACCAAGTACAATTTTTTTTGTGAGATTCAGACACTCGAACCTCATGATTTGGATGCTTGAACATTTCACAAAATCATTGAGTTTGCTAATAACTTTGTACACTTGAACCTTACGGTTTGGATGATTGAAATTCTCAAACTATGATTTCAGCCTTTGAATTTTCTGAAATTTTGGTTGCTCGTTCTTCACTTTGGTTGCCCAAATTGTTAGATCGGTGCTCGAACCTCTGACATCATTTAGTAATGACTAGTTAAATTTGACTATTGAAGTGGTTCAAATGATCAAACTTATATTTCAGGTGTCCAAACATGATAGGGAACAACTAGTAATGGCTATTTTCCTCCTCAATGGCTATTTAAGGGTTCAAAGCTTGTTTTAATTAAAACTTTTATATCTTTCATTATCTTTGAGATAAAGAGAATAAGCTTTTTGAAGCCTTTCAGCCTTTTGCTGAGTTCTAAACTTAAAATTAACTTTTAAATCTCTTGCCTTTGTACTCAAACTTGAGAGACTCCTATAGTCAAGTGAAATTGTATTTCATTTTCATCATTTTTTTATTTATAAACACTCTTAGAGTATTAGGAGTGTGTGAGAGACAAAGTTCTAGTATTAGAGTTGGCTATTGTTTGGTTGGAGCAAGAGTTATTCATAGGGTCTAGATATCTAAAAATTGTTGACTCCCTCTCCTCTCGTTAGAAACTTGAAAAGACGATGAGAAGGGGTACTTTATTTTGGTGATTTTTGTCCAACTAAATTTGATTAAAATTACACCAGAATTGAAGCTTGAATATCATTGGATTATAGCCCAAGTTTGAGTTTTAGTTAGACTTGAATCATAGTTGAATTAAACCAAAATTGGAGTTTGATTCAGATATGAATTATTGAAAAATTTAGGATTTGCAAAAAAACCCTTCAAAAATTTATATTGATAAATATATCCTTGGAATCCTGCAAGAAAAGGAAAGAAGGGAGGAAAAAAGATCATGAAGAAGAGCAGGAATTCTTAGCAGGAGACCTGGACTACCCAATAAAATGGGACGAATACCCAGACAATGAAGAGGAGGAACCTGCTGAGTCCACCAGTTCCCCAGGCCAGCTCCCGCAGGAAAAAGCCACTTACGTATTGGGTGAAATTGAAGGTGGATATCACCCTCAGGTATCGTTACCTGCCTCCCAGGAAAACTGTATGCACTCTTGGCAGCATAACAGTTTTGTGCAACCACAAGAGGAGACGTGCTTGTGTTGCCGACGCCAGACCATGGAAAGGGCAAGAATACACTGCCCCAATTGCAAAGTTACAGCCTGCAATTTGTGCGGGCCGTACTATTTCAAGACGGAGGTTCCGGTTACACCAGCCCCGCCTGAACCATTTCCTTCCCAAAAGCTGCTACAGGAGCAGCAACACTACGTCACGTGGTGTGAAGGGGAGATTGAGCGGCTACAAAAGGAGGTAGCATACTACAAGCAAAAGGCTCAGGAGCTAGAACTGGAAAAGAACCTACGAGAAGATTATGAAGAACTTGGTGAGAAAGCTGAAGAGCGTGGCAAAAGAAAGGAGGCCGAAGAAGAAGAAGAGTACATGAGCGTCTTGCTCCAAGAAACTGTCTACAAGGCAGCAACAGAAGGGTCAGCCCAACCAGCATCAGGACCGAAGCTGGTAAAAAACATGCTTTATAACATGCTTGTGGAATTAGAATTGCCTAACATCCCCAGGATTCGGGTAAGGGCGATACTAGACACTGGAGCCACAACGTGTTGTATAGATGAAACGTCAGTACCACCAGAGGCATTGGAAGCAAACAGCTTCATTGTGCACTTTAGTGGAATAAACTCAAAGCAAACTGCTAGCAAGAAGCTGAAAGGAGGAAAAATACATATTGGGGATAATAGCTTCAAAATCCCCTACACATATAGCTTCAAAATGGAGTTAGGTGCTGGCATCCAGATGATCATTGGATGCAACTTCATCAAGGCCATGCAAGGAGGGGTCAGGATTGAAGGTAATATTGTTACCTTTTACAAAAACTTAACTGTTATCAGCACCTCCCCTACAGCATCAGTGGCAACCGCAGTCGAGGAGCTGGAACTGGAGGAAGACGAGTACATTGACATCCAGCAGTCAGTGTACTACAACGTCGGTATCAGCAGGGAATCCTTCCTGCGTAAATTCCAGTCTGCGGAAGCTCGGTGCTCTTTTGCGGATTTCGAGTGGAGAACAACAAGAAATAGGAAAGAGATATGGAAAACTCTCAGATTCTTATTGCTCTTCTGAACAATCTACAGACTCTTTGGACATGCTTACGATGGGACTGCCGCCCCCTTTATATAGAGGGCGGGCTGAGCTCATGACGTAAGCGCTTACGTCATTTTGCTACAGTGCGCTACAGTGCTACAGTGTACTTGCTATAGTGTACAGTGTACCTGCTACAGTGTACAGTGTTCTGCTACAGTGCGCATCGCCCCTACGTACAGTGGTCACCGTCCTATGCACAGTAACCCTATACTAGAGTACAGACTACTACAGTGACAGCTGTCCTACAGTGACGGCTGTCTGTATGACTACAGTAGTTACAGTGACAGCTGTCTGTCAGCTACAGTGACAGCTGTCTGTACGGCTACAGTGTTGCTACAGTGTTTTATTCTTTGCACACCTTCCCACCACGCTCCGCTTGCTAGTCGTGGCGGCTACTTGCTACTGGTACTAGGGCCTTTTCCCCGCGTGTTTCCTCGCCGGTTTTACGGGACTCCCGGTGAAAATCTGCGGAAGCTCGGCGCTCTTTTGCGGATTTCGAGTGGAGAACAACAAGAAATAGGAAAGAGATATGGAAAACTCTCAGATTCTTATTGCTCTTCTGGACAATCTACAGACTCTTTGGACATGCTTACAATGGGACTGCCGCCCCCTTTATATAGAGGGCGGGCTGAGCTCATGACGTAAGCGCTTACGTCATTTTGCTACAGTACGCTACAGTGCTACAGTGTACTTGCTATAGTGTACAGTGTACCTGCTACAGTGTACAGTGTTCTGTTACAGTGCGCACCGCCCCTACGTACAGTGGTCACCGTCCTATGCACAGTAACCCTATACTAGAGTACAGACTACTACAGTGACAGCTGTCCTACAGTGACGGCTGTCTGTACGACTACAGTAGTTACAGTGACAGCTGTCTGTACGGCTACTGTGTTGCTACAGTGTTTTATTCTTTGCACACCTTCCCACCACGCTCCGCTTGCTAGTCGTGGCGGCTACTTGCTACTGGTACTAGGGCCTTTTCCCCCACCGCGCTTCCGCAGGTGTATGGATACAGAAAGGTTGCTGGTGCGGGAGATAGCATCTTGGACTGATTGGGTAGCGTTCTGCAGCTGCTGGTTGATGCGTTCGATTGCAGGGAACCATGTTGCCCAGAACTGGTCCTGAGTGCTCAGTCTCCTGCACTCCTGCATCTTGATTGTGTGTAGGGCGCAAAGTTCTTGTAACGCCATGATTGCTGCAGTTGCTGTTGTGGGTTTGAGTTGGTCACTTTGTTTAGTGATTCCTGCAGGTGGAGTATCATCTTTGTCAATTGTTGCTGCGCATGCTCCGTTGGTGCTGCTTGAACCTCCTGAAATGCCAGTGCCGTAAGTCCTAGTGCGTCGCTGTCTTTTTCGTCCGGCCATCCTGCACATATTAGAGAAGATAGTAAACGGGACAAGGCATCAGCTAGCTGATTGTCCTTGCCGTCGATATGTTCGAAGTGCACTGGGATGCCGATCCCTGTTATATAGTCCGTGAAAGCAATCCACCGGACTCTAGATGGCTTGTGATTGGGAGACTTGTTGAAGAAGCTGATGATTGCCTGACAGTCTGTCCTGATAGTGAGCTCCTTCTTATCCAAGTAGTAGATTTTTAAGGCTTCGAGGGAATGCATGACAGCATATATCTCCGCGTCTATGGTGGACTTGAGCGGATTGAATTTTCCACTGGCGTAGGCGCATACGCGCTCAGTGGTCTTTGGGTCGTGCTTGTACGGCTTCCATTTGCATATGCCTCCCCATCCCTCCATGCATCCGTCAGTCTCCAGGATGAGGTAGCTGCTTGGAACCTGACCCAGTAGAGATGGTGTCGCCAAAGACTCTGCATAATAGAGCAAAGAGCAAAAGAGAGGTTGCTCTTCACTTCTGGAAATCCAAGGACCGCTCGATCTTCGCTTGCAGCGACAATACCGCCTTTCACTACAGGCCGCGCGTGTTTCCTCCGCCGGTTTTACGGGACTCCCGGCGAAAATCTGCGGAAGCTCGGCGCTCTTTTGCGGATTTCGAGTGGAGAACAACAAGAAATAGGAAAGAGATATGGAAAACTCTCAGATTCTTATTGCTCTTCTGGACAATCTACAGACTCTTTGGACATGCTTGGCTGTTGGGCTGGGTCGCCTGGAGACGTCGCCTCCATTGGTTTGCTGGCATCACTTTGCGTGGAGCCGGGTCTGTGAGGATAGCGTTTGCTGGTGTAGCTATGGCGTCATCTGTAGCATCTGATATAGGTGGTAGTGCTGCGCAGTGGCGGCGAGAGCGGTGATGCTGTCGGCGAGGTCGTCGTTGCCGAGGTTGGTGCTGGCAGGGTTCGGGAAAGTCAGTTACTAAGAAGGTCTCCTTTGCAGAAAAGGGGTCGACCGAAGCAACCGAGGAGATGTAGTTGTTCTCAGATGGTGGTGAAGTATCTTCCTGCCGGCTTTTGTTGAGCTCCCGAGCCTGTTGCTTGTAATATGCTACCTTCCTTTGCAGCTTCTCGATCTCCTTTTCACACCATGTTATGTAGTGTTGCTGTTCTTGCAGCAGTTTCTGGGAAGGACATGGTATAAACGAGGCTGATGTAGTTGGCTCCTCCGTTTTATCATAGTATGGCCCGCACAGGTTGCAGGCTGTAAATTTGCAATTGAGGCAGTGTGCCTCCATGGTCTGGTGTTGGTAATACGAACACCTCTCCTCCTCTTGTGGCAGAGGGCGATGTTCAACTTCGACTTCGTTCAAGGCAGAAGAAGCTTCTTAGGGCTGTATTGGGGAACTGGTGGACTCAGCACGTTCCTCCTCATCATCACCCCATCCGGTTGCTACTACAGGAAAGTCGTAGTAAAAAGATGGAGGCGGAGAATAGCGTACATAGTAGTCAAACCTGCCGCTGGGTTCCCCTCAGGTATCCCATTCTCCTATCTCACCGAGGGCATAGATGACTTCCTCATGTATAAGGGGGCTGAGAGAGTACTGAAGGCTTTGAGTGTCCTCTCCTTCAGAGATGCTGAAGATGGCATCACTTTGTTCCTCCCCTTCCTTTACGGAGATGAGTTCATACTCCTCGGGAACGTTGAGCTGCTCGAAGATGGCAACTCTCTTTACGTTCCTCCTGTCATTCGGGCATTCTCTTGCAAAGTGCCCTTCATTACCGCAGAGGTAGCACTTGCATTGTCTGTTGCGTACCAAGTGCTTCCTCTTTTCTATCCGCACATGAGTGTCGTGCGGCTTCCCTTTGTATGTTTTCGCCTTTCTGACCCCGTACTTCTTCTCCTTGGTGTAGTAACCTGGGATCGGGATCTTACCGCAGAAAGAAAGGTCCTTGAGGGACCTTTTGAATGCAGCATCCTTACATTCTTCTTCGAGAAATTTGTACGCGAAGAGAATCCTCGGGATCACACCTATGTTGGCTCCTGGGTATTGTTGGTCAAAGGCCGTCTTCATCCTTCGGCCTAGTTCTCCCGGCATCTTCATCCAGAATTTTTCGGATAGTTCTGTGCTGATGAAGAGTCTTCCTGTTTTTGTTGCAAGCCTGAGATAGTCATTCATGTAAAGCAATATATCTTTTATATTTTCACATGAAAGACGTTCAAGATCCCGGTAAGCTTCGTTTTGGGCAAGGGTTGACCCTTGCGTTGGATCTTCTAATGAAAATACCCTTCTCATTTGGGAGAGGATATTTTGAGTGCCAGCTCTTCCTTCTCCTGCAGCGATGGTGGCCTGGTACTCATTTTCGTACTGCATGTGCCATTGCACCCAGACGAGTCTTTCAGCCTCGCCTAGCAGGTTCTCGATGTACTCGATCTTGTCCCTCGTGTCCGTGAATCCTATGCCCGCAATGTGGTTCCTTGTAATGGCCTCCCATCTGGAAAATGCCTCATCAAAGAGGCCGAGCTGCTCGGGAATCACGAACATAGCCCCGCTATTCTGCTGAGCAGAAGGCAGGGTCCACATTTCATTGTTGAAGCCTCTCTGGAACCTTCCTTGGCTTCGCTGCTCAAATGTGGGTGTCATCCGGGACGTTGACGGGACAGTGTTTGTAGCTGGCGGGTAGCCCGGAGGACCCATTGCAGCATCTTCTGGCGGCATGTATGGACGGTGTGGAGATGCCGCCGAAGTCATTGTACTTGCGTACAATTGCTCAGTTAATTTTTTCAGTACCGGGTATTCCATCTCCGGCTCAGCTTCACATCCTGCAGCTATGATATTAATTATGGGAATAGTGCAGGTGTTACCTTCCTCATGCTGGAAGGGGTTGTCGTACACTTCCTCGTCATCAGGGTATACGTCCCACTTTGTTGCTGGGGACGGGTAGTCCAGGTCTCCTTCTAGAAAGTCCTGGTTCAGAAGGCGATGGAAATAGCTTTCGTCATCGCTCTCTTCATCTTGTGCTGCTTCATCTATTAGGACGGTGAGTATATGAGTGGCTTTGAGCTCCTCCTCGTCGCTTTGGACTTCCTCATCTCGTTGGAGGTAACACGACCTCCTGTGTGTTTCCACTGGCTTGTATCCTCCGAATCGGAGGGAGATACTCCCATCAAGGAGGCTCCTGCTAGTCACCTCTTCAGGTTGTGTTGGGGTAAGCACTTGGGTTGGTCGCACAACCCAGCTTCGTCCCTGTAGTGTTCCGGCAGAGTACCTGCGTCCTGGGAGGGCGTGTACGCCGTGGCTTGCCAAGTAGTCCACGACCCCTTGAATTTCGTAGGCAAAACCTACGTTTGGAGTATTCGACAGCCGTCCGACCAGTCCCCTGGTAATGAGCAGATTGGATTCTCCATTCTGCCAGTTTTCATATCCTTTGGTCAGGATAGAGACTTGGAGATTTCTGTAAAAATCCCCAATGGTTAGCATTATGTCTGGTATGACATAAACTAACTGGCTGCCCTTAGCCAGATCGACCTCCATTGTGGCCAATATGGCCTTGTCTCCTGCCCACCGACCGTCTCGAAAGACAATCAGTGCTATTGTTCCGACCTCCTGTCGGTGTAGTGTCTGGATTCGAAGCTGCAGTACCCCAAGGTGTATGTACTGCATTCCGCTTCTTTGCAGCTGGTGGTAGCTCTCCTCTTGGATGAAGGAAAGGTCCACTTGGTTGTTGTTGACACACAAGATCGACTCCTCCGATCTGTGCGTGTACACTTTATGGTGTACATCATCCCTTCGGGAGTGGTAAAGAACCTCCGCAGGGACGATTGCAGCTCTCTCCTGCATCGACAATTTCAGCTGTACCTGTGGATCAAGTTGCTGTTCCAAGGTATGCTGTGGGGTGCTTCGCCCCATGAGGAACTGGCCCACCCTTCTTGTTGCTTGCTGGGCGGTGTGAAGGCGCCGATGAGTTCGCCTGTATCCTCGAATCTGGTCTTCGAAGAGTGGAGACGATGTTGACGGTTGTTCCAAGGCCAACTGGATGTTCGGCCTTGACGTCATTCGCCTTCAAGCTTCTCCTGCTCCTCCTTGAGTATGTCGAAAGGGTTTTTGAAAACCCTTAGGCTTCCTTGGGCCTCCTGCGGCCTCTGGGTGATGCCGCTTTGCTCTAGCTGAAAAAGAAGCCTTTTTACCTGAGCAAGGTTCTTCACTGGTGTGTAGGGATAGTGCTAGACTATCCTTCTCTGGTTGCCGAAGTAGCCTGGTTGCTTCAAGTGCAAGTTCCCTGGCGTCTTGTTTTGTGAAAGTTCTACTGTCAAGTATGACAGTTGTCAAGTTCGTCAGAGAGTCTCTTAGTCCCGAGATCTCTCGTGTGATGTTCCGGCACAGTTCAAGTACTTGTTTAAAGTTCTTTAGGTGAACTTTTGATGACAGGCAAGTCTTGTCGTAGATTACAGCAAGATTATGTGCTAGCTGGTTTGTTGTAACTTTAGAAGTTAAAGCAAGGTCAAGGTATTCGAGATTAGAGGTTCGGGAATGCTCATACCATTCCTGAATAGATTTTTCCCATGCGTCAGACATATAAGCTTAATTCATAATTACCAAAACCATCCTAGAGATAAGTTCCAGATTAGGAATAGACTATACTGAGATCACACAGGCGTGCCCTTGGGCTTACAACAGGCCTCCTGCCTCAACTGCCAAGTTAGGGCCTGTTCTTTTTCTCAGATCAGTCATCGCCTAATCCGCATAATACCATAAAGGACGAGAATTCGTAATCAATGAATTCAACCCAAGTCTTAACACGGTAATACAGGACAGGAAATGGCAAGAACGAACCCTTACCTCATACTCTTAGCACCTTGACCTCGAAGGTTTTTACGCTGCCATATCTTTGACAAGCTCTGATACCATGCGTGTTTCCTTCGCCGGTTTTACGGGACTCCCGGCGAAAATCTGCGGAAGCTCGGCGCTCTTTTGCGGATTTCGAGTGGAGAACAACAAGAAATAGGAAAGAGATATGGAAAACTCTCAGATTCTTATTGCTCTTCTGGACAATCTACAGACTCTTTGGACATGCTTACAATGGGACTGCCGCCCCATTTATATAGAGGGCGGGCTGAGCTCATGACGTAAGCGCTTCGTCATTTTGCTACAGTGCGCTACAGTGCTACAGTGTACTTGCTATAGTGTACAGTGTACCTGCTACAGTGTACAGTGTTCTGTTACAGTGCGCACCGCCCCTACGTACAGTGGTCACCGTCCTATGCACAGTAACCCTATACTAGAGTACAGACTACTACAGTGACAGCTGTCCTACAATGACGGCTGTCTGTACGACTACAGTAGTTACAGTGACAGCTGTCTGTACGGCTACAGTGTTGCTACAGTGTTTTATTCTTTGCACACCTTCCCACCACGCTCCGCTTGCTAGTCGTGGCGGCTACTTGCTACTGGTACTAGGGCCTTTTCCCCCACCGCGCTTCCGCAGGTGTATGGATACAGGAAGGTTGCTGGTGCGGGAGATAGCATCTTGGACTGATTGGGTAGCGTTCTGCAGCTGCTGGTTGATGCGTTCGATTGCAGGGAACCATGTTGCCCAGAACTGGTCCTGAGTGCTCAGTCTCCTGCACTCCTGCATCTTGATTGTGTGTAGGGCGCAAAGTTCTTGTAACGCCATGATTGCTGCAGTTGCTGTTGTGGGTTTGAGTTGGTCACTTTGTTTAGTGATTCCTGCAGGTGGAGTATCATCTTTGTCAATTGTTGCTGCGCCTGCTCCGTTGGTGCTGCTTGAACCTCCTGAAATGCCAGTGCCGTAAGTCCTAGTGCGTCGCTGTCTTTTTCGTCCGGCCATCCTGCACATATTAGAGAAGATAGTAAACGGGACAAGGCATCAGCTAGCTGATTGTCCTTGCCATCGATATGCTCGAAGTGCACTGGGATGCCGATCCCTGTTATATAGTCCGTGAAAGCAATCCACCGGACTCTAGATGGCTTGTGATTGGGAGACTTGTTGAAGAAGCTGATGATTGCCTGACAGTCTGTCCTGATAGTGAGCTCCTTCTTATCCAAGTAGAAGATTTTTAAGGCTTCGAGGGAATGCATGACAGCATATATCTCCGCGTCTATGGTGGACTTGAGCGGATTGAATTTTCCACTGGCGTAGGCGCATACGCGCTCAGTGGTCTTTGGGTCGTGCTTGTACGGCTTCCATTTGCATATGCCTCCCCATCCCTCCATGCATCCGTCAGTCTCCAGGATGAGGTAGCTTTCTGTAGGGGGTACTTCGAGATCAGGCAATTGCTGTACCAGCTGTTTGATCTGCTCGACCAAGGCCCAGTCCTGTTGGTTCATTCGTCTTTCTCCAGTTGGGCTGGTTTTGGCGTACAGTGGGCTGAGTAGCTTGCCTAGATTTGGGATATAGTTCCTGGCATAGTTTAGGATTCCAAGCCAGGAGCGAAGCCCCTTTAGAGTCATCAATGACTTATTTTGTACTTCGGTAATCCTTTTGATGATGTGTGGTTGTAGCTTAATCTTCTGATTACCGATAATTGCGCCAAGGAATTCTACCTCAGCCACTGCGATCTTCATTTTGGTGGGGCTTAGAACAAGCCCATGTTCTTCACAAATTCTCAACATGATGTTGAGATGCTTTGCATGCTCTTCCTCTGTCTGGGAGAAGACCAGGATGTCGTCGATGTAAACGGCGATGAAGTCTTCCGTCCCTTGAAAGCAGGAGTCCATTTTCCTTTGGAAAATGGAGGGAGCATTCTTTAATCCGAATGGCATGACTAGCCATTCATATAGTCCCGTCGGGACCCAGAAGGCGGTCCACTCTATTGAGTCCGGGTGCATGGCCACCTGATGAAAGCCACTTTTTAAATCAAATTTAGAATAGACTTTACTGTGGCTTACCCTTCTTAAGATTGTATTTATCCCTGGAAGGCTGTACTGGTCTTTATTTGTAAGGTCGTTGAGGCGTTTGTAGTTGAAGACCAGTCTTTCCTTGCCCTTCTCTTCCTTCCCGGTGTCTGGGTCAACTGTTGTGCCGGAGTTGACTATGAAGGCTGTTGTTCTATGTCGGCTTTTGCTCGGCCTGATGACCCCTATGCTGAGCAGGGCTTCTATATGCCGCTTGAATGTGTCTTGTAACTGCGGCGTGACGTGCTTCAGTGGCCTGTCTTCTATGATAAAATCTGGATTTTTTATATCCAGATGGCAGATTACATTATTTTTTGCCCAATGCTTGAGCGGGTCTTCCCCAATGAATCCCGCTTCTTTGAGCCTTGTGATTATAGGCTGGAATTTACGCAGGAAGGATTCCCTGCTGATACCGACGTTGTAGTACACTGACTGCTGGATGTCAATGTACTCGTCTTCCTCCAGTTCCAGCTCCTCGACTGCAGCTGCCACCGATGCTGTAGGGGAGGTGCTGATAACAGTTAAGTTTTTGTAAAAGGTAACAATATTACCTTCAATCCTGACCCCTCCTTGCATGGCCTTGATGAAGTTGCATCCAATGATCATCTGGATGCCATCACCTAACTCCATTTTGAAGCTATATGTGTAGGGGATTTTGAAGCTATTATCCCCAATATGCATTTTTCCTCCTTTCAGCTTCTTGCTAGCAGTTTGCTTTGAGTTTATTCCACTAAAGTGCACAATGAAGTTGTTTGCTTCCAATGCCTCTGGTGGTACTGACGTTTCATCTATACAACACGTTGTGGCTCCAGTGTCTAGTATCGCCCTTACCCGAATCCTGGGGATGTTAGGCAATTCTAATTCCATAAGCATGTTATAAAGCATGTTTTTTACCAGCTTCGGTCCTGATGCTGGTTGGGCTGACCCTTCTGTTGCTGCCTTGTAGACAGTTTCTTGGAGCAAGACGCTCATGTACTCTTCTTCTTCTTCGGCCTCCTTTCTTTTGCCACGCTCTTCAGCTTTCTCACCAAGTTCTTCATAATCTTCTCGTAGGTTCTTTTCCAGTTCTAGCTCCTGAGCCTTTTGCTTGTAGTATGCTACCTCCTTTTGTAGCCGCTCAATCTCCCCTTCACACCACGTGACGTAGTGTTGCTGCTCCTGTAGCAGCTTTTGGGAAGGAAATGGTTCAGGCGGGGCTGGTGTAACCGGGACCTCCGTCTTGAAATAGTATGGCCCGCACAAATTGCAGGCTGTAACTTTGCAATTGGGGCAGTGTATTCTTGCCCTTTCCATGGTCTGGCGTCGGCAACACAAGCACGTCTCCTCTTGTGGTTGCACAAAACTGTTATGCTGCCAAGAGTGCATACAGTTTTCCTGGGAGGCAGGTAACGATACCTGAGGGTGATATCCACCTTCAATTTCACCCAATACGTAAGTGGCTTCTTCCTGCGGGAGCTGGCCTGGGGAACTGGTGGACTCAGCAGGTTCCTCCTCTTCGTTGTCTGGGTATTCGTCCCATTTTATTGGGTAGTCCAGGTCTCCTGCTAAGAATTCCTGGTTCAGAAGTCGATGAAAATAACTTTCATCATCGCTCTCCTCCTCCTCGTGTTGGTGGTAGCTCTCCTCCTGAGGAGCAAGTTGCTGCTCCAAGGTATGCTGTGGGGTGCTCCGCCCCATGAGGAACTGGCCCACCCTTCTTGTTGCTTGCTGGGCGGTGTGAAGGCGCCGATGAGTTCTCCTGTATCCTCGAATCTGGTCTTCGAAGAGTGGAGACGATGTTGACGGTTGTTCCAAGGCCAACTGGATGTTCGGCCTTGACGTCATTCGCCTTCAAGCTTCTCCTGCTCCTCCTTGAGTATGTCGAAAGGGTTTTTGAAAACCCTTAGGCTTCCTTGGGCCTCCTGCGGCCTCTGGGTGATGCCGCTTTGCTCTAGCTGAAAAAGAAGCCTTTTTACCTGAGCAAGGTTTTCACTGGTGTGTAGGGATAGTGCTAGACTATCCTTCTCTGGTTGCCGAAGTAGCCTGGTTGCTTCAAGTGCAAGTTCCCTGGCGTCTTGTTTTGTGAAAGTTCTACTGTCAAGTATGACAATTGTCAAGTTCGTCAGAGAGTCTCTTAGTCCCGAGATCTCTCGTGTGATGTTCCGGCACAGTTCAAGTACTTGTTTAAAGTTCTTTAGGTGAACTTTTGATGACAGGCAAGTCTTGTCGTAGATTACAGCAAGATTATGTGCTAGCTGGTTTGTTGTAACTTTAGAAGTTAAAGCAAGGTCAAGGTATTCGAGATTAGAGGTTCGGGAATGCTCATACCATTCCTGAATAGATTTTTCCCATGCGTCAGACATATAAGCTTAATTCATAATTACCAAAACCATCCTAGAGATAAGTTCCAGATTAGGAATAGACTATACTGAGATCACACAGGCGTGCCCTTGGGCTTACAACAGGCCTCCTGCCTCAACTGCCAAGTTAGGGCCTGTTCTTTTTCTCAGATCAGTCACCGCCTAATCCGCATAATACCATAAAGGACGAGAATTCGTAATCAATGAACTCAACCCAAGTCTTAACACGGTAATACAGGACAGGAAATGGCAAGAACGAACCCTTACCTCATACTCTTAGCACCTTGACCTCGAAGGTGTTTACGCTGCCATATCTTTGACAAGCTCTGATACCATGCGTGTTTCCTCGCCGGTTTTACGGGACTCCCGGCGAAAATCTGCTGAAGCTCGGCGCTCTTTTGCGGATTTCGAGTGGAGAACAACAAGAAATAGGAAAGAGATATGGAAAAGTCTCATATTCTTATTGCTCTTCTGGACAATCTACAGACTCTTTGGACATGCTTACAATGGGACTGCCGCCCCCTTTATATAGAGGGCGGGCTGAGCTCATGACGTAAGCGCTTCGTCATTTTGCTACAGTGCGCTACAGTGCTACAGTGTACCTGCTACAGTGTATAGTGTTCTGCTACAGTGCGCACCGCCCCTACGTACAGTGGTCACCGTCCTATGCACAGTAACTCTATACTAGAGTACAGACTACTACAGTGACAGCTGTCCTACAGTGACGGCTGTCTGTACGACTACAGTAGTTACAGTGATAGCTGTCTGTCAGCTACAGTGACAGCTGTCTGTACGGCTACAGTGTTGCTACAGTGTATATAAGAGCTATGGATTGGAACTCTGAAGGACTAAAGAAGAAATGTGGGAACTAAAATTGGTAAGATCAACAACCTTTGACTTGTTTAGTTCTATTTATTTCTTCCTCTATTCTCCTCTCTCTCTTCGTAATGAGGATCCTCAGCCCGTGCCATTGTCGCCATGCTTGCCCATTGCCTAACCTCTTGCTACATTCGTATTTGGTTAACTGAACCCTACGGTTTGGCCATTGGTGCTGTCTCTTTGCTTCTGCCCATGCTTGGGCAGGTGTCACCTTCTCTTTGTTACTAACATGCGGCCTTCATCCGCTTTTCCTACTCCCAGGTGGACTTTCCACCATAGAACCACCTGTAGGCGGCCTCCAGCATCACCCTTAACGTAGTCGTGCCCCACATGTTCGTTGCACCACAATCAACTCTGCCTAATCTCCATCGTAGTTGCCTTCATCGCCATTTGCAACCTCCATTACACTCTATAGGAACTTTCCTTCTGCACCCCATCTCACAGTTGCATGAATCTTGGTCGTCTAATCCCACTGCACTTCAAGTATAAATTGACAGAGTTTGGGTGTCAGAACCTCAAGGTTTGGGTGCTCGAATTCGCAAAGCCCCTGAGGCCAACCAAGTTCATGTGTTTGAACCCCAAGGTTTGGACACCCAAACCTACAAACTGAGCCTTGCTGTACTTAGCTCTGCTAGCTCCCTGCCTTGTGCTACTTCCACTAGTTAGATCTAGTTGGAGATGGCTGAATCTAGCCACCTAACTAAGAAGGAGAAGGATGGGGGAAGAAGAGAATAAAGGAGGAGAAGAAAGAAAGAAAGAGGTAAAATAAAAATCCAAAGAAATTTTTGTAGGGGTAATTACCGGTGACCCCCTGTAATTTGGGGTAATTACCGCTATCCGATTTTACCCCCATTATTTTTACACATACACCCCTAAAAACTTTTTTTTTTATATTTAACACCCCGGATTTCGGATTTTTTAAATAACACCCCAAAAGAACTCCGATTTACAAAAAGGTCCTCACAATTCGAATTTTTGCAAATAAACCCCCGAAATTATTCTGATTTACAGAAAAGTCTCCAAAATTCGGATTTTTGCAAATAACACCCCGTCGGGCGGGCGGGAGCGGATGAGGAGGCCGGCCGGCCGGAGGCGGAGCGAGGCGGCAGCAGGCGGCGGGAGCGGAGCCGGAGGCCGGCGGGCGGGAGCGGAGCCGGAGGCCGGGGCGCCGGCGCGCTGAAACGCGGGCGCGGACAACCACGGCCGAGGCCGTTCCGCCCCCGCGTGCCGAGGACGGAGGCCGAGACCGGCGTGCCCGTACGCGGAGGCCGAGGTCGAGGCCGTTCCGCCCCCGCGTGCCGGGGACGGAGGCCGAGGCCGGCGCGCCCGCACACGGGGGCGGAACGCTCTCGGCCTTGGCCTTCCGCGCCCGCGTGCCGGCGCGCCGGCCTAGGCCTCCGTCCCCGGCACGCGGGGGCGGAACGGCCTCGGCGTCCGCCTCCGCTCCTGCCGCCGGCTCGCCGGCGCCCCGGCCTCCGCCTCCTTCTCCGGCACGCGGGGGCGGATTTTTGCAAACAACACCCCGAAATATTTAAATTTACAGAAGAGTCCCCAAAATTTTAATTTTTGCAAATAACACCCCGAAGTTAAATTTGTAATTTATAAATATTAAATTTGTAATTATAAATATAAAAACACTAATGTCTTTTTTGTAAAATTTTATTTAAAATATGATTAAAAATATAGACTTATTTATAAAAAAAATATTGAAGGGGTCTATTTGTAAATGTACAATATGAAACTTGTAATTTTAAAATTAATTTTAAATATTTTTTTCATTTAAAAATAGACCACATTTAATATTTTTCTCTATAAATATGTCCAAATTTTATTTATTTTATCAATAAATTTTACAAATAAGTCATCGAAGGTTTCAAAGATTAAAATTTAAAATTACAAGTTTCATATTGTACATTTACAAATAGACCCCTTCAATATTTTTTTTTTATAAATAAGTCTATATTTTTAATCATATTTTAAATAAAATTTTACAAAAAAGACATTAGTGTTTTTTATATTTATAATTATAAATTTAATATTTATAAATTACAAAATAGACCCACAGATTTTTTTTAAAAATAATTGTAAAATTATTTTAAAATTAATTTTTAATATTTTTTACATTTAAAAATAGACCACCTTTAATATTTTTCTCTATAAATATGTCCAAATTTTATTTATTTTATCAATAAATTTTACAAATAAGTCATCGAAGGTTTCAAAGATTAAAATTTAAAATTACAAGTTTTATATTGTACATTTACAAATAGACCCTTTCAATATTTTTTTTATAAATAAGTCTATATTTTTAATCATATTTTAAATAAAATTTTACAAAAAAGACATTAGTGTTTTTTATATTTATAATTACAAATTTAATATTTATAAATTACAAATTTAACTTCGGGGTGTTATTTGAAAAAATCAAAATTTCGGGGACTTTTCTGTAAATTTGAATATTTCTGGGTGTTATTTGCAAAAATCCCGCCCCCGCGCGCCGGAGAAGGAGGCGGAGGCCGGGGCGCCGGCGTGCCGGCAGCGGGTGCGGAGGCGGACGCCGAGGCCGTTCCGCCTCCGCTTGCCGGGGACGGAGGCCGAGGACGGCGCGCCGGCACGCGGGCGCGGACGGCCAAGGCCGAGACCGTTCCGCCCCCGCGTGCAGGCGCGCCGGCCTCGGCCTCCGTCCCCGGCACGCGGGGGCGGAACGGCCTCGGCCTCGGCCTCCGCGTGCGGGCGCGCCGGCCTCGGCCTCCGTCCCCGGCACGCGGTGGCGGAACGGCCTCGGCCGTGGCCGTTCGCGCCCGCGTTTCGGCGCGCCTGCGCCCCGGCCTCCGCCTCCGCTCCCGCCCGCCCGGCCTCCGGCTCTGCCCCCGCCGCCTGCCGCCGGCCGGCCGGCCTCCTCCTCCGCTCCCGCCCGCGCGACGGGGTGTTATTTGCAAAAATCCGAATTTTGGGGACTTTTCTGTAAATCGGAATAATTTCGGGGGTTTATTTGCAAAAAATTCGAATTTCAAGGACTTTTTTGTAAATCGAAGTTCTTTCGGGGTGTTATTTGAAAAATCCGAAATCCGGGGATTAAATATAAAAAAATAAGTTTTTAGGGGTGTATGTGTAAAAATAATGGGGGTAAAATCGGAATTTTTGGGTAAAATTTTGATTAAATAACAATCAGGGGGCTGTGGGTAAATACGGGCGAATTTGAGGGGGGTGGGGGTAATTACGGAAATTACGGGGGGTTAGCGGTAATTACCCTAAATTACGGGGGGTCACTGGTAATTATCCCATTTTTGTATTGGTTTCTAGAAGGGAGAGGAGCAAAAGAAGAAAAAAAAGAAAAAAAAAAGGAAGAAAGAAGAAAAGAAAAAAGAAAGGACTAGCCATTGGGCTCGCCTAAATGTCATTTGACCTAGGACTAGCCTACATGTTCGTTTGAAAGACATTTGACTTAGGGCCAATCTAGAGGCTTGCCTGAAAATCATTCAACCTAAGGCCAATTTGTAGGTCTCACCCAAAATTCACTTAATCAATGGACAGCCTGATTTCTCTAAAATCAATCAAATCAAATTAATTAAAGTAAATTAATCAAAATAATTGACTTAATTAAATGGAAATTAAGCCGATTTTATGAAATTAAGTCAACTAATTAAGTTAAGTAAACTAATTTGAACAAATTATTAAATGGATCCAATTTGATCAAATAAAGTTAATGGATTGAATTTTAATTGATCCACAGTGGTTTCGGTCAACTCAAATCAAATTGGCTCAAACCCGAGTCGTAATTGGGTTTGGTCAAATTGAACTTAAACCAACTTGGATTGAACCCAAAACTCTATTCAAGTCAAACAGAGTTTGAGCGAAACCTCTAATATGGTCAAATTAGATCCAAAACTAAATCAAAACTAAATGAAGTTTGAACTAAAATCAATCAGGTCTAAACTTGAACCAAAAGTGAACCTATTTAGAACTAGGTCAAACCTAAATCATTATAGGTCAAACTCGAACCAACTTGGTTCAAGCCCAAACTCAATAAGAGTCCAACATGGGTTGGACTAAAACCCAGTAAGGGTGAATTCAAACTGGAATCTAATAAAAATATAATAAGGGTTAGATCTAAAATGCATCAAAGATCTAATAATGATCAAATTTGAGATACATTAAGGATCAAACCCAAAATCTATTAAGGATTCAATAAAGATCCACCAAGGATTGAACCCAGGATCCATCAAGGAACCAATAAAAACCTAATAAGAGTTGAACAAAGATAATTAAGGATCTAATAAGGACCCAATAAGGGTTGAAAAAAATTTGTTAAGAATCCTATAAAGATCAAATCCAAAGTCCATTAAGTATCCAATAAAGATCTAATAAGGATCTGAGCCAAATCTGTTAAAGATCTATTAAAGATCTAATAAGGATTGGATCCAAAATCTACTAAAGATCCTTTAAATATCCAATAAGGATCGGATCCAAGATTGATTAAGGATCCAATAAGGATTGGATCCAATGTCCATTAAGTATCCATTAAAGATCTAATAATTATTTAATAAGGTTAAACAAAGAAAGATCTATTAAGAATCCAAGAAGAACCAAACAAGAGTTGAACTAAGGTCTATTAAGGATTCATTAAGTATCTAATAAGGGTTGAATCAAGATATATTAAGGATCCAATAATAACCCAATAAGGGTTGAATAAAGATCCATCAAAGATCTAATAAGAATCGAATAAGCTAAGATCCGATAAGAATTAAATCTAGGATCCAATAAGGATCAAATCCAATATCCAATAATGATCTAAAAAGCATCCAATAAGGGTCTAATTAAGATCGAATAAGAATCAAGTTCAAGATCTAATAATGATTAAATAAAAAAATCTAATAAGGATCAAATCTAAGATCTATTAAGTATCCAAAAGAATCCAATAAGGGTTGAATTAAGATCCAATAATGATCAAGTCCATGATCCGATAAGGATCAAAACCAAGATCCAACAAGGATCAAGTCTAAGGTCTATTAAGAATCAGGTCCAAATCCCAATGAGAATCCATTAAGAGCCAAACTCTAATCCATCAAGGATCCAATAATTCTGGCAAGCCCATGTGTGGTGAATCTTTATGCCTTCTAGCACCAATTGGCCATAAATTCTGTCTAAACCCATTCAGAGTCGAATCCAAATCCATTAGGGGTTGAATTCATATCTAATAAGGACCTAACATAGGGTCAAATCTGACCTAAATTGATCAAACTAGACATGAACTAAAACTAGGTATAAAGATTGAATTAAATTAAATTGAATCAGACTTGAACTAAAATCAAGTTTGAATCAAACCAAGTTCAAATCAAGTGAAGTTAACAACAAACACAAAGCCATCGACAACACCTCAAGCTTAATTGATAACAAACCAAAAAGGTTGTCAGTTATTAAATCAAAGATAGTCGGTATAAGCATAAAACTATTGACAACATTTCAAATTACCAGATGAATTGATAATAAGAAAAAGCCATCAATTATCTTTAAAACTAAACTGAACTAAGATAGTGATGTAGGACACTCAAAGGAAGTTCAAGAATATCAAAAGAAGCTAATTCAGAAGTCAAGGGGCCATGACAAATGATTTGATTCACTCTTCTATTTAAACTTAGGATTTACCTTACTTCGTACCTTTCTATGTTTAAAATTCTCTTTATTATGATGTCTTAGGTCTTATTCTCGGATTCCACCAACCCAAGACCAATTTTGGACTGAATCCTATTCAGTTTAGGACTTGGGAAGGATGAATCTTTATTTAGGATTTTATTTTCGTAGGTTAACTTATTTAGAACTTCTACCAACCCAATTAATGGGTTTAAACTGAGTTATATTCAGTTTAGGACTTGGGAAGCTAGAAACTTACTCAAATTGGATTTCTGGTATTTGTATAAATCGGCCTTCAGTCCTATGGACGAAAAACAACTTTTATTCTCAATAAAGTTCTACTTTAGTGAATTTTCTCTCTTCCTTGTGGATTCAAGGAGTTCTTAACAGAGGCAACGGTGTTTTCCTCGTCTACCACGCTTGTTGCTACGTCAAGTGGTGTCAGAGCGAGGCTCTCCTTGCTTAATGTCTAACGACGACGCAACCAGTAGCAACCCTAGGGACGGTGCTCCTGTGGGTAATCACATCAGCCGTGAGTATTTTGATTCGACCATGGAGGCAATCCAAAACTCACTTGCAAGGTTGATGCTGAGGATGGATCAATTTGAAGGCCTGAATCAACCACGTCGGCGGATCGATGAAGTGACTCGCGATCCAATTGGTCGAGGAAAGGCTCCGCAAGTGAATCCAAAGGGTTTACAAATCCTTGAAAATTCCAGCGACGAAGAAGTTGAAGACATCCTTCACCGACCAGTTTCTGAGCATGATAGACGTCATGATTTTCGCTTGAAGATTGATCTCCCATCTTTCCATGGCCAACTTCAGATCGAAGATTTTCTCGATTGGCTTGCTGAAGTGGAACGGTTCTTCGACTACATGGAGATTCTAGATTCAAAGAAAGTGAAGCTTGTTGCTTACCGACTCAAGGGGGGTGCATCAGCATGGTGGGAACGCATCCAGTTGGAAAGGACACACCAAATAAAGCTCCAATTCGAGCATGGCCACGGATGAAGGCTCTTTTCGAAAAGCAATTCCTTCCCATAGATTATGACCAGGTACTCTTTCAGCAATATCAAAATTGTCAACAGGGTAATCGCAGTGTGAAGGCATATGCTGAGGAGTTCTATCGCCTATCAGCAAGTAATAATCTAATAGAGACTAAATCTCATCAAGTGGCAAGATTCATCGGTGGGCTACGCACAACCATCCAAGATAGGATTTCTTTACAACCTATTTGGATGGTTAATGAGGCTGTGAGGAGTGCAACTCGTGTGGAGTCCCAATTGGAGCGACCTGTCATCAGAAATCAGGTGGGGAGAACCATTGGTGAGAATTCAAAAGGAGCACAATCTATTCCTAATGGAGGTGCAGCTACACAACCTTCTCGACCTCCCACACAAGTGAGTCTTGAAGCTAGACCTACAAGGCCATCAGGAAATGCCACATCAGCAAAGAACCCAAGTTCAAATCCTGATCTAAAGTGCTATTATTGTGGAAAATTTGGACATCGTTCTAATGTTTGTCCAGCACAACAACCTGTGAACTTGGCTATTGAAGATAATTTTGTTGCTGACAATTTCCATGACTCAAAAGATGATGACCTAGCTTGTGATCAAGAAAACTATGAAGATGGAATATTCGAGGAGCCTGATGGTGAACGGTCATCTTTAGTAGTTCGAAATCTGATGTACATCCCAAAGCAAGAGGAAAACCTACAACGTCACAATATCTTTCGCACTCGATGCACAGTAAATGGCAAGATCTGTGACATGATTATTGATGGGGGAAGCAGCGAAAACATCAGCTCCAAGACTATGGTTGACAAGCTTCAATTGAAGACGGAATCACATCCTTCTCCCTACAAGATCGGCTGGATTAAAAAGGTTGGTGAAACCAAGGTAACTGAACGGTGTCAAATTTATTTTTCCATTGGAAAATTGTACAAGGATGAGGTAACCTGTGATGTTGTGGAGATGAATGCATGCCATATTCTTCTTGGCAGACCTTGGCAATTTGATAGAGATTCTACATATCGTGGGCAAGACAATCGCTACATCTTCTTCAAAGATGGAAAGAAAATTATCCTTACCCCCATTGGCGAAGAGCGTCGACCCAAAAGTTTACAAGAGGAGGGTCACTCCTTCCTGATTGTGCAAAATTTTATAAACGAGGCTAAAGAGACATCCCAAATATTTGTTGTGATTGAGAAAGGAATGGAGACAATGCCCACTGAAGCTCCAAAAGGCTTGCAACCCTTCCTAGATGAATTCAAGGAAATCATGCCCGATGATCTTCCTGATGAACTACCCCCAATGAGAGATATTCAGCACCACATTGACCTTGTTCCTGGAGCGAGGTTACCAAATCTGCCCCACTACAGAATGAGTCCAAAAGAGTCACAAATTTTACAAGACAAGGTTGAGGAGTTGATCAGAAAAGGAATGGTCAGAGTCAGCATGAGCCCATGTGCAGTTCCAGCCTTATTGACACCTAAGAAAGACGGAAGTTGGCGGATGTGTGTAGATAGTCGAGCTATCAACCGAATCACGGTAAAGTATAGATTCCCAATTCCTCGCTTAGAGGACATGTTGGACATGTTGGAAGGGTCAAAGGTTTTCTCCAAGATAGATTTGAGGAGTGGATACCATCAAATCAGAATTAGACCCGGAGATGAATGGAAAACTGCTTTCAAAACAAAAGAAGGACTTTATGAGTGGCTTTTTATGCCTTTTGGACTCTCAAATGCACCAAGTACCTTCATGCGATTGATGAATCAGGTACTCAAACCTTTCATTGGTCATTTTGTTGTTGTTTACTTTGATGATATCCTGGTGTACAGTCATAATGAAGAAGAACATAAAGGCATCTAACAGAAGTACTTACTGTGCTGAAGAAGGAGAAGTTGTACATCAACTCAAAGAATGCCATTTTTGACTGACACTTGTGTTCTTGGGTTGTCGTTGTAAGTGCTGAAGGCATTCATGTTGATGAACAAAAGGTAAAAGCTATTAAGGAATGGCCTATACCCAGAAGTATATCAGAAGTTAGAAGCTTCCATGGTCTGGCGACATTCTATCGGAGGTTTGTCAAAAACTTTAGTTTCATTATGGCACCAATAACTGAATGTTTGAAGCAACGCAAGCTCTCCTGGACTCAAGAAGCTAATAGATGCTTCGAGTCGATTAAGGAGAAGTTATCTACTGCACCTATTTTGGCATTGCCTAGCTTCGAGAAGTTATTTGAGGTAGATTGTGATGCTTCGTACATAGACATTGGAGCCGTTCTATCCCAGGAAGGAAGACCAGTAGCTTTCTATAGTGAAAAGTTGAGTGAAGCTCGAAAGAAGTGGTCAACATATGAGCTGGAATTTTATGTTGTTGTACAAGCAGTTCGTCATTGGAAGCACTATCTAATTCAACGAGAGTTCATTCTATATACTGACCACCAAGCTTTGAAATTCATTGATAGCCAGAAGGACTTGAATCGCATGCATGGTCGATGGTCGTCATTCTTACAGCAATACACCTATGTTTTGAAACACAAATCTGGACAAAAAAATAAGGTGGCAGATGCTTTGAGCCGTAGGGCAGCCTTGATGGTAACTATAAGCAACGAAGTTGAAGGGTTTGATTATTTGAAGGAATTGTTTGCTGAAGATGAAGATTTTAAAGAGGGGTATAGAAAGTGCCAAGCAGGACAAAGAAGTGATTTATATCTCCATGAAGGCTTTCTCTTTAAGGGTTCTCGTCTTTGCATTCCAAGGTGCTCCTTGAGAGAAAACGTGGTGAAAGAGTTGCATAGCAGTGGCTTAGCAGGACATCTTGGGCGTGACAAGAGCATTTCACTAGTTGAAGAGCGCTACTACTGGCCACAACCTAAAAGGGATGTTGGTCGCTTTGTACAAAGATGCTATGTATGCCAAATAGCCAAAGGAAGCTCTCAAAACACTGGCCTTTATACCCCATTGCCTGTGCCAAATGCCCCATGGGAGGATCTATCGATGGATTTTGTTTTGGGCCTCCCCAGGACTCAACGAGGCTTAGATTCAGTATTTGTTGTTGTCGACAAATTTTTCAAGATGGCACACTTCATTCCATGTAAGAAAACCGCAGATGCATCAAGGGTGGCTAATCTATTCTTTCAAGAGATTGTAAGGCTACATGGAGTGCCAAAGACTATCATTTCTGATCGTGACACAAAATTTCTAAGTCACTTTTGGATGACATTGTGGAAGTGATTTGATACGTCTCTATAATTTAGTAGTGCTTATCATCCACAAACAGATAGACAAACTGAAGTGGTGAATCGAACATTTGTAAACATCATTCGGTGTCTTGCAAGAGACAAACCAAAGCAGTGGGACTATGCACTCGCACAAGCTGAATTTGCTTTCAATAACATGAAGAACAGGTCCACGGGAAAATCGCCATTTGAAATTGTCAATGGAAGAACACCAAAACACCCGCTGGATTTGGTGGTATTGCCCAAATTACCAGGAACAAGCATAGCTGCAGACAATATGGCGGAGAGAATTATTGAAGTGCATACTGAGGTAAAGAAGAAATTAGAAGAATCCAATGTCAAATACAAAATTAAAGCAGACATTCATAAGCGTTCAAAAGAGTTTCAAGAAGGAGATCTGGTGATGGTGCACTTGAGGAAGGAACGATTTTCAGCTGGAACTTACAACAAACTGAAACAGAAGAAAATTGGGCCACTGAAGATACTAAGAAAGATAAACAACAATGCCTATGTCATCGACCTCTCGAAGGATTTGGGAATCTCAAACCCTTTTAATATTCAAGATTTGTTTGACTACTATGCACCTGAGGACTGCACATTATGACAAAGTAACTCGAGGACGAGTTCTTTACAAGAAGGGGATACTGATGTAGGACACTCAAAGGAAGTTCAAGAATATCAAAAGAAGCTAATTCAGAAGTCAAGGGGCCATGACAAATGATTTGATTCACTCTTCTATTTAAACTTAGGATTTACCTTACTTCGTACCTTTCTATGTTTAAAATTCTCTTTATTATGATGTCTTAGGTCTTATTCTCGGATTCCACCAACCCAAGACCAATTTTGGACTGAATCCTATTCAGTTTAGGACTTGGGAAGGATGAATCTTTATTTAGGATTTTATTTTCATAAGTTAATTTATTTAGAACTTCTACCAACCCAATTAATGGGTTTAAACTGAGTTATATTCAGTTTAGGACTTGGGAAGCCAGAAACTTACTCAAATTGGATTTCTGGTATTTGTATAAATAGGCCTTCAGTCCTATGGACGAAAAATAACTTTTATTCTCAATAAAGTTCTACTTTAGTGAATTTTCTCTCTTCCTTGTGGATTCAAGGAGTTCTGAATAGAGGCAACGGTGTTTTCCTCGTCTACCACGCTTGTTGCTACGTCAGATAGACTAGCATTTGATAGTTAGTCAACCAAATGCTATGTCCGAACAATATTAATTAATAATAAGCACAAAGTCATTGGCAACATTTCAAATCTAGAGATGAATTAATAACAAAAAAAAGCATCAATTATGTTTAAAACTAAACTAAACTAAGATAAGGTTGCACTCAGTTAATCAGTCAACCAAATACCATGTTCGAAGGAAGCTCAGCAATATAAGCATAAAGCCATCAGCTTTGCTTCAAACCTAATCGACAATAAGCTAGAAAGACATAGACTATCAAATCAAGAGTCATTAGTATAAGCCAAAGCCACTAATAATTCTCTCAAATCAAAATCAAACTAAGGTGGTCTTGTGCTCTTCCAGCCAGTTAACCTTAAAATAGAAATGGCCAACCAATAACAAGCAAAAAGCTATTGGTGATACTTCAAAGTCAAATAGGATTAGTTGATATAAAAGCCAAAGCCGCCAATAATAATCTAAAATCAAGTAAAGTTATCATCATCCGCTAAGGATCTAACAAGCATCTATTCAAGTCAAGTTTCAAATAGGTTGTCTGTCTCATTATAATCGATCAATCACATAGGAGTGGGGCAACAGAAGAGCATAAATTGTTTTTATATCTTTTGTTATGAATTAAATAGTTTAAACTATAATGTGAGGGTGTGTCCTTACTTAAGTCATATAACCCCAAAATTTAATTAATCAAATTATATTTTTCTTTTTTGTGTCTCTATTTTATTAGTTAGGCTTCTTACTTTAGAGGGTTCCTAATAATTTTCAGGATAATTAACAACAAGAGCTTGTATTTGTTAAAAGTCATATTTCCATAATACCTAATAGTGCATAAAATAACATCAAATTTGATTTATTATTACGAGATTGCTACTCAAGTGTCAGAGCGACTATTGTCAGAGAGTTTCTAGTGATTTACTTCATAGTTTCTTCATCTTGTAGATCAATGGAAGGGACTACTTAGTGATCGTGATCTCAAGGAGTCTCTTGGGCAAAGCCGGTAACAAATCGAACTCTATCAACAATAGTGCTTTCATTGAGATCTACTTTACCTCCCTTCTCCAATGATCTAGAAGTGTTGGCTCGGATTGGCAACCTTTGAAGGGGAAATAGGTTTTGAAATAATCAAACAATTTTTCATTAAGAGCACAAAGAACCCAATAAGCTCTTCAAGATAAATAGATGATCAAAACTCAAATTGAATCACTAAAACAATTAAAGTATAAGAGAATGATCAATCTACAATCAAACATATGAGATGATTTTCAATCAATATCATTATAAATGCATAACATAAAAGGAAAGTAGGAAGAGCATGAGCCGATATATGTGGTTTGGTGACCAACCGCACCAACTCCATAGCCCTTACCTTAATCCTGAGGATTTAAACTTATTACTAGAGTTGTCACTTTATATAATCAATGGAGTAAGAACTAGCCATTTGGGAATCACCCCTCGCTATTTTTGTTGAGTTCAGATGTCTGAAGTTTCCCAACATTCGAAATTAAATTAGCCATTATAAATCATATCACAGGTTCAAATATCCACTGCTACAAATTTGGATGCCCATTGCTACAACGCCAGGCATCCGATATCGAACGTTTCTAAAGATGAAAAATGCAAAAGTTATAGCTTCTAAATCTTTAAGCATCCAATTGTAATGTTTGGATGTCCAAAGCTATCAATAATTCTAGAGTTATCTTCTAGATTTTGGCTTCTGAATATGGAGGTTTAGGCATCCAAAGTTAATAGAAAAAACCTACTAGTTCAATGTAACTTCAGTTCCCAAATGATATAAACTCTTAACTAATCTTGGATAGCAATAATAGGTTGATGAAGGTATTCCAAGATAAGTTTGAGTGCTAAACAAAAGCTCAAATAAACTATCAAATCATCGACTCATCATAAAATAGAAAATCTAAACGTATAAGCTTGGAGTTGATCTCGCAACTTGAGTATGCTTTGAGCTTTTATCTTCGTCCACAAGTTTCATCTTCAAGATATTATCCTTTTTATCTTTGAGTCATCATCTTCAAGTTCTAATCTTGAGACTTGGTATTTCACAAACTTGGATTTTCATTGATAATTTTGAAGCTTAACACAACATAAAAAACTTCTTAAATCTAAGTTTGATCATCATCAAAATCCAAAGGGAAATAATCTCTCCCTTTTCTATGATGACAAACTATGCATGGAATAAATAAGCATGCTATAAGATATATACAGATAAAGGTAGTTAGACATGCTTTTAGCTATAAAGTTCAACTAATAATGTATTTTACAAGTTCACAATTATGTATATTGTTCTCCCCCTTGGACATCATAAAAAAATATAACTTCCCCTAAACAAGTGCATTACAAAGAACATGGGGTAGAGAGAAACAATAACAAAGATTTAAAGTATTTCTACTAGTATCATGTATTAAGTGATATGAAAATTTTAAGAATGAGCAAGATATTTTCTTTCAACTAATCTCAAGATAAAAGTTTAACAAAATCACAATAAGAAGCTCCCCTTTCATATATGCATAGATGGGTTCAAAAAAAAACTAAAATTACATAGATGCTCCGCCTATCTATGATACTAATAGAAAACCAAATAACAGTAGAAGAATTTAAGATTATCCCAAGTAGTTATATAACTCAAAGCACATTGGGATGCTATCCATATGAACCTCCACTTTATTTTCTACTAATACAATATGACTATCTTTCTACAAGAGATTAATAAAAATAAATACTCAAGTAGGAAAATCAAGAAAAGCTTCAAGAAAAATCAACATCAAAAATTTTGAAAAATTCATTAAAAAGTATATATATAATATCAAAATTGCCAAAAAACAATGATACTCATGGATGTTAGTAGAGCATGAGCACAAGGCTCTAATACTAATTATTGGTCTGAACTGACAGCTTTTGAGGGGGAAACTAGATTTTCAAATAATCAAATAATTTTTCATTAAGCGCACAAAGAACCTGATAAGTACTTCAAGGCAAATAGATTATCAAAACTCAAATTGAATTACTAAAGTAATTAAAGCATAAGAGAATGATTAATCTACAATCAAACATATGAGATAATTTTCAATCAATATCATTATAAGTGCATAAGGTAAAAGGAAAGTAGGAAGAGTACGAATTGATATATGTGGTTTGGCAACCAACGGTGCCAACTCCACAGTCCTTACCTTAATCCTGGGGACTTAGACTCATCACTAGAGTTATTGCTTCATCAGAGCGAAGCTATGCCCTTACAAATGCCACACCATATTATCACTCTCCACCAGAGCCAATCAACCATTTCTCACAACTTAAGGAGTGAGCATTCTCACCACTCTCCAAAAATCTAGAAGAACACTCATCTCCTAATAACCTAGGAGAATTACAATGATAAAGAATAAGAAAAGAAAGAAAAAACACTCACAACAAGAGTCTCTCAAAGTTAAGAGTACAAGGACATTTGAGGATTTGAAGGTTAATGCTTATTTGAGCTCTTATTGGAGCTAGAAGACTTTGAAAGGGGAATTTTGTTGTCCTTTATCATTTTGATAATGAACAAACTTTTTATTTGATCAATCTTAAGCATGTATAGCAATTAGGCAAGTCAAGTTAGAAATGGAGATCAAGGCCATTCAGAAGCCTTAACTGTGGATGAACATAAAGACAATATTAAAATTGAGGGATGATGATGGATCAATGGATGAAACTTGGAGATTTGAAGATGGCTTAAAAAAGCTCAAGAGAACAAGCTTGCCTCTACTAGGTTTAGATTTTTATTTATTTCATTGAGACAGAGATTTGTTTTGAGATTAATCTTTTAAATCATTTATCGCGTAGAGTTTTGCAAAAAGCTCTTAATAGAGATTTACTGACTAAACTGAATGCCCTTTTCTAAATTAGACGTTCAGCTGCTATAGTAACTCTATAGTGACCTACAATAGCACTACAATAATGGAAGCCCGATTATAAAATAGTTGTCCAGGTAGGATTTCAGCTCTGACTGAAATGGACATATGATTTGCTTAATTTGCATAAATAATGGTTAATTTTTTGATCATTGAAGTGAACCAAACTGTGAGAAATTACTTCCAACAACTTATTTCAACTCATAAGGTATAAATAGGTATGGTTGGGCTTCTCTTGATAGGTCTTACAACTTCATTTATCATTTAGAAAAGAGATCAAGCCCTTATGTCCTCTAGCTAAGAAATACTCTAAACTTTCCAATCTCAAAGAAAATCCTCATTGCCTTTGTTCTTAACGTTTGAGTGATTTTATAGTGAGCTTAAAATAAATTATCTTTTTTCTTTTCACTTATAAACACTCCTATATGTTAGGAGTGTGAGAGTATAAATACTCCAATGTGAAGTGAATCTTCTCTATAGGAGAAAGATTAGTTTGTATGGGCGTGACTTCACTCTAATGAAGCGATGGACTTAGATTTCCCTGAAGGAAGCAATACTCTGATTTGGAGCAAAGGCTGTAGAGTAGGAGCAGTTGGTCTCTGAACCATATAAAAATCATGATGCACTTTTCTTTATCTTCTTTATTTATATTATTATATTTGTAGTTGATTGAGGATTGATTAAAATTGATTAAAAATTTGAATATAATTATTTTAGAATTTATACTGTGGCTTGATCATGTGTATAATCATAATTTATATTTTATTTTCTATTTCAAATACTCCCTCAAAGGTTGCCATATGGGCCAACATATTTTGCTCTAAGAATATAGAAACCTAAGTCCCTCAATGAGCAAGGACGTCCTAAGCATTTATATAATCATTAGAGTAAGAACTAGCTATTTGGGAATTACCTCTAGCTATCTTTGTCGAGTTTAGACGTCCAAATTATAAAGGTTCAAATGTCTGAAGTATCCTAATAGTCAAAATTAAACTGGCTATTATAAATAATGTCACAAGTTCAGACGCCTACTGCTATAGGTTTAGATGCCCACTATTATAGTGTCGGGCATTTGAACAGGATATCGGGCATCTGAAACTTGATCAAGAAAAATGCAAAAATTATAGCGTTTAAATCTTCGAGCATTCGATCGTGAGGTTTGGACATTTGAAGTTGCCAGCAATTTCAGAGCTATCTGCTAAATTCTGATGTTCGAACATGGAAATTCAAACATCCAAAGTTAATAGAAAAAATCTGCTGGTTTACTGTAACTTTGGTTCCCAAATGACATAAACTCTAACTAATCTTGGATAGAAATAATAGGCTGAATTTTCTTATAGATAGGTTCCTGGGATGAAAATTTTACAAAAAAGTATAATAAAATCTTAAAATTATAAATTAGCCCCTACAAAATATAGGATTTGTAAATAAACCCCTGAAATCATCAATAATTACAATTTGATCTTTATGAAATTTTGGATTTGCCAATAAACCTTTCAAGAACTCTATATTTACAAATAAGTCCCTATAATTTTAATTTTTGCACACAAATCCCTTAAAGTTCTCATTTATAAATAAGTTCAAATTTTATTTAAAAAGACTCTAAAAGTTTTAAAACGTTATAAACAAGTACTTTTTATAAAAAGATCCTAAAAATTTTTAAAATAAAATTTGGTCTAAATTTTGTGAAAAAATTTGCAAATTGTCCCTTATAAATTTAATATCTATGATGAACACGATTTTCAAACTTTTTTATTTACATCAAACAAATTTATTTATATCCCTATAAAAATTTATCCAATCTCAAATGAATTACATCTGTATTCATCCACAATCATATCCTGAAATTCAAAATTTCATACACAAGAGGTTGAAATCTAGTCTAACTCCATCTCTTTAGGCTCAATACAACAAGGAAAAAGGAGAGAAACCAGAGAGGAGAAAATAGTTTTGAGAGTAAGAACATGAGAAAATTTAGAGATCAAAAGGATACAATAATGGATTGATCATCAAAAAGTAAGAACCCTTATCTTTGTTTATTTTTCACTGTCTCTGTTTCCCTTTCATTGTTCTCTCCCCCTCTGCTTATAGTGAGCTTCCGTTCAGCATCATGCGCATCACCATCTTCTCCGATGTGTGTCTCCATCTCCTCCTGTGCACATCTCTGCCTCCTCACCTTCGTATTTGCATGACTGCTCCGCACACTGTCACCCTAAAGATCAACAAGAACCTCAACAGTCGCGACACCCCCACCACTAGAGCAGGAGTGTGGCTCATGCTTCAATTATAGCTGCCCATGCCAATTCTTGAGTCCCTAATGCTAAAGATTGCCTCCTCTTTAACTCCTCTAGTTCTACTGTTAGCCACCTCGGCCTTGACCTTATCTACTGAAAACCCTACCTGGGTCTTCTCTGGGAGCTACCGCCAATCTCTGATCCAAGCCACCTCTAGCTTGACACAGTCTGCCACCTTTCCCCTACGCAACTACCGCTGATTCTATAGCCCTTACTCACTAAGCTGTGCCCTCCTCACCACTAGCCTACCCCAAGCTCATCGGGTCGAGCTGTCCTTCAATATTTTCTGGCCTATCCTGCTCACTGCTATTTGTGCTTGAGCTCCGTTTGAGCTTCAGTGATTGTATCCAGCAAGAGGAGGCTCGGCTAGCTCCCTACCAAATCTTAGCTGCCCTGTGCCGTCCACACCTTCTGACTCACTCTAGGCACTCTTCATCACCGGCTATAGCAAATCAAGGCCAGGTTTGGCTAGATCTAGCCAGATCTCCACCCTAGATTAGAAGAAGGCATCGCCGTGACCCCTTTGAGCGAGAAGGAGAAGTCATGGGGTATGGGAGAAGAAGATGAGTAGAAAAAAATAAAAACAAAAGAAAAGAGAAGCTTGGAGTAAAAAAAAGAAAATTTGGCCAGTAGCCAAAAAAAAAAAAGTTGGTACAAAAAAAAAGAGAAAAAGGCCTTCATTCCTGTACTTAAGCCAACAATTTAGAGCCAGCCCACAGACTAGCTAGAAGACTAATTTTAGGCTCAAGGCTAGGTCACAGGCTCACCTAAAAGTTTTTGGAATGAGGTCAGATCACGAGTTAGCCGAACATTTATTCCAATTAAAGCTACCTTGCGAGTTTGCCATATGTTTCTTTAGATTGGGGCCAGCCTACGGACTCGCCAAATGTCTACTCAGATTAAGACCAGCTTGTGGGCTTATTAAATGTCTATTTGGAGTAAGGTCAGTTTGCGAGTTCGCTGAATGTCTATTTGGACTGAGCCTAGCCCGCAGGCTCACCAAATATTTATTCGGACTAAGACCAACTTGCAAGCTTATCCTACGTCCATTTGGATTAAAGATAGTTCATGACTCATTGAACGTCTATTCAAATAAAGGCCAGCCCATGGTCTCTCCAAATATCTACTCGAATTAAGGTTAGCTACGAGCTTGCCAAATATCTATTTGGACTAAAACTATCTTGTGGGCTCGTCGAATATCTATTCAGATTGAAGCTAACCTGCGGACTTACTGTATACTATTTAGACTAAGGCTAGCCCTCCAGCTCATCGAACATCTATTCGGATAAGACTACTTGTGAGGTCACCATATGTCTATTTGGAATAAGGCTATCTGACGAGCTCATTGAACATCTATTTAGATGAAGGTCATCTTGCAAGCTCGTCGTACTCAATTTGGACTAAAGCTAGTCTGTGAACTCATCAAATGTCTATTCAAACTAAGGCTAGCTTGTGAGTTTATTGTACATCTATTCAGATTAAGGCCAATCCATGGGCTTACTGAATATCTATTCTAATTAAGGTCAGCTTGCGAGCTTGATGTATGTCTATTCGGAATAAGACCAGTCTGTGGGTTTGCCGAACATCTATTCTGACTAAAACCAACTTGTGAGTTCACCATACATCTTATTGACTTAAGGCTAGCTTGCGGGCTCTCCGAAAGTCTAAATTGACTCATGGCCAGCTTGCGGGCTCACCAAAAGTTTAATATGATTTAGGATCAGCCCATAGGCTAATCCAAAATTATTATGATAGTCTGAGGACTCTCGAACCAAATTAGTTAAAATCGATTAGGATAAATGGATTAAATTAATTGATCTAATCATATTGAAATTAACCTAATTCAGCCTAATCAAATTAAATAAAATGATTAAACCAGTTTGACTTGAACAGACCACCAAATAGGCCTAAATTGATCGAGTAAATTGATTAAAACTCAAATTAAATTAGATCCAAATCCAAATTGAGTTAATCCAAACCAAATTAGTTCAGACCCAACCTAATCGGGTTTAAATTGGATCGATTTAAAACTAAATTAAATTCAAACTAAATCCTAATTAGGTTGAATCAAATTCAAATTAAATTCTAATTGGGTTAAATCAAGTTCAAACTGAATTCTAATCAAGTCAAATCAAGACCCATCTAAGTCAGACACCACATGATCAAGTGCAAGGGGTAGGGCAGCTGCAAATACAGAGTTCTTCTAATTTCCTTTCTTGTTTCATGATTATAAATTTAAATTCATTTAATTCTAAAGTGAGGGTATGCCCTTTTTAAGTCATGTAGCTTTTCTAAAATCAATCAAATAATACTTTTTTCTTTTCTTTTTTGTCTCTATTTTATTAGTCCGATTTTTCATTTTAGGAGATTCCTGATAATTGTCAGGGTAATTAATAATAGGACTTTACATATGTTGGAAGTCATATTCTCACAACTCCTAATTGTGCACTTAACCACCATATTTTTTATTTGTTGTTTCGATATTGTTCCTCGAGGTCTTTTGCTATCCCGGATGGTTAGTTTCAATCTTACAAATTTGGCACATCTAGCAAGATATGACTTTTCTTTCAAGTGTAGAAACCTGGTTAACATAGAGATGTATCAAAAGGAAGAAAGATAAAAGCTAATGATGGGATTTTTATTACAAGAAAGGGAAGAGGGCATTATCAAATGATCCTTCCACCCTAGTCTGCGCCATCATCCACGATGAGAGATCTTTGGTGTATCTTGTCAACCAACAATCATCATGGGGGCAACTGGAGTCCACATAAGTATAGATCAACTCCGCATTCCCATTTAGGGAGCAGGGATCTCCCTAACAAGATAAATTCCTAGCCTCTCATTTAGGGGACAGAGATCTCCCACTAGGGGGGCAAAGACCAAGTCCACCCAAGAGGCAAAGGCAGAGTTCATCTAGGGAGCAAAGGCCAAATTTCATTGTGCCAAACCTTAATGATAAAATAAATGGACCATTAGCACATACCAAGGTATCAGTTTATCAAAGGCTAAGCAATAGACAAAAGTTAGTTTTTGAACACCTATAACTTAACAAAGGAAGGACTAACAGGGCATTCAGTGGATTTTAGGTTGTCATATTGAACATAAAACTAGATTGTACAATCTTCATCTCCAATGCTATAAGTGTTAAAGGAGAATAATGGAGGAACACATGTTTAACCTTCTCTAGTTAAGAAAGGAGTAATACCTTCTTATGCCATAGTGATTAATAATGAGTAACCAAATTTGAGAAGAAGGATTCTCGTGCAAAGTCTACAACATAGAAGAGTCAAATGATTGCATGAGATCTGAAAGCACAAAATGGAAAAAAAATGTCTAGTCACATCAAAATTGATTAGTCAAGCATGCATTTCATATTTCTTGATGTAAAACAAGAAAGAAAAAAATCCACTAAGAAATATAAAATAAAATATTTTTTCAGGGTATTCAGGTGAATCACCTTCTATCTTAGATATAAGGTCATTGAAAATGAAAGATTAATGTTTGGAGACAAGGATGGTCAATAATAGAATATGGTGGAGTTGGAATCCTTGCATCTCCCACCCACCAATGCCCTAAGTTAATTCCAGGAATGAAAGTCTAGAAATACGGTGACTAATCTACAAGTAAGTAAAATCCTATTAGAAAAGTTACTTCAAAGACAAAAGTGCTAAGATCAAGAGATAACCTCTCAAGAATCTTCTCCTAGAGGCAATAGATCACCCTCTCAAAAAAAAAACTATAAAAATAAGAAATAAAAAAAGTCCCAAATGGATAAATCTCATATGGAAAACCAAACAAAGAAAGGTGGACTTAGAAAGTAAGAACCGGTTGGCATATGCAAACTTGCAAATCTTGGATCCTCAAAAGAAGAATGAAATTGCTAAAAAAACAAAAAAATGGAAAGAAAATAAAAGGGGAGAGAACATTGGATTAAATGCTAGAATAAGAAGGATTGACTTTGTCTCATCTTGGTATACGGTCAACTAAGAATGACTATCCAAAGAGTAAGTACCGGTTGATATCTGTGAGTGTGTAAACCATAAAAGTTAAGGTTAAGAGGAATCTGAGATCAAAGCCAAAATCAAAAAAATAACTAACTAATAAGGCTATGGTGAAAATAGCAAAGTTGCCCAAAAAAAAGGGTTTCTGAAGAATATATTACATTAGGAAAAAGGTAAAAGGGAAGGTCCATCAATGACCTACTATATTTTGAGACCAAATTATCCTTAAACTTCGATGGATCAAACCAAATAGGAGGCTTTAATTGAAGATGAAAGGATACCTAACTTGTCTACTAAAATATCTTTAAAAAATGAATCTCTAGAAATTTACCATTCAAAAATGAGTGCAAACGCATATGCTTTGCATCATTTACTTCTTCCAGCATCATAATAAAATTTTTAAAAAAATCACTTCATAAGATTACTTCTCTCGAAGCTCATGCACCAATTTAGTATTTTAGGAGATGAACTATCAGCTTGAGGTACTATACCTCAACAAGAATCAATCAAGATTTCTACTTATTGATCTAGCTGATTACTATAGTGTCTTACTCCAACATGACAATATGATATTGTAGAAGATAAACCTCATAAAAATAGTAACTTTCTACTTTATTCTTTGTTCTACCAAGATGTGGTATGGACGACAAGGTGAAAATGCTTTAGGATTTTCCTCAAGATAACTCTCTAAGTAATCAAAATAAAATTGCTTGAACTAATTGGTCAACTCATTGACCACTACCTAAAGTGATCAAGACTAAGGGCAGATATTCCCATTTAGACCCCAATCTTGGGGCTACTCCAATATAGATTGGGATTTTTTTTCCCCCAGTTATTGTCAAGTGGTAGTCTTTCCATTGTGTATGCAAGACTCTAATCCACCTGCAAAAGAAAAGTAAAATTCTTTTTGATCAAAATAGGATGTCTTTCTTAAAAACAAGAATCATACTTCTTTGTTATTCTAGCAAGGATGAAAATGGAAAATGCTCACATCTAAAGAATATGAGCATATGCAATAGTTCTATTCCAAAAAAAAAAATACATGATGATGTCAAGGGGCATATTGCCTAAGCATTCATTATGAATGCTCAATCAAATATTAAATTCATCCTCTCATAAAAGAAGATGGTATAGGTAAAGTCAAGTTTCCTCTCATTCAAATACTTAAGAAAAGTATAAAAGCTAAAACATTAGAAGTGGACAACCAATCCATCAAGTCAATACCAAGTGAGATCTTCATTTTCCACCATTAAGAGGTTGTCGTCAAGAAAATCAAGACTCTCTTGTCAAATATTCACATAGAAAACATATCGCCAAGACTTCAAAAATACAAAATAGTGATAAGGGGTTCTTCTCTTACCTTAAAATACTAGTGACAAGTAAACTTCTCTCACCTAATATTTAAGTGACATCTATCATCATGTCATTCAAAGAAAACTAATATATATGATGTTTCCTATTGCTTCCATAGTTAATAGATCAAGTCAAAAGTCATAAAATCCTTGACAAAGACTTCAAGCAGACCACTTACATAATGGTAAAACCAAATATGCTATTTTAAAATAGCAAAAGAAGCACACTCTCTCTAATATGATGAAATCAAACTTATCACCTCTAATATGGTGAAATCAAGCTTACCACCTCCAATATGGTAAAATCAAGCTTATCACCTCCAACACAATGAAATCAAACCTATCACCTCCAACACAATGAAATCAAGCATATTACCTCCAATACAGTGAAATCAAGCTTATTACCTCTAATATGGTAAAGTCAAGTTTATCACCTTTAATATGGTGAAATCAAGCTTATCACTTCCAATGTAGTGAAATCAAGCTTATTACCACCAATATGGTAAAATCAAACTAATTACTTCCAAATTGGTGAAATCAAGTTTATCACTTCTAAAATGGTAAAATCAAATGGATTACATGTGAAATGGTAAAATTAAATACCTCATATGTGAGGATCGCAAAGTTGAACATGCCATCTCTAACATGGCAAAACTAGAGTAGCAACTATGGAAATTAGCCGGGTTAAAATCAATTTTATGTGACAATCAAACCTATATTTTAAAAGGTATATCAAAGTCCATTTTATGTGGCAACCAAGCCCCCATTTATATAGCAATTGAAATCCATTTTCATGTAGTAAATCAAGTCCATTTGGTGTGGCAATTGAGCCCACATCTATGTGGTAAATTAAATTCTCTTTACAAGGTGAATCAAGTCCATCATGTGTGGAAATTGAACCAATATCCATATAAAAAAAATTCAATTCACTCCTACATGGCGATTGAGCCTACTTTTATGTGGTAAATTAAATCTATTTTTGCATGAAGAATCAAGCCTACACTCATATGATAATTCTAGTCCATTTTGCATGATGATCAAGCTAGCATTTTAATGGTAAAATAAGCCAATTTCTATGCAGCAAATTCAATCTGCTCTTGTATGGTGATCAAATCTATGTTTACATGGTAAATCAAATCTCCTTTCAAATAATGAATCAAGTCCACCATTATGTGGCAATTTAGGTTCATTTTACATGGCAATCAAACCCATATTTAAATGACAAATCAAGTCCACTCTCATATGGACAATTGAAGTCCATCTTGCATGACAATCAAGCCCATATTTATATGATAAATTAAGTCCACTTCCGTAAGGCAAAATAAGCCAATCTTGCATATCAATCAAGCTCACATTCACATGGCAAACTAAGTCCATTTTGTGTAGTAATCAAGTCCACTTCCTTGCAGCAAAGTGAAGTCCATTTCACCCAACTGATTAAATGCACATTTATATGAAAAATTAAGCCCACCTCTATGTGATAAATTAAAATTCATCTTGTGTGGCAATCGAGCCCACATTTATATGACAAATTTAATCTACTCCTGATGCGATTAAGCCTACTTTTACATAGTAAATCAAGTCCACTTTAGCGTGAAAAATCAAGTCCATTTTGTATGGTAATTGAGCCCATACCCATATAACAAATTCAATCCACTCTTGCATAGTGATCAAGTTTGCTTTTGCATGGTAAATGAAATCCATTTTTGCATGGTGAATCAAGTCCATCTTGTGTGGCAATCGAACCCACACCCATATGGTAAATGAAATCTACTCTTGCAAGACGATCAAACCTACTTTTATGTACTAAATCCACTTTTGCATAGGGATCAAGCATACTTTTACGTGGTAAATCAAATTTCCTTTCACATAGTGAATTAAGTCTATCTTGTGTAACAATCGAGCCCACATCAATTTGGCAAACTCAGTCTACTTCTACATGGTGATTAAGCATGCTTTCATGTGGAGAACCATGTCCATCCTTTGGTGGTAATTCAACCCAAGTTCCATGTGGTGAATCCAATCTATTCGCATAGCGATCAAGCCTGCCTTTATGTGGAGAATGAAGTCCACTCCCACTTGATAAATTTAGTCCATTTTGCATGGTGATCAAACCTGTATTTTTATGGCAATGAAGTCCACTTTGTTTGGTGATCAAACCCACATTTTCAAGACAAATCAAGTCTGCTCTCAAGTCCATCTACATGTAGCAAGTTAAATCCATTTACATGTGGGAGATCAAATTCACTGTTAGGCAAACATAGTCAACACTCATAATGTTGATGCAGTGGTAAACACCTAAAAATTATTCACATCCTCTCCTCTCGTCAGAACTTGAGAAGAGGATGAGAAGGCAATAATTTGTTTGTGATGATTTTTACAACAATTAAAATTAATCAAAATATGATTAGAATTGAAACTTAAATGTCACTGAATTATCATTCAAATATGAGTCTCAATTAGACCTAAATCACAGGCAAGTTCAATAATTACAATTTGATCTTTATGAAATTTAAGATTCACAAATAAACCCTTTAAGAAGTCTATATTCACAAATAAACCCCTACAATTTTAATTTTTGTAAATAAATCTCTCAAAAGTTCTCATTTACAAATAAGTCTAAATTTTATTTATAAAGGACTTTGAAAGTTTCAAAACCTTACAAAATAAGACCTTTTTATAAAAAGGCCTCTAAAATTTAGAAAGTTATAATTTATTCCAAATTTTTCAAAAAAATTCATAAATAGCCCCTTATAAATTCAATATCCATGGTGAATACAATTTTCAAATTTTCTTATCTATGTCAAACAAACTCATTTATATCCCTCCCAAAACTTATCCAATCCCAAATGAATCACATATGCATCCACAACCATAACCTAAAATTCAAAATTTCAAACACAAGAGGTTGAAATAGAGTCCATGTCCATTTCTTTAGGCTCTATATAAACTATTAACATTTAAAAAAAAGAAGGACAAAGATTAGAGAGAAGAGAATAGTTCTAAGAGTAAGAACATAAGAAAATTCAGAGATCAAAAGGATATGAGAAAGGATCGATCATCAAAAAGTAAGAACTCTTGTCTCTATTTCTTTTCCTTTGCGTTTGTTTCCCTTTCGTTGCTCTCTCCCCATTTGCTTTTAGTCTTTATTTATTTTCCTTTGCCTTTATCTACCTTTTTTGGTTCTCTCCCCTTTGCTTTTTATGAGCTCTTATTCAACATCGTGGATCACCATCTCCTTTTGTGTACATCTCTATCTTCTCCCATGCGCATCTTTACCTCTGCCTGTGCACATCTGCATGACTCCTCCACACACTGTCACCTTGAAGACTACAAAGAACCTTTGTTGACTTAGTTGTGTCTTGAATTTAGATTTTTTGGAGAGTCCTAATTAAATTAGGATTCATATTATGAAGTAATTTAATGGATTTAATCCTTTTCTGAATTTGTCTCCTACTAGAAGACTTGGATTAATGAGATCCTTATTTGAATCAGTCTTATACTTTGACTCAAACTTAGTTAGATGACTTCTATAAATACCCTATTCATCTAAAGGTTTTATAATAGTGAAATAAAGAGAAATAAATCAAAACTCTCAAAATGTCTTGTGACAGTTAGGTTTAGTTAGTCTCTTGTGAGAGTTGGTGATATTGGAGTTTTACCTTCATCATTATAATCTCTTCTTCTTTCTCATCAATACAATATACTCTGAATGGCCTTCACTCATGAAGTAGGTCATAGATCAAACCACGTAAGTCTCTTGTGTGTTATTTTTCTTTTTTTTCTTTTATTCTTTTACATTATGAATTGTGGTGGACATCGGTATTTCGTGCAACAAAGAACTTGGTTCAATATATCCATTAAAAAGTTTGATATAGAGAAATTTAATAAAGAGCAAGGGTTTCCTATTTGGCAAGAGTTCATGCAATCCTTACTCAACAAGGGTTGAGAAGCTTATTAGAGGATGTTAAGCCTGAAGATGTCATCAAAAGTATCTGGGAGAATCAGAAGGCTAGTGCACATAGTACTATCATCCTTAGTCTCATTGATGAACTACTCTATCCATTTCTTGATGAAACATCACCTTCAGAGCTATGGAAAAAGTTGAAAAAATAATATATAAGTAAGTCTATTTCAAATAAAATTTACTTAAAGCAGAAGATTTTTAATTTTTAAATAAAAGAATGTATGAATATAGTTGATCATCTTAATCCTTTCAATAAATTAGTCTCTCAATTATTAAGCATTAATGTTAAAATTGAAGATGAAGATAAGAAACTTTTTTTATCGTCTCTACCTCGTTCTCTTGAGAATTTAAAAACTACACTCATATATGATAAGAATTTAAAATTTAATGATATTTCTGTTGTTCTTCTATCTAATGAATATTTGAAAAAGATTGAAGGGGATGAGTCACACTTAGAAGCACTGATCGCTAGAGGTCATACCAAAGAAAGATCAAAGGCAGATTGTTCTAAAACCAAATCCAAAGAAAAAAATTGCAGGTATTATAAAAAGATGAGATATATAATTTAAGAGTGTTGAAAGCTCAAAGTAAAGAAAGAGAAAGAATATCAGTCTAAAGAGCAAGCAAGAGAACAAGTGTGAATTGTTGAAGGTAGTTCTGATGATAATTATGGTAATACTCTCTCTATTAGTTCTGATTTTGATCGTTATCATGATAGTTGGATTCTTGATTTTGATTTTTCTTATCACATGTATCCTAATAAGGATTGGTGTGAAGACTACAAGCCTTATAATGGTGGTTTACTTTTAATGAGTAATAACAATCCATACAAAACTGTCATAATCGAAAAAATCAAAATTAAAATATTTGATAATATTATTAGGACTATTACTGACATTAGACATGTTCCTAATTTTAAAAAGAATTTGATTGGTTTGGGTGCTTTGGATTCTACTACTTGTAAGTATTCTACTAAAGGTAGAGTTCTTAAGGTTACTAAAGACTCATTGATAGCAATGAAGGACCTAAAACATGGAAATTTATATAAGTTAGTAGAAAAAATTATTGAAGGTAGAGCAATAATTTTTCAGATTTCTTCTGATATGACCCATCTATGCCATTTGCGTCTCAGTCATATGAGTGAGCAAGATTTGACTGAGCTCAACAAAAGAAAATTATTAAAGGGTCTCAACTCATGCAAATTAGATTTCTGCAAGCATTGTCTTTATGATAAACAGTCCAATATAAAGTTTAACACCAATACTCATTGTACTAAAGGCTTAATTGATTATATTCATTTTGATGTATAGTACTCTCTTATTCCATCAAAATCTGATGCACTTTATTTTGTTAGTTTTATTAATAATTTTTCCAGAAAAGTATAAATTTATGTTTTGCATCACAAAGCCAAAGTATTTTATTTTCAAACGGTGCAAAACTTCAAATGAAAAAAAGGATTGGTAGAAAATTAAATATCTCAAAAATGATAATGGTGGAGAGTATAAATTAATAGAGTTTCTCAAAATTTGTGAAGATGAAGGCATTGAATATCACTTTATTATCCCAAAAAAAACTCAACAAAATGGTGTGGCTGAAAGGATGAATAGAAGTTTATTGGAGAAAATACATAATATATTCTGTGCAACTAATCTTGATAAGGATTTTTGGGAAGTAGTCAATACAGTGTATTTCATTGTGAATTACTCTCCTCAGACAACCATTAGTTATAAAACTCTTAAAGAGGTATGAACTAGTGAATATATAAATTATTCTACTTTAAAGATTTTTGGTTGCCCTACTTATGTGCATGCCATCAAAGATAAGTTAGGTGCATGTTTCAAAAAGTGTATTTTCCTTAGTTATGCTAAAGGTATTAAGGGCTATCATTTGTAGGATCCTACTATTTCTAATGTAATTATTGAGAGAGATGTAGTATTTAATAAAACTGCTTTGTTAAAATTTCTCAAGAAAGATCCCAGTGATATAATTCAAGTGGAGGTGAGGTCTATAGTTCCTTCACAAGAAGATATTTAAGGTATGCCAAACTTCAAAAGAATTTTGAGAGTCAAGTTAAAATTTCTAAGAAGACTCTACTTCAAAAATCTCAAAGAAACATAAAACCACTTGAAAAGCATAATTTTGAAGATATGGTAGCTTTTACTTTATTTACTAACAATGGTGATTCTTCTTCCTATAAAGAAGCAGTGCATGATAAGAATTTTTTTCAGTGGTAAGTTGCTATGAATGAAGAGATAGATTTTCTTCATAAGAACTATACTTGGGACTTGGTAAACTTACCAGAAGGTAAAAGAGCAATTGGTTGTAAGTAGATATTTTGAAATAAAGAGGATTCTTCTGAGATAGATAGCATTAAATTCAAGACCCCTTTAGTTGCAAAAGAATATTTACAAAAGGAAGGTATTGACTTCAATGAAATTTTCTCTCCTGTGGTTAAACACACATCTATTCATTTTCTACTTGCTTTAGTTGCTTTTTATAATATTGAGTTAGAATATAGCTTGATGTCAAAATCACCGTTTTTTTTATGGAGAATTAGAAGAACAAATTTTTATACAATAGCCTGAAAGATTCATCCAAGAAGGTAAAAAAAATTATATTTGTAAGTTGAACAAATCACTTTATGGTTTGAAACAGTCTCCAAGGTAATAGTATAAAAGGTTTAATAGGTTTATATTAGGACAAAGTTTTATCCATTGCAAACATAATTACTGTGTCTATTTTATATTGATGATATGCTTATTACTGCTCAAGACATATCTATACTTAATGATCTAAAGCTTAGAATGAAAATGGAATTTGAGATGGAAGATTTAAGTGCTGCAAGGATGATTCTTGGCATGAAGATTGATTGAGACCGAAAGCATGGCAAGTTATGGCTCAAACAGAGAAGATTATTTATTATTTTGGCATGTAGAATTCAAAACCCGTTAGAACTCCTTTAGCATTCTACTTCAAGCTTTTAGTTTAACTATATCCTTCTACATATGAGAAGTATGTATACATAGAGAACATTCCATTCTCAAGTATATACTATAGTATGCAGAAGACCTAATATTGCACAAGCAGTTAATGTTTTTAGTCGTTACATGAAAAATCCAAGAAAAGAGCATTGACAAGCTGTGAAGTGATTATTAAGATATATCAAAAGTACTCTTAATATTGGTTTATATTTTGACAGGATCATAGTTCAAGTGGCCAAAATTATTAGTTACGTTGATTCAGACTATGCTAGAGAGCTTGATCGAAGATGATCCCTAATTAGTTATCTTTTCACTCTTTGTGGTGGTTCTATTAACTAGAGGCATACCTTATAGTCAACTTTGATATTATCTATAATAGAGTCCAAGTATATGACAGCTACAAAAGCAGTCAAAAAGCTCTATGACTAAAAGATTTGGTAAGTGAAGTTGATTTTTCTCAATATTTTCTTCCTATTTTTTTTGATAGTTAGAGTGCCATATACCTTACAAATAACCAAATGTCTCATGCTAGATCAAAGGACATAAATGTCTAATTTTACTTTATTCAAGATATTATTGGAGATGGTGAGATTTCTTTACAAAAAATTCATACTTCAAGAAATCCTGTAGATAATGGCCAAGTTCATTTATTGAAGAAGTTCAAGCTTTTCTTGGACTTTATTAATGTTCAAGTTCATTGATCTTGTCCTATGCGACAATGGCCAAGACATTTATTGAAGATTCAAATTCAAAAAAGAAGAGGATTCGAGCTAAGGTAGAGTTTGTTGACTTAGTCGTATCTCGAATTTAGAATTTTCAGAGAGTCCTAATTAAATTAGGAGTTATTTTAGGAGGTGATTTAGTGGGTCCAATCCATATCTAAATTTATCTCCTACTAGAAGACTTAGATTAGTGGGATCCTTATTTGATTTAGTCTTCTACTTGGACTCAAACTAAGTTAGGCCACTTCTATGAATACCCTATTCAACTAAGGGTTTCATAATAGTGAGATAGAGAGAAATAAATCAAAACTCTCAAAATGTGCTGTGATGGTTAGACTCGTTAGTCTCTTGTAAAAGTTAGTGATATTGGAGTTTTGCCTCTAGTATTAATATTCTCTTCTTTCTTATCTATACAATATCTTTTGGATCACCTTTATCTATTGACAAGGTCATAGACTGAACAATGCAAATTTCTTGTGTGCTAATTTTCTTCTTCTACATTATGAACTGTGGTGGATATCAATATTTCATGCAACAAACCTCCATAACCGCAACACCCCCATTGCTAGGGTAGGAGCAGCTTGTGCTTCAACGACAGTTGCTCATGTAGATTCTTGAGTCCCCAATGCTAAAAACTACCTCCTCCTGACTCTTCTGGTCTTGGTACCAACCACCTCAAACTTGATCTCACCTATTTAAAACCATAACCAGGTCTTATGTAAGGAGCTACTGCCAATCTTTGATCTAAGCAATTACCTACTTGACACTGCTATCCACCAATCATGCCCATGCAGTCATATCTGCCAGCATGTTAGAACCAGAAAGAGTTTAAGGAAAAGCTCGCCACTTAAGTTTCTGGGGATCCTACACATGCATCCTAGCCTCTCTAAAAGAGTAAGTAGAAGCAACTATACTCATGATCTACACTATCTTGAGGATAAGAAACGAGCATCAATAGCATAGCTTCTTAATTTCATCACTAGGCTCTAACTCAATATACATCCTCTGAAAGTTGGCATAAATCTAACCATAAAGAAAATGGATAGGGAACCAAGTCAAAGAATCACCTGGTCTTGTAGGTTCTTCCACTATTGCTTTGAAACTAGCATATATTGAGCCTAGCACTACAGAAGCCAGAGCAACCTCTGTCTATGCACCATCTTACAAGCTCTCACAAATGTCTCTCAATGAATGTACTACCCACTATGCAGCATAATGAAGTGACAAAGTCACAAACCGGTGAAGATAGCAAAATAAGTTTTGGGACCAAATTCTGGAAGAATGTCTCCTACATTACACATAATCCAATCAAACTTGGTTGGCTTACTTGTCGAATTTCTCTCATAGTAGAGTTCAATCTAAAGGTTAAAGTATAATCATTTCTTATTATTCAAAAAATGTGTCACCATCCAATTATAAATCATGAGAAGATCGTGTAGAGTGTAACTAAAATCAAGACTTATTTGATAATCAGTAGGGATATATTCGTCATAAAAATTCCCGAGGATGGGAATACGAGCTAGCTACCTTATATCCCATAAAAAAAATACCAACCTCATCATATGGAGTATGGAAGGTATTTGCAGTATAATTCCATACCTTGAGTATGTTACACAAAATCTCTAAGTCTCTTGCATATTGTTCTTTGAATGCTATGACTTCTCCTAAAATGCCGAGACCCACAAGTTGGATAGAAAATTGAGATACCACATCATAGACCTATTCTTAGTAATTTGACAAAATTGGCACTATTCTGACAAGTGGGAAGGACCTTCCCCAAAGTTTGTGAAGACTCTCGTTGTCCAAAGTGTCTGACAGATTCCAACATGAAGGACTTGCTCGCTCCATTAGCACATGACATCCTTTCTCTAGAAAAGTGAACAAAAAGGTGATAAGTGTCAAGCCACACTCATTTCTGATGCTCTTGAGGTTGATATGTAATGACCACTTCGGCATCAATCCCAAGATAGGAAGAAAGTGTCTAAACCAAACTGTCTTCCTTCTCATTTTGAATTCTCTAAAACACAAAAAATTCCATGATGCGTTCAAAGGAAAAGAGAGACAAAACAAGTAAAAGAAGAGGAAAAGAAATTGTCATGAGATGAGGAGAAGAGAAGTAAGAAACCTCACCTATCAAACACTTGCAAGGTAGTGAAAGAAGTCAAGTATTCATTATTGTTCGTATCAACTTCTCTCGCTAAGAAAACTCTTGAAGTGGATGCGAAAGAGATACTTTATTTAAGTAATTTTTATAACCCAACTCTGACTTTGAGTTTAATAAGAGTTACAATTAAAATTTTACTCTGACTCTAAGTTGATTCATGATGGGTCAAATTCAATTTGGTTTAATCTAATTTGAGATAAACATAAAAACTTTGAGCATGATTGGATCTAAGTGAAATAAAGCTCTAGCTAAATTTTGGGTGAATTAAAATTTTCAGATTTATATATAAGACCTTAAATTTTGGGGTTTTATAAATAAATCCCAAGAACATCAAAACTTACAAATTAGCCCCTGAAATTTTATATTTTTATGAAAGAAATCCTCACTGTCAACTTTTACAAAAGAAACCCATGATCCAATAAAAATTATAGTTGGGTCCTTGAAACAAAGAATTTTCAAATACCCACCCCCACGCTCCCTTCAAAAATTCAATATTCAAAAGGGTACAATTTTTGAATCTCCTAATACCAAACAAATTCAAATCAATAGGATTATATATTTAAATATACTAATCAAAGACATGAAAATCAAATATGATTGTAAATCATGATTTAACAAAATTTGGAAAGCACACCAATCAATGATTTGATTTCAATTCCTCCAGATCCTATAAAAAAGAAAAATGTAGAATAAAAAAAAAGGAGATCAGAGAGGATCATCCAAAGGAAATCAGAAGCTGTAAAGAGACGAGAGAGATCATTGGGGAAAGAAAACCATATCAGAGGGCAAATTGAACAAGAAAGAGGACAAGATGGAAGCCCTCATCTTTTCTTTTGTTTTCTCCCTTTCTTCTCTCCAGTTTTCCTTCGAAGGGACCTTATCGCTGCATCCCATCTCCGGCAGACTCCCCTTTCGTGTCAAGCCCCAGTCACCTCCCAGCCTTGTTGAGCCCATCCTGTGCTACCATCAGCCGCCATGGGGGCGGCTTTGTTTCAGCCTGACACCGCTGGCTTAGCCTTCCCATGGGCTACCCGCAAGGATGAACTCCACCGCTGTCCACTAGCCACTTTCACTGTTGTTCCTGGCCATTGAGTGGTCGGCTGCAGCCCTACGATGACGCCTCACCTCGTCGGACTTGGGTGCTCCCGCGCTTCGCCAGACCTGCCGCTCCTGTGCCTCACTAAGGCCAACTGCTCCCTAAACTTGCTGGGATGCGTTTCCACCTACACCATCCATGCTTCAGCCCTACGGCCAGCTCCCTCACGTGGCCCTTCATCCCCCACTGACTGCCATATAGAGCTGCTGGAACCTGACTCGAATTGAGTGGATCAGCACTCACACCCACATCCGCGCCCTGTGTAGGGCATTGCTCCTCCACCCGTGCCTATCTCTACGCCTTCCAACCCTTTTGCGGGACTCCACCACTCCCCGTCGGCTCAAGCTTGCAGCTCGGCTCAAGCTTGCAGCCCCGCCATTACTCCTCTTGCGCTGCAGCCAGCCACCGATCTGACCACCTACTCCTTGCCGCCCCACCGCGCTACCGACCTAAGCTCCGCCTCACTCCTGCGTGTGGGCTGCTGCCTCTCCAACCTTCGCTATGACTGGCCACCTCTTGCACACTGCTCCATGTCGCTACCACCATCTGTCACCCATCTGTAGCCGGATCCGACCGTGGACTCAAGGAGAAGGGAGCAAGGCTTCGGTTGAAGAAGGAGGGAGACAGCCACGGGGAAGCTTCGTCCATGATTGGCCATGGAGAAGCATAGGGAAAGAAGAGGGAATAACATGAAGTCAAGGAAGAGAAGGGAGAAGGGTAAGATAAAATTATATAATGAAAAAAAATGGAGAAAAGGAGTTCTGGTAGACGTGGAAAAGGCAGATGGCTACGCGGAAGTTTTGTGATCAAAGAAAAAGAAAAGAAAAAAAAAAGAAGAGTCAAGTTGGTAATAAAAGAATTAAAAAAATTAAAGAAAGTGGGCGCACGTGAGGATAGTTTACTACAAACAGGAAAAAAAGACACAAGAAAACAAAAGAAAGAAGTGGCCCTAATTTATAGGTCGGTTTTTTGGTATGTGTTTATTGAACTATAGATTAGTTTTTGGTTCGTCGAACCTCTTTAAATCAGATTTTAGGTTTACGTTTATTAGATTATAAGCTAACCTTTAGACTTGTCAAACATCTATAAGTTTGTATTCGAGATTATGATCATTTAGACTGTAGGCAGTCTTCGAGATTACCGAATATCTATAAGTCAACTTTTGGCCTTACATTCATTGAACTATAGGTCAATCTTTAGGTTTGTCAAATGTCTATAAGCTAGCTTTCAAGCACATATTCATTGGATTATAGGTCAATCTTCAGTCTTATTGAATTTTAGGTGTTTTGAACTTGAATTAGAGTTTGAAGTAAAATAGGAATCTAAAGTTGGATTTAGATTTATGATTGATTTATAATATTAGGAATTGTAATTAGAGTAAAACTCAAACTCAATAAGAGTCTATAAATATACTTAATATATAGGATTTAGGTGTGGTATAGTATTGAGGTTGAATTAGAGAGAAATAGAAAAAGAGGAATAGAGAGAATAGAGAGAAGAGAAAGAGTGAGAGTGTCGGCTCTTATGTGTGGTTCTTTCTAATGCTTCTCGGCGGTCTCTCGTGGTGATTCCTCGTGATGCTCTCTAGATATTCTCTCTGAAGGTGGAGGCGTTATCGAGGCTTGGAGAAATAGTTTATTTGAATAAGAAAGAGCGAAATTTTTTTTTAGACTCTTGTAAAAGACTTTTCTTTCGATAGTGGATCTCTCGCTGTCTTATCTTGTTATTTTCTTTTATCTTGTATTACTTCTCGTTTCTTGTATTATTTGAGGATAAGGCGATTCATGAACCTTCTGCTACGAATCCCAACAATTGATATCAGAACTTAGGAGCAAATAACCAAGATGGCAAAATCCTTACTCGAGGTGGAGAAGTTTGACAGCAAGATAAATTTTGCCTTATGATAAAAGAGATGAACGGTTCTTACTTATCAAGGTCTGCAAAAGATGTTAGAGGGAAAAGAAAAGAGGCCGAGCAAGATAAACGATGAAGTTTGGGAGGAGATAGATCAAAAGACATTGAATTTAATTATTCTAAACTTGACTGATGAGGTTTTGTATAATATCATTGACGAAGAGACGACGATGGACATCTGGACAAAACTCGAGAAGTTGTACATATCAAAAAGCCTCATGAACAAATTCTATCTGAAACAACAGTTGTATGGAATGCGTATGAGCGAAGGTACAACTATATTATATCACCTGAATGCCTTCAATAAGATTATCAATGATTTACTGAAAATTGATGAGAAGTTTGAAGATGATGATAAGGCACTGATTCCCCTGATGTCTCTTCCTGGCTCGTATGATTATATTGTGACCACAATTCTTTATGGTAAAGAAACTCTCAAGATGGAAGATATGACAATTAATATTCTTTCTAATAAAAAAAGGAGAAACTCCAACATTAATATGGAGTTTAGTGAAGGATTGGTGACTCATGAAAAAGGAAGATTAAGAGAATGTGAAGAAGGTAAGTAACGGTCCAAATCAAAATTGAAGGCGAAAGTACAATGTTATTCATATAAGAAGTATGGCCAAATTAGACAATATTGCCCTGAATGTGGAAAGATAGAGCCCTCCAATATGATGACGGTAATAGCAGATGATACTTTTGAGAATAGTGCGGATGGAGATGTTCTTACAATATCCACAAAAATCAGCACTTTTGGTAAATGAATTTTAGATTCCGGTAGTTCTTATCATATTTGCTCCAGGAAGGATTGATTTACTTCTTATGAGGAGAATAAGAAGAAAGGTACTATTTGGTTAGGTGATAATTCAGCCTGTGAGATCGCCGGTGTGGGAACAGTCAAAATCTAGATGTTTGATGGAGCGATTCGTACTCTTACTGGAGTGAGGCATGTCCTTAAGATGCGAAGGAATCTAATTTCACTTGGTGTACTGGACTCAAAAGGTTGTAATTATTTAGCAAGAGATGGAGTCATGAAGATGACACATGGTATTAGAATCCTGATGAAAGGTGAGAAGTGCGACAATGTTTATCGATTAATAGGGAACATCATTGTAATTAGAGTAAAACTCAGACTCAATAATGGTATATAAATATACTATAATACATAGGGCTTAGGTGTGGTGTAGTATCGAGGTTGAACTAGAGAGAAATAAAGAGAGAGGAATAGAGAGAATAGGGAGAAGAGAAAGAGAGAGAGTGTTGGCTCTCGTGTGTGGGTCTTTCTAGTGCTTCTCCGTGGTCTCTCGTGGTGGTTTCTTATGATACTCTCTTGGAGATTCTTTCTAAAGTTGGAGGCATTGCTGAGGCCTTGAAAAGAGTTTAGTTGAGTAAGAAATAGTGAACTCTTTCTTATAGACTCTTGTAAAAGCCTTTTCTTTTGATAGTAGATCTCTTGCTGTCTTATCTTGTTATTTTTTTTTAACTTGTATTATTTTCTGTTTCTTGTGTTGTTTAAGAATTAAGTGATTCGTGAACCTTCCGCTATGAATCCTAACACAATCTCACCAAATATCTAAAAATTAGCTTTTGGGCTTGCGATCATTCATATTGTAGGCCAACTTTCAGGCTTGCAATCCCTTGAATTATAGGTCAATATTTGAGCTTGCCAAATATCTGTATGCCAACCTTTGAGCTTATGATCATTTGGACTATAGGTCAACTTTTGGGCTCACTAAGTGTCTATAAACTAGCATTCGGGTTCACAACTATTTGGACTATAGACTAGTTTTCAGACTCACCAAACATCTATAAGTTAGTCTTTAGACCCACAATTATTTGAAATATAGGCCAACCTTTATTCTCACTGAACATCTATAAGCCAGCCTTTAGGCTTAAAATTATTTGGACTATAGGTTGGCTTACTGGCTTGTCGAATGTCTATAAGCTAGTATTCAGGCTTGCAATCATTTGAATTATAGGTCAGCTTTTAGGCTCGTCGAATGCCTATAAGATAGCCTTCGAGCTTGCAAACATTTGGACTATAAGCCAGTATTCAAACTCATTGAACATCTATAAGTCAACCTTTGGGCTAGCGATCACTTGACTAGAGGCCAGTCTTTGAGACACCAAGCATCTATAAACTAGTCTTTGGGCTTGTCATCATCTATTTGGATTAAACTCCAATTGAGCCAAATAACATTCAAACTAAATCAACTTCAAATTGAATCAAATTATGACAAAATTCAAGTTGAAGGCCAATTGAATCAAATAATATTTAAATCAAGACATAACAGGACTGAATAGACCTCCAAATGGGTTATAATTATTCAAACTAAATCAAAGTAGGTTCAAATTGAAACTACATGGGAATCAAGTCAAAGCAAGCTCAAATTGAACTCAAAATGAGTCAAACCATTAAATCAAGATGAATTCAGCCAAGTTTAAACCACAACCTAGTCTGGCTAAGCCAAGTTTAAACTAAATCCAAGCCATATCAAACCAAACTCAAATAAGAATCAAAACACAAGTCAAGTCTAACCTGAACAAGTTTGAATAGAATTAAAGAAGGTCAAACTGAGTTTTACTAGGTCTGATAAGACTCTAACAACACTCCAAGTCTATGTCCAATCCCATAGGCAATGGGCTATGCTACCACCCTAACTCGAACTAAATAATCTCAAATAGAACTAAACAGGGTCAAACTAAGTCATACTTGGTGTGTTGCAAAAGCCTTTGACAACACCTCAAGGCTTCGTCCAACCCCAAAAGCAGTGGGTGGTGCTACCACCCTAATACAAACTAAAACTAGTTCAAATAAAACAAATAGGGTCAAATTGAGTCCCACTAGTTGCACTGCAAAAGCGTATAGTAGCACTCCAAACCTCCACCTAACTTAATAAGTAGTGGATAATGTTACATTCAAATTAAATAAAATTATCATCAATATCTCATTGACTAACAAAAATACATCAAACCTAATGAAATTATTGTCAACACCTAAATTCAAACTATGAAATTATCATCAATGTCTTATTGGCCAATAAAAATACTTCAAAATATAAAGTTATTGTTGATTCCTTATTGGCTAATAAAAATATTTTAAAATATGAAGTTATCATTAGTGCCTTAATGACTAATGAAATACTCCAAAATATGACGTTATTATCAATACCTTATTGGCTAATGAAAATATTTCAAATAATAAAATTATTATCAATGCTTTATTAGCTAATGGAGATACATCAAAATATGAAGTTATCGCTAATGCCTTATTGGTTAACAAAAGCACTTCAAAAAATGAAGTTACCACTAATATTTTATTAACTAACGAAAATACTTCAAACCAAATGAAATTATCAGTAATGCCTCATTGACTAATGAAAATATTTCAAACCAGATAAAGTTATCACCAATGCCTCATTGACTAACGAAAATACTTCAACCAAGGAAGTGCTTTATTGGCTAATATAAACACTTCAAATAAAATAAAGTTATCACAATGCCTTATTGACCAACAAAAATACTTCAAACCAAATAAAGTTATCATCAATATCTCATTGACTAACGAAAATACTTTAAACTAAATGAAGTTATCATTAATGTCTTATTAGCTAATGAAAATACTTCAAAAAAAGAAGTTATGACTGACATCTTATTGACTAATAGAAATACTTTAAAATATAGAATTATTGTTGATACCTTATTGGCTAATGAAAATACTTCAAAATATGAAATTATCATGAATACCTTATTGCCTACTGGAAATACTTTAAACCATGAAATTGTCACCAATGTCTCATTAGCTAATAGAAATACTTCAAAATATGAAGTTATCACCAATGTCTTATTAACTAATAAAGAGACTTCAAAATATGACATTGTCGTCAATGCCTTATTGGCTAATGGAAGCACTTAAAAAAATTAAAATTATTACCAATATCTCATTAGTTAACGAAAATACTTTAAATTAAATAAAGTTATTGCCAACTTCTCATTGACTAACGGAAATACTTCAAACTAAATGAAGTTATTGCCAATATCTCATTGGCAAATAGAAAAACTTCAAACCAAATGAAGTTATTATCAATGCCTTATTGTCTAACAAAAATACTTCAAATCATGAAGTTATTGTTGATGCCTTATTGGTAAACAAAAATATTTGAAAATATTATGTTATTGCAAATACCTTAGTGGCTAATGAAAATACTTTAAAATATGAAGTTATCACCAATGCGTTATTAGCTAACAAACATACTTAAAAAAATGACATAACCACCAATATCATATTAAATAATAGAAATGCTTCAAAATATGAAGTTATCACCAGTGCCTTATTGGCTAATGGAGACTTCAAAATATAAAGTTGTCACCAATGCCTTATTGGCTAATAGAATCACTTAAAAAAAATAAAGTTAAAACTAATGCCTCATTAGTTAACGAAAATACTTCAAACCAAATAAAGCTATCACCAATGTCTCATTATCTAATGAAAATGCTTCAAACCAAATGAATTTATCACCAATAGTTTATTGGCTAATGGAAATACTTCAACCAAGGAATCTTTAATAGACTTGGGAAGTCTACTCCTCGAACAAAGTTAGTCATTACCATCCATACCTCTAACTTCTTTTCTCCATTAAGAAATTTAAAGAATGCTAAGAACAAGTCACAGGAGGTACAATCTTGCCTTAAAACTATGCAAAAAGGTGAATCTCCAAACAAAAGTACAAAGGTCACTGTAAAGTTGTACCCTAGCAAGAGGGCTCACAAAAGGAGATCACCCATACTGTCAGAGTCATTTCTCACCATGACTCTGAAAGGGACCATGAACTTGCACTCCAGCCAGCTAAAAGCCAAAAGAAGACTGTCCAAACTAATGAAGAAATCCAAAAGGAGAGGGGTTTTGTGGATCATTCCTTGCTACTATATCAAAGAGAAGGTGTGATGATACACTCCATGAGTATACTTTTGAATGAGACAACTCGACTGATAGGAAAAGTTAGTCTCAACTTAGAGCTTAGACCTGATTCTCAGGATAGAAACCATCATATTCTGATACAAGCCTTGATCATAATTGAATGCTCTAATCAAGAAGTAACCATAGAAGCGTTACAAGAATAGCTGAAATAGTAAAGTAAAGAGAAAGATGAAGCTCAAAAGAAAGTCATGAACTTGATGGAAATAATGCTACAAATACACCAGAAGATCAATAAGTTGGAGCGATCTCAACAACCATCTCAAACAGCAGAGAAAGTAGAATGTGTATCTCCTATAAATGAGGTCCACAAAAATATAGGTCCTTCGTAAATGCCTCCTCCAGTAAGGGATGCCCAATCTCTAATTTCAAGAATGCCTAATAACATGGAACTCCCAGCATACATGGAACACTAGGTACAACAAATGGTAACTACATAATTGAGATAAGAAAGTGAGAAAGATAGGGTAAACAATGTTGACAACCTATACCCTAGCCATCACGACCAAGTGCCATATCCCAAAGGCTATACAGTGCCTAATTTCAAATAGTTCAATTGCTTGGACGATCTTGAATAGCACATGCCTCATTTTATGACTCTGTGTGGAGATTCAAGTAATAACCCCTCACTATTACTTTATCAAATTTTAGCATGTTTGATAGGAGTAGAATTCTAGTGGTATGCTAGTATGCAACCAGAATTGATATAGACTTGGATACAGATGAAAGAATATTTCTTAATCAGGTTCAAAGGAATCAATGATAAAGTGACCAATGGAGACCTTGTCTAGACACTAAAACATGATAATAAATCGATTTTGGACTATATCACACAATGGAGAAATCTCAGCATTAAGTGTGAACAACCCATAAGCCAATTTAAGGTAGTAAACTTAGTCCTTGATAATATAAGGGGAGAATAGATGATACCTTATCCAAGCACTTCTTCTATCCATAACTTCCAAGATCTTATCATGCAAGTCAAGAAGCTAGAAAGGATTAGCCAGCCAACCTTATCTGGCTCATAAAACTTCAGACTAGAAAAAGATAAGGTAAGGCATGGAGAGTCTTTCAAGAATGTGAGGGCTACATGCATAAAACTAAGTAAAAGAAACCTCCAAGCCCTACTATGAATAAGGGTAATCCTTAGAAGCCACCAGCACTTGGAGGAGATAACTCCATTTGGATTGGAGTGTTCAGTTACCATTAAGGCATAGATAATTTCATTAACCTTGAAGTATTTTTATAGCCAATAGGGCATGGGCGATAACTTCTTTCATGTTGGTTGAAGTGTTTCATAGTCGATAAGACGTAGGTGATAACTTCTTTGATTTAGGTAGAGTCACCAACAGCTTATAAGGTTGGGTATAGCTTGAAGATGCATCGCCAACTACTTGTGAGGTTGGCTATCTTGAAGGGCATGTCATTAACTACTTGTGAGGTTGACTAGCTTGAAAGGGTGTGTCATTAACTACTTGTGAGATTGACTAACTTGAAGGGGCACATCGTTAACTACTTGTGGAGTTGACTAGCTTGAAAGAGTAAGTTGCCAACTACTTTTGAGGTTGACTAGCTTGTAGGGCACATCACCAGTTGCTTTTGGGGCTAGCTAGCTTAAAGAGCATGTTACCAACTACTTCTAGGACTGGCTAGCTTGAAGAGCATGTCATTAACTACTTATGGGGTTGACTAGCTTGAAGTGTGGCACTTTGAGCATATTATTGGTTAACTTCATTAATTTGGTGACATCACCAATGACTTAGGGAATTGAGTATAGTTTTAAAGTGTGACCGACAGCTTTGAGTATGTTAGCGATTAACTTCTTTGATTTTAATCACATCATCAACAGCTTTTGGGGTTGGATATAACTTGAAAAATGCATCATCAACTGCTTACAGGGTTGACTAGATTTGAAGTATGGCCAACAACTTTGAGTGTATTAGCAATTAACTTCTTTGGTTTGATAGCGTCACTAATAGCTTATGGAGTTGGATATAGCTTTGAAGTATGGCTGATAGCTTGGAGCATGTTGGCGATTAATTTTTTTGACTTGGCAGTATCACTGACAACTTATAAAGTTAGGTAAACCTTTGAAATATTACTGAATGCTTTTGTAGCATACTTAGCAAGACTCAATTTGATCTTATTTAGTTCTATTCAAATAAATTTTGATTTAGGTCAAGCTGGTAACATCACCCATTTATTCATGGCTTAGTTTGACCTTATTTAATCCAAATATGAGTTTGATGTCATTTGGTTTGAGCCAAGTTCCACTTTGTGTTGGGCCTTTATCAAGTTTGAGTCTATTATATTTTGGCTCAAGTTCAAGTCAATTTAGCTCAATTTAATTTTAGTTTAGGCTCAACCTAGCCTAGTTCTAATTTGTCTTTCGGTTTATTCTTTTAATTTAGACTTGACTTAACCCAGTCAGGGTTTGATTTGAACTTAGTTCAATCTTGATTAGATTTGATTTGTACTTAACTTATTTTCAAATTAACCCATGACTAGAGTTGCCTCTAAGTTTATATTGACTCAATTTGGTTTTTAGTCCATTTGTTTAAGTCTATTTAAGTCAGCTTGGCCTTTATCCATTACTTTAATTGAATTACTTCTATTAATCAATTTGATTTTAGGGTCCTTGACTATTTATAATGATTTTAGATGGACCCATATCCAAGCTTCAAATGTATAAACCCAAAGGTTGGTTTAGTTCATGAGCTAAAAAGCTAGCTTAGTGAGAGCTCGAAGGTTGACTAGGTGTGAGTTTGAAGACTGGTTTAAATGCAAGCCCAAAAACTGGTTGAGTGTAAGCTCGAAGGTTAGCTCAAAAGTTGATTGAGTGTAAGCCTAAAGGCTAGTTGAATGTGAGCCCAAATGCCCATCTTAGATATAAGCCTGAAGGCTAGCTAAGTACAATCGAAGGTTGGCTTAGATGCAAGCTCGAAGGTTGTAAGTGCAAGCTTAAAATCTTGCTAAGGTGTGAGCTCAAATGCTAGCTGAGTGTAAGCCATAAGGCTGGCTTAAATATGAGCTTAAAGGTTGGTTGAGCATGAGCCTGAAGGCTAGCTGGATGTGAGCCCAAAGGCTAGCTAAGTTCAAGCTCGAAGGCTAGCTTAGATATGAGCCCAAAGGCGAGTTGGGTTCAAGCCCGAAGGATGGTTGGCTGTAACCCAAAAGGCTAGCTAAGTACGAGCCTAAAGGTTGGCTTAGATGTGAGCCTAAAGGCTGACAGAGTTCAACCTCGAAGTTTGGCTGGGTGTGATCCCAACGGCTGGCTTGGGTGTAAGCTTAAAGGCTAATGAAGTGCGAGCTCAAAGGCTAGCTAAGTATGAGCTGAAGTCTAGCTTAGATGCAAGCCCAAAGACTGGCTGAGTGCAACCCTGAAGGGTAGCTTGAATGCAAGCTAGAAGGCTAGTTGAGTGTAACCCCGAAGGCTGGCTTGTGGTGATAAGGATCCACCATCTTTGAGGGGCTAGGGTGGCTACAGCAGGGTCATGGGTTCACCATCTTCATCACCACCTTCATTTCTATCTTTGAGAGGCCATAGGTGGCTGCAACTGGGTCATAGATTCACCATCTTCATTATCACCTTTGAGAGATTGGGGGTGGCTGCAGGTAGTGTCAAGAGTCAAACATATTTGTCACTTTCTTCATTGCTTTCTCTGAGAGGCTGCGGGTGGTCGCATCTGTGTCATGGGTTCACCATCTTCATCATTACCTTTGAGGGGCCACAGGTGACCGTGGGTAGTGTCGAGAGTCTATTGAAAGCTAGAAAAGATTGGCCCACTAATCTTATCTAGCTCACAAAGCTTCAAATCAAAAAAGATTAAGGCATGAAGATTATTCAAAATGTGAGGGTTGTATTCACGGCAACTAAGAAAAAAAACCTTCAAACCCTACTATGAATAAGGCTAATTCTCAGAAGCCACCAGCACTTAGAGGAGATGGGAAAGTGGAATGGTCTAATAACCTCTAACAAAAGCTTAGAAAGAAATACTCCTTCAAAAGAGAAAGAGTAGCTAAAAGTTTTTAGAATGCACTAAAGCTAGGCCTCCAATTGCCAGAATCCAAAAGGCTAGGTGAGACTAACAAAATAAATCACCCAAACTATTATCCTTACCATAAAGTCTTGGGGCATACCATTGAAGACTGTTATATATTTAAGGATTGAGTCAAGAAATGATACCAGGAAGGCAAGCTAACTCTCTCAAAGGCAACACTATTGAAAAAACCTGCCAAACACATCAATTATATTACTTTGTTCAAGGATTATGAATTACTTGTTGAAGTCTTCTTTAGGGAAAAAGTACAATGTACCCCTAAACAAAGGCACTTATAGAATATCTACATTTTAAAATGGCAAAAGAAACTAATGAAGAAGATGACTAAAAATCCTGGAGAGCCTAGGATGGTGATAAGGAAAGCCTCATCAGAACAAACCGCCTTACCTATTCAAAGCAACAAGAAGAAGAAGAATAGAAGCAAGAAGAAGAAGCTAGTTCAGCCAGATAAATATGATGTCAAAAAATTAGCCATCTAAGAATACATTGATGTGCTAGATGAATATGTTCGGGGAGAAAGAAGCCAAGTAATTCTTGAAGAATTTTTCCCTGACAAACTCAAAGCTTTGCTATAAAATCCTGATGCAGGAGATGAAGAGCCCCCAATGGTAACATGCTCTGCCATATTTACTATTAGAGATTTACAACCAAGTCAATCTCTAATGGCTCTAGGGTTGGATATAGCTTTGAAAATTGCATTATCAACTACTTTTGGGGTCTATTGGCTTGAAGAGAAGTGTCATCAACTGCTACTAGGTTGACTAGCTTGAAGGGGCAAGCATGTCACCAACTACTTCTAGAGTCGGCTAGTTTAAAATGTGTGTCACCAACTACTTCTGGGTTTGGTTAGCATGAAAAGGGTATGTTGTCAACTACTTCTAGGGTTGAGTAGCTTGAAAGGCACATCATCAACTGTTTCTAAGCTTGACTAACTTGAAAGAGCATATCATCAACTGCTTCTAAGGTTAACTAGCTTGAAAGGGTGCATTATCAACTGCTTATAGGATTGACTAGCTTGAAGTGTGACCAACAGTTTTGGGTGTATTGTTGGTTGACTTTATTGATTTGGTAACATCACCAATGACTTAGGGGGTTGGGTATAGCTTTGAATGTGACCAACAAATTTGAGTATATTGTCGATTGACTTTATTTGAACAAGGCATTAAGACTAACTAACTAAGTGAGTTTAAGCCCACCTTAGTTTGATTTTATTTGAAGTGTTGCCAATGTTTTTGGGCTAGCTTAGCTAGGAAGATGCATCGTCAATGGCTTTTGGAGTTGACTAGCTTCAAAATGTGTTGACAATTAACTTTTTTAGTTTGATAGTATCACTAATGACTTATAGAGTTGGATATAGCTTTGAAATGTTACTAACAACTTAGAGCATATTGGCAATTAGCTTCTTCAATTTAGTAGCATCACCAACGATCTATAGAGTTGGGCATAACTTTAAAGTATCACTAAAGGATTTAGAAAGACTCGATTTGACCTTATTTAGTTCTATTTGAACTAATTCAAATTCAAGTCTGGTTGGTGACATTATCCTTTATTCATGGCTTTGGAGTACTGCTGAGAGTTTAGCATTTCCAGTGGGACTTGGCTTGACCCTATTTAGTTCCATCGAGACTAATATAGTTTGGTTTTGAGTTTGATTTCATTTATTTTAAGTTGAGTTTGACCTTATGTTGGACTTTTATCGAGTTCAAATCTACATCTTAATGGAGTTTGGTTCAAGTGCAAGTCAATTTAATTCAACTTAGTTTTAATTCAGGCTCAATCCGACTTGATTCTAGTTTAACTTTGAGTTTGTCCTTTTAATTTAGACTTGATTTAACCCAATTAGGATTTAATTTAAGCTTAGTTCAATCTAGATTGGATTTGATTTGAACTCAACTTGATCTAAAATTAACCTATCTCGAATTTAATTGGAGTTGAGTCCAAGTTTAGGTTAATTCAATTTGGGTGTTAATCCATTTATTTGATCAATTTAGATCTATTTGAGTCAATTGGACCCTTGTCCATTTATTTTAGCTAAGTTCAATTTTGATATGACTGAGTTACTTTATATTAAGCAGTTTGATTTGAAGGTCCTTGGTTGTTTATGATAATTTTAGGTACATTCGTAGCTCAATCTTAAATATGCAAACCTAAGAGCTAGCTTTGTTGATGAGCTCGAAAGTTGGCTTAGAAATGTAAGCTCGAAGGCTAATTGGGTGCAAGTCTGAAGACTAGCCTAGATACAAACCCAAAGGTTAGTTAAGTATGAGCTTGAAGGCTGACTAAGGTGTGAGCCTGAAAGCTAGCTGAAATACGAACCCAAAGTTTGACTAAGTGCTAGCCCAAAAACTAGCTTGGATGTGAGCTCAATGGCTAGCTAAGTACAAGCTCGAAGGCTGGCTAAGTGTAACCCAAAGGCTAGTTAAATACAAGCTCAAAGGCTGGTTTGGATGTGAGTCTTAAGGCTAGTTGAGTAGAAGCCTAAAGGCTAGCTTAGTATGAGTCTAAAGACTAGCTTAGATGCGAGTCCAAAGGCTAGCTGAGGTATGAGGGCGAAGGCTAGCTTGGATGTAAGCCCAAAAACTAACTGAGTGCGAGCTCGAAGACTGGCTTTGATGTGAGCCCAAAAGTTGGATAAGTGGGAGCCCAAAGGCTGACTAAGATATGAGCCCGAAGGATAGTTGAATATGAATTTGAAGGTTAGCTTGGATATGAGCTTGAAGGCTAGTTAAGTGCGAGTCCAAAGATTAGCATTGATGCAAGCTTGAAGGTGGCTAAGTACGAGCCAGAAGGCTAGCTTGGATGCGAGCCCAAAGGCTGGCTAAGTGCAAGCTCGAAGGTTGGCTGAAGTGCAAACCCAAAGGCTAGCTTGGTTGCGAACCTAAAGATTGGCTTAGATGTAAACCTAAAGATTGGCTAAGTGTGAGACTGAAGGCTGGCTGAGTGTAAACCTGAAGGTTAGCTAAGATGCAAGCTTGAAGGCAAGCTAAGTGTGAACTCGAAGGCTGATTGAGTGCAAGCCCAAAGGCTAGCTTGAATGCAAGCCCAAAGGCTAGCTTGAATATAAGACCAAAGGTTGGCTTAAATGTGAGCCCAAAGGTTGATTAAGTGTAAGCTAAAAGACTAGCTAAGTGTAAGCCCGAAGATAGGCTTGATGGTATAAGGATTTGCCATCTTCAAGGGGCCACAGATGGCCACAATAGGGTCATGGGTTCATCATTTTTATCATCATCTTCAAGAGACCATGGGTGGCCATAGCGAGATCTTGAGCATCTTTATTACCATCTTCAAAGGGATGTGGGTGACTACGACAAGGTCATGGGTTTACCATCTTCATCATCATCTTCGAGGGGCCACGGGTAGTCAGGGTGACATCATGGGTTCATCATCTTTATCCCTATATTTGAGGTGCTGTGGATAGCCATGGCCAAAGGCTTGACGACAACCTAGTTAGTTGGAGGAGAGGTGACTACTTGGGAGCACAAGATGCAGCCGTATTTAGGAGGCGGGGCAATCATGGCAGCCTAGGTTGGGGATTCTAAGGCCAAGAGCTTCTTGCATGATCTAAAAGAGAGGTGGAGGGATTGGCACTTCTTGTTATTGCACAAGGGCAAGGTCTGATAGAGGAGATGTTCTCCAACGAGCTCTCCAGGCGGATTTTGGACAGGAACAGCAGCAAGTACTCTGGGTAAGGGAAAGGGATGGTGAAGGCTCCAACAGGTAGCTCGCGAGTGGTGTAGAGCAGAGTAGGACTGAACGAGGCAGCAAAGGGTGTTGTTTCTTCAAAGAAGGAAGCAAAGAAACAAAGAGAAGATCAGTAGAGAAATAAAGGTTAGATAATTGCCTTTTTTTACTTCTGATCTTCAAACCTTGATGAATACCAACCCTAATATCCCCTCTCTCTATCTCCTGTTCTTATCTCCCTTCTCCATGTTCTTTTTTTTTTCCTTTTGCATGCTTCATATCAATTTTTAAGCTCCAAGGAGAATCGAGATCAAATCTTGATCGGTTAAATTTTGGAATATTTGTAATTGTGATTGATATCTCTAATTGGTCTCATTTTGGAGACATGTTGGATTGGGTTGATGATCGAATTGTATTTCAAAATTATTTTCTTTTGATTGGAATATAATTACTTAGATTGGGATTTATTTCCTTGATGAAAAATTTTAAATTTTGTATCATTTTCAAATGATGACTTTTCAATGGAATTATTTACAAATTTTTCTAGAAAATTTGAACAAAATATAATTTTGTAAATCCCAGGGGCTTCTTTGCAAAAGTTGTGAATTTTTTAGATTTTTTTGAATAAAATTTGGACTTATTCGCATATAAAAATTTTGAGTTATTTCTTTACAATCCCAGAAAAATTAGACTAAAATATAATTTTATAAATTTTATGATTTTTTACAAAAATGACATATTTGTAAAAACTATGAAATTTTTAAAGTCCTTTTTGAATAAAATTTGGAGTTATTTGCAAAAAAAATTATCGAAGGGCTTATTTGCAAAAGTCAAAATTTTCTGGGCTTTACTTGTGAAAGATAGAAATTTGAAGGATTTATTTAAGAAGGTAAAATTTTGAACGATTTATTCACAAATCCTAGATTTTGCATAGATCAATTTGAAATTTTAAAACTTTTAAGAATTTTTTTGAAAAAAATTTCATCTCAAGGACTCATTTGTAAGAAAAGTTCTTTAGAGACTCTTTGTAAAGATTTTATAGTTTTCATTTTGGTCTAAATATTTGATGAATTTTGGGTCCAATTTTGGTCCAAATCATCTGACTCATTCAGTTCACTTTAATTTGAGCCCACACTTTTTGATAATTCAAATCCAAATTAAACCTAATTTTCGATCAAATTTGATTGTGATTTCAGCTCAATTAAATCCCACATTTCGATCATAATTCAATGGCATTTAATTTTATATTTTGACTGAATTTTAATTAAATTTAATTTTGGTAAAAATTGACTTAAACAAATACTAATTTAATTATCATCCAAATTCAAAAGTCAACAAGCTTCCATTTTCTAATAATAACAAGATATGCATAGAGTAATTAAATAAGCATCCTATAAGATATATACACATAAAGGTAATTAGACATATTTTTAACTATAAAGTTCAACTAAACATGGATTTAACAAATTTCAAAATTATGCATATAGTTCTTCTTCTTTGACATCATCAAAAATATAACTTACCATAAGCAAGTGCATTATAATGAATATGGGGTAGGAAGAAATAATATCAAAGATTTAAAAAATATTGCTCTAATATCATACACCAAGATATTAAAAAATTAAAAAATGAGTAAGATATTTCTTGTCAACTAGCTTCAAAATAATAGTTTATCAAAATTCAAATTAATTAGCATTTGAGACAAAAGAAGCTCCCCCTTAACATATGCATAAAATGGGTTAAACAAGTAATAAATTAAGAAAAAGTTCATGAGAGATTAATACAAAAAATTTGAAAAATTTTATTTAAGAGCAAAAATCCAAGAAAAGATCAAAAGTTACTAAGGAGATCAATACTCAAGGATGTTAATCCAAAAGCATAAGCATAAGGCTCCAATACCAATTGTTGGGCTGTATTGACAACCTTTGCAAGGGAGAAATAGGTTTTGAAAAGATCCAAAGTCTAATATCATTTATCAAGATAGACTCATGAATTCAAGTAATTTCAATTAATTTCCAATCAATCATAAGTGTAATAAAAGCAAAGCAAGATAAGGAATAGAGTGAACTACAATTTTTATGTGATTCGAAGACTAACTGCTCCTACTATAGCCCTTGGCTCACTCTTGATGACTTTAATAATTCCACTAGTGATGTCATTTTTTGAGATGAAATCAAACCCTTACATCAAATTCCAAACCAGAGTGTCACTTCCTTGGGTGAAAGTAAGCTCATCACTTTCTTAGGATAAAGTTATGTTTGTACAAATGATTTTGCTTCCACCAAAAAGATCTAATCTATACCGAAAATTTTGTGCGTTCACACTTCTAACAATATAGGAGCATTTATAAGTAAAAATGGATAACATATAATACATTTGAAGCTCACTACATAGTCTCTCAAATAGAGCTTAAGAACATTGAAGGTTTGCTTGAGATTAGAAAATTTAGAGTATTCTTAGGATAGTAAGCTTGAAGGCTTTCGATCTATTTTCTAAAATGAATATGAAGTTATAAAACTTATTTAGAGAAATTAAATCATGCTTATTTATACCTTATAGGTCAAAACTAGCGATTGGTGGTGAAATCTCTCAATTAGTTTCACTTTAATGATCAAAAAATTAGCCGTTAGTAGAGTAAAAATTTTAAAATAGATGATTGCTTATGATAACTAGATGACTACTTTAGGTAAGCCAAAACTAGTAGATCCGCACAACTGGCCATCCAATTACTAAACTAGGTATTCAATTATAGCAAAAAACTCTATTAAGAGTTTTCTGATGCAACAAATACTCTAGACAAATAATCTTAAAGCCAAATCTTTGACTTGACTAAAACAAATAAAAATCTAAACTTATAAGGTTGAAGTCAATCTTACATCTTGAATATTCTTTGCTCTTCCAACTTGATCTTTAAGTTTCACCTCCACATTATCACTCTATTTATTTTCAAGCCATCATCTTCAAACTTCAATTTGGAGATTTAGTCCTTTATAAGATTGGATGCTCAGTGCAAATCCTAAATTTTACCATAACTTGAGAAATTTGTTAATTACTAGTTTGATCATCATCAAAATTCAAAGTTCAACAAACATAAATTATTTAAAATAATTGACCTAATCAGATTAAAACTAAACCACTTCAACTAAATTAAGTGAACCAATTAAGCTAAGTCAATTGATTCAAATGGACCACCAAATAGACCTAAATCAATCAAATAAATAGATTAAAGTTTAAACTAAAATGGACCAAATCTAAATCGGATTAACCCAATTCAAATCAATTCAAATCTAGGTCCCAATCGAGTTCAAATCGGGTTAAATTGAGCCACATTAGATGGGATTCAAGCCCAATCTGGTCCTAATCAAGTTAATATAAGTCAAATTGATTTAGAATCAACTCCAATTAGGTTCAAATTAGGTTAATCTAAAATTAAGCTAAGTTTAAATTGAACCCTAATTGGATGGAATCAAGTTTGAACTGACCCCTGGTTGGGTCAAATCAAGTTTGAGCCAAATTCTATTTAGGTCAAATCAAGCTCAAATCAACCCTAATTGGATCAACTAAGTTTGGATCAACACTAATTAGGTCAACTAAGTTTGAATCAAACCCTAATTGGGCCAACTAAATTTACACCAAACCCCAACTAGGTTAAAATAAGTTTGTGCTAGCCCTAATTGGGTTAAACAAAATTTGAGCCAAACCTTAATTGGGTCAAATTAAACTCAAACTCAAACCCAAACTAGGTCGAACCAGAACTAGGACAAAGTCAAACCTAAATCAAAACTTAGTTGAACCTAAACCAAAACTAACTTGAACTCGAGCCCACAACCATTAAGGATCCAACATGGGTTGAACTTGTTAACAAGTTGAATCTAGATCCAATAAGAACCTATTAAAGGTTGGATCCAATCCATTAAGGATCCAATATGAACCTATCGAGGGTTGGATCCAAGATTTATTAAAAATTCAATAAAAACCCAAGCAAGGTTAGACCAAAGACCCATTAAGGATCTAATAAGACTCCAATAAGGGTTGGATCTAAGATCCATTAAAGATCCATCAAGAACCCAATAATGGTTATACCCAAGATCCATTAAGGATCCAATAAGAACCCAACAAGAGTTAAATCCAAGATCCATTAAGAACCAAGTCCAAGGCTCGATAAGACTTCAACATAAGGTTGAACTTGACCTGAAGTGAACAAAATTAGACTTGATCAAAATCAAATTCTAAACATTGAATTAAATCAAATTAGACTTGATTTAAAACTAGTTCTGAATATTGAATTGAATCAAATCAAACTTGATTGAAATCAAGTTCTAAACATCTAATTAAAGCAAGTCAGACTTGATCAAAATCAAGTTTGAAACATTGTATTGAATCCAATCTGACATCAAAATTAAGTACTGAATGTTGAATTGAACTAAATTAGACTTAAACCATAACTAGGTTCGAACTTCAAACCAAACCAAATAAGACTTGAACCAAAACCAAGTCTAAGTCAAGTCAAATTCAAATCAATTAATGTTAGTTGAGAATAAGCTCAAAGTCATTAACGACACCTCAAAACCTAATCGCTACAAACCAAAAAAGGTTATATGTTATCAAATCAAGAATAATTAGTTTAAGCCTAGCTGCTAATCAGTCCTTCACATCAAACTAAATTGAAGGAAGGCTTGAAGTCACTTAGTTAGTCAACCAAACATCGTATTTGATGAAAGTCAGTTGACAATAAGCATAAACCTATTAGCCACACTTCAAGCTCAACCGACATATGTTTATAATCATTGGTAATGCTTCAAATCTAATCGACAACAAGCCAAAAGACTGTCATTATTAAATTAAAAATAAATAGCATAAGCTAAGCAGCTAAGTATTCTCTCAAATTGAAGATCAAAAGAAGTCAACCGATAATAAATCCAAGGTCATTGGTGATACTTCAAACCTTACTAAGGTCAACTGACGTAAACCAAGATAGTCAACCATACCCTAAAATCAAGCCAAGTTATTAGCATCCACTAAAAATTAAATTAAGGCCCATCCGAGTCGAGTTCCACTCGATCAAGTGCACGAGAGTAAGGTGGCTGTGACCATCAAGCCCTTTTCACCCCCTTTCATATTTCATATTTTTTATAATTATGAATTTAAATTTATTAATTATAAAGTGAGGGTATCTCCTTACTTAAGTCATGTAATCTCGTTATCAAATTAGTTGAATTATGCTTTATTTTTTTTGTGTCTCTATTTTATTATCTAGATTTTTCACTTTAGCAGATTCCTAATGATCATTTGATTAATTAACAATAGAGGTTTGTACCTATTATAAATTATATTTTTGTAATTTTTGATTACACAGTTAAACCTACCATCAAATTTATGTGTTATTTTGAGATTACTTATTGAAATTTTTAGCTACCCCGAGTGATCTACCGCAGCTCCACATAAAGCTAGAAGACTTATCCAAGCCTGAAGTTGGAGAGGCAAAGGTGGAGATGGACCTTGAACTGGCCATTGCAGAAGTTGGAGCAGTGGCTAAATGTGAGGAGGTGGCTCCCCATGCAATTGTAGAAGTGGACATTGAACTGAAATCGAAGGCACCCATTTGTTTTGGGATTAGGATCAGGATCAGCTCGTTTCAGAATTATTTTTTCTTGTAAAATTAATATTTATTATTTTATACTATTATTAAATTAAATTATTATAAAAAATTAAATAGTTTTTTGAACTTTAAATTATTGAAGTCTTAATTTTGATAGAAATATATTAGTTTACAAAAGTAGTTCACTAGTCTTGACCTTGACCTTGATCTTGACCCCCAACCAAACGGCCCCCAAGAGTAAGAGCAATGATCTTCCGAGAGGCGGGAGTACTCTTGCCTGAGGAGAAAGAAGCAGATAAAGATGCCATTGGAGTAGATCTATCAACCAAAAGCAAAAGTTCACTGGAGGAAGAGAAGCTCAAGATTGCAAGATGACCAAAATAAGGGGAAAAGGATGAAGAAGCCTTTATATACCTCCCACAAAATCGTAGGATTCTCGCGACATGGCCCAATCTAGGCCACTAGAGCCCAAAGGTAGGAGTCCGAGTTTTTTGCTTGAATCTCAAGGAACATGTGTCGTTCATCTAGGATAAGCTGTCAAAAGTAGTCAAATATGGAGATTACGAGGTATACGTGTCGACATCAAGATGCACCTCGGTAGTTTAGCTAGCAAATCAGAGTTGTCACCTTGAAAAAGGGCAAATCCTAATAATTTTGCATCATTTGATGAGGCAATGGCTTGAATTTTAAAGGATTATTGCAATTGCCAACTCGTACCGCACATAATTTGATGAGATAATAGCTTGAATTTCAATGGATAGTGGTAGTTGGTGGCTTGTACTGAGTCAATGAGATTGAGTTGACCCCACTTATTGAACTAACGCTATTTGCCAAGTTCGAGGTACGGTGCCTAAAGTTGGGAGCACAATGATACAACAAACTAATGTAGTCAGAGCAATGAACTGAAAATGAACCCAAACTCGATTTGCAAATCAAGCTACCAACTGAGGTTATCGAGGTCATAACACTAAAGTAATGATGCTGAGAAATTTTAGGACTAGGCTAGCTTGGTAGTTTAAGCATTGGTTCCCTTGGTGAATGCTCATCCGGAGGTAATTAAGAAATCTCAGTGATCTCGATCCATGTGTGAAGGCAACCGAATATTCATGTAAACTAAAATATATTTATCTCCAAAGATTAATTCTGAAAAATTTTGGATTTGTGGCAATTTGTTATGAGGAATTTGGAGGGTATGGCCAAGATCACGAAATTCTAAATGTGTCAAACAGCCTCCACACTCTATAAATATCATAGTATTCATAAAAGTAATGGATTAATATACAATTTTATTTTATAATATTTTTATTGTAATCTCTGCTAATTTGAATGTCGTAGTGACCACTGTCAGAGAGCTTGTAGTGACTCCAATGGCCTTCTTTACGGGTTTTACTTTCGTTCAGATTAGCGAAAGGAATGGTCTAACAAATTGTAATCTTGAGAAGTCTTTTCAGAACAAAAATGACAATGAACCGGACTCCATCAACAATTTTGAAACTAAGCAAGGCTAAAGCATGTCGTCACTTGAAATGGGTTCGCTCGCCCAATTCACAGGGTTGAATAGAACAACAGCTTGACGCTGAGGATTATGTGCGTTCCATAGAGTCCATATGACCTGCTAAACTCAGCCAAAAAAGGAACACAGTGGAATGCAATGTAAGTGTTATAGACTTTTATTCTGGCTAGGGAGGAATTAAAATAAAAACGATGACAGACTACCCAATGAAAACACAAGCTGGGCTCTGCAGTATTGTACTACAATGATCTGGATGGCCTCTGGATGGCCTTGTAGTCTGTACGGTCTATTTGTCTCCTGCATCACTGACTTCAACTTCTTTTGGTGATGGCTCTCCCGTTGACCTCCTCCCTTTTCTCCTCCGTCCGTCGTTTCTTAGTTTGTGAACAGCACAAAACGACCATTCGTCATCCTGCAAAATGGAAAATTAACAAAGTTTAATGAATATATATGATTGACGAATTCTGTCAAACGAACTTGATTTTGGTGCTGTTTGCTTTATGCACGTCAGATTCTAGTGTATACTCTGTCATGCCCCATTTTGTTCTGGTCCCTCGATAAGCCCCTCTTGTATACAAAATGCCGCAGCATGATTCCCTCCATGCCTTTGATGCGCTTAAATCGGTCGAACGGGCACCAACGCTCGTCAGGGATTCCTTATATTTGGCAGTCCCAGCCCATTGTTTGATCTCTTCCTTGGAGTTATATAATATGCCTGCCCGCCCATACCGTAAACATCTGCCATGCCAATTCCCACGCATGTACACGGTTCTTGCTGATAGGCTTCAGCAAATTCAGTTGCATGGTATACCTTGCCAGGGAGGTTCTCTGGGCAGCAAGAGAAGCAATCGAACTCATGAACTTCATCGCAAGAGTACTCAGGTGGCAATGGATGTCTGAACACTTTGCGACGAAGATGGCAACTTGCCCTCACATGGCAATGCTTCCGACTCATTTCGCTACTGAGCTTCTGCATTCTTTCACAGTTTCAGCGGCTGATATTTATATATGTTGCGGCGAATTAAATCTTTTTTTTCCACGGGATTCTGTGTTTTAAAAATCTTCGTCATTGTGCCTTCCTCATTATCTTCTCAGTCGACGGATTATTCTGTTCTTTTGCCCCAAAAATCCTTATTCTGTTCTATTATTTGACGAGTTAAATTAATTATGCTTTTTCTCTGTTCTCGTGTCGAACGCGGTTGATAGTGACTCGAGGCGTCAGACCACTGCCCTCGTTCCAGAAAGTTCTGAATACACGGCACAACTCAGAAATCCAGAGAACTGCGAAACGTGAATGAAAGTTCTTTGGCCGCACAATGATTTGGGTAATGCAGGGACTGAACCTCTTGGTTCATCAAAAGAGGTCATTACTTACATATATTATGTAAGTAAATGTGATAATTCATGTCCGTAAAAATGTTACTAATACTTAACCTGCTTATCAATCTAAATTACATCATTAAATTTTTTAATCGACATTTAGCACAAATGTCACAAGCAAATGACGGTAAAAAATCATATTTTCTCGCAATATCCTGACATTCGTTAAGTGCCAGTATAACCTTAATATATGTTTATACATGTATTTGTAAGTATCAATAAAATTTTTTTAAAAAATCCAAAAATGTTTTTAGTAATTAAGTGCATGTGTTATCGCTAATTTGAAATTTTCACTTTTTTTTCTGTTCATCAAACTTCCTCAACGCTTGTGCAAAATCATCAAGCTCATTTGTTGTCTCCACTGTCTTCCTCATCCTTGATCTGGTAGGTACTAACTCAATCCTCTAGAGGCTCTTGACTAGGACTTGGGCGGGAATAACTAAGGCAGAAGATGGCCTCCTGACTCAGGCCCTAAAGGAGTGGCAGGTTTCTCTCGGAAACACTTAATACCATCTAGAATGCAAACCCTTACAATACCTAAATTTAGCCTCCTATAAGAGTTTAAAGAAAAAGAGAAAAAAAAAATTATAAGGAGAGTTCAGCCAAAAGGATGAACAAGGTGCCTTTGGCATTTCTTCTAGTGGGCTCCTCACTTGAAATGATTGGAGGACTATGCTTGGAGAATACAAGAAAAGGTTTTTGAAAGATGTAAAGGTAATATAAAATTTAAATAACATCATTTCATTTGAGTTAATATCATTTGCACCATATATAACTAATTATTATTCTATATATGAATGTTTAATTATTGATGGAGTCCAATTCTCTACCGATTCTAATCCGAAAGTCTCTTTAAAATATTGATCCATTTTGTCGGGTTTTCGTTAATCTATAAAAGAAGAACCGCAAAGGAAACCATCAGAAACTCTTCAATGGTGGTCGCTCCAACATTCAAAATAATCTAATACTCAATAATGAAAGTAGGATAGGAGATTGGACAATAGTCCTTACCTCTCAGGTTATAGTGTTTTTATAGTGCTCCTATAGAGTTGGTGTATTTTAATTTCGTAATCTCATATAATCATTCCAATGGATTTTCTATTTGATGGTCATCCACCTCTTCCTCCTTATCCTCGTTCTCAACCAGACCGCAACCATAGTAATGACCAATTCCTCGGCCTCCTTAATACCGCTCTCCACTTGCATCTCCTTGATTTTCCTTCAAAGCTAACTTTGCTTAAAGAGCTTGTTCCAAGGAATTTTCCTTCTTTTCTAAGGATCTTTTGTTCATGAACATGTAAGGAACTAATAAATTTATCTATTATGATCATGTCCAAGTCTTTGTACTCTTCAATAATTACAATAACATAAATATACTTTGAAATGAGTGATCAGAGAATTTTTTCTACCACCCATGTATCATCAATCTTTTCATCATTTCTTTTCCTTTGATTTATGAGAACCAAAACTATTGTAAAATAGTCTAATATCAATTTAGACTCTTTCATTGCAAGGATTTTGAACTTACCTTTTAGGGTTTGTAGCTTAACTCTTTTTATCTTTTCGTATCCTTTATGAGAATTCTGAAGAATCTCTCATACTTCTTTTGCAATTGTAGCACTAGCAACTCTTTCAAGACTTCCTACATCAAGGGCGGCATAGATAAGAGTAAGCACTTTATTGTTCTTCTTTTGAGAATCTTGTAGAAATTCTCGTTGTGCTGGAGTCAAAGATACTTCATCTTGAGGCACTTGAAAGTTTCTATTAATGACTTCAAAGAGCTCCTACGATCCAAACAATGTCCTTATTTACATGACCCAACAATCCTAGTTGTCCTTAGTGAGCTTTGGAATTGGGTAGCCATTGATTGTCATCTCCTTCTTTGCCAATGTCGACTCATTGCAGACTTATAATGTTAATAACCAAAACTCTAATACCACTTTATTGGAGGTAGAAATGAAAGCTAAACTATTTGGAGGAGCACAATTTCATTTACTTTATTTTTTCTTGTCAAAACACTTATAAAGATAAACCTTATATCAAGTTTAAAGTGATATTTCTTATACTCTAGGTACAAGCATTAGAAAATCTAAAAGATGTATTCCTTCATAAGTGCATTCAACTTAACCTATAAATACAAAATGAATTACAATACTTCTCAAGCAGCACATTACTTTCTAAAAATCACACCACCTCGTACAATATATTTTGATTTGACTCCAACACAAAGTAATATCATTCATGCTATATTTAACCTCCAATGTCTCTCCCATTTTCTTGTGCATGTTTGCCTTTTGTGCATAGTCTCTTGCTTTGTGAACAACAAAAAATGACCATCCCTTATCTTGCAAAGAAGATTAGTTTGCATGCAACATTGTATACACAAAACATTACAAAAGTTTCAGGCATAAAATTGTATAGTACAAACGGACTGGTTGATATTGTCTATTTATTCTATTAGGGCCCGTTTGGTACGGGGTCAAGGTCAAGGTCAAGGTTAAAAGAATGGGTAAAATGTAAAACGCTAGTGCGGTCAAGTAAATCTCGTTTGGTCCATGATCTGGTTAACAGATGGTTAAAATTTATTGTTGACTAAAATACCCTCGGTTGAGTACTGTACATATTACTGTTCATCTTCCTCTCCGGCGGAGATTGCGCACGAAGCCGGCCGCCCGAGCTCGCGCGCGGAGCCGGGCGCCCGAGCTCGGCTGCGGAGCCCGGGCGCTCGAGCTCGCTCGCCGCGAGAGCTCGCCCCCGGAGGCTGGGCGCTCGAGCTCGCTCGAGGTCACCCGCAGAGCCCGCCGCCCGAGCTCGCGCGTGGAGCCGGCCGCCTGAGCTCGGCCCCAGAGGCTGGGTGCCCGAGCTCGCCCGAGGTCACCCGCGGAGCCGGCCGCCCGAGGTCGCCCGCGGAGCCCGCCGGCGAGCTCGCCCGCAGAGCCCGGGCGCCCGAGCTCGCCCGAGCTTGCGCGCGGAGCCGGCTGCCCGAGGTCGCCTGCGGAGCCCGCCACCTGAGCTCGCCCGAGCTCGCCCGCGAGCTTGGCCGAGCTCGGGGGGGGGGCGCCGCGGTGTTCGCTTACTGTTCATCGATCTGAGCCGTCGGATCAAGATCCAACGGTTCAGATCAAGTGACGGTATTCGGCTGTTACCCGATCTGAGCCGTTGGATCGAGATCCGACGGTTCAGATCAAGTGAGGGTATTTTAGTCAAAACATGGTTAAAATTTAAATAAATCAAATAATGTTAGTGCGGTCAAATTTTTGGTGTTTGGAAGATAATTTGGTCTGGACGGGGTCAGCTTAGCCCTGACCCCATACCAAACACACCCTTAGAGATTGTAACATGTACTCAGTCCTGCTCCAATGAGTTCTCACTTCTTGATTTCTCCTCAATATTGGCAAATGGATCTACTGGATGCCAATGTCCATCACTACTAGTAAGCCTCCAATGTCCAACTCCTTCATCTGATCTAGCCCACAGAGTTATGTAGTATGTTGGGGTGCCTATGTCATGAATACTTACTATGTTGAACACATTATTGATTTTGAATGTCTTGAACTCAAATTGAGGTTTAAGTTAAAGCAGAAATCCAAAGTTAAATTTAAATTTATGTTTGACTTTAAATACCTATTATGTAATATTAGAAGTTATAATTAGGGTAGAACTCAGACTCAATAAGAGCCTATAAATATTCTAGTAATACAAAGGGTTTAGACTTGGTACTAAGGTCGAACTAGAGAAAAATAGAAAGAGAGAGATAGAGAAAATAGAGAGAAAGAGAGAGTGTGCATCGACTCTCATTTATGAGTTTTTCTAGTACTTCTCAGTGATCTCTCATGATGGTTCCTCGTAGTGCTTTATTCGAAATTCTCTCTAAAGGTGGAAGCATCAGTCAAGCTTGGTGAAGAATTTAGTTTGATAAAAAGAATGGAATTTAGTTTGATAAAGCCTCAAGAGGGACACCTGAAGGGGGAGATTATTATATTGTCAAGTGTGATGGATTAGTCTCACATTAGATATTAGATAAATAGAGTTCAATATATATAGTGGAATGACCCACATCCCATCAATTTATGCTTTTAGGATAGTTTGGTATCAGTCCATTACATTGAGCCAATTTAACACTCTTTGCACTCCCCAACAAGTGGTATTGAAGTTTCAAGTTGAAGCTATGCAAACTCTTTAAGACCAAAACTATCATGGTGATAATGTGTTTGAGTCGAGTCACATGGTGGTCTCTCTAAGAATTGGAGATTGAGACAAGCCCTATTTGCAAATAGTGCATGGACGAGTCATATGATAGAGAATACTAATTTGATGGTCGCTAATATAATTGAGTCACATATTGGTCTCAGACTTAAATTGGAGTAAAGGCAAAGCCCTTTCATAGTAGGTGTAGAGTTTGATCAATATCATATTGAGTGTGGTTAATCAAGTATTGGTATTAGACTCAAAAATTGAGTCAAATGGAGATCACGTGGTTATTAGTGAATCTCATAATGTTGCCACCCAATGGGGGAATTGTTGACTAGCATTAAACAGCTCTCCAATAGCACTAATTAGAATTAATCTAGTAGGAAATTTTTTATTAAGAGTATCAAAATTGATACGATCAAATTACACTTGAAAGGAGATATTATTATATTATGAGGTGTGATGCATTAGTCATATATCAAATATTAGACAAATAGAGTTCAATATAGATATAGTGAAAAATCTTATATCCCATCAGTTTAGGTTTTTAAGATAGTTTGGTGTCATTTTATTATATTGATCTGATTTAACACTCTTTGGACTCCCTTAATAATTGATATCATAGTTTAGAAGTAAACAACCAAGATGATAAAGTCCTTACTTGAGGTAGAAAAGTTTAACGATAAGATAAATTTTACCTTATGACAAAAAAGATAAAGGTGGTTCTTATTTATCAAGGTCTACAGAAAATGTTAGAGAGTAAATAAAAAAGGTCAGTCAAGATAGAGCAAAATGTGTTAAATTTAATTATTTTAAGCCTAATTGATGAGGTTTTGTACAATATTATCGATGAAGAGACGATGGTGGACATCTAGACAAAACTCGAAAAATTATACATATCGAAAAGTCTCACGAACAAGTTCTACCTTGAACAACAGTTTTACATACTGCATATAAGTGAAAGTATAATCATGTTATATTACCTAAATACTTTTAATAATATTATCAATGATTTACTGAAAGTTGATATGAAGTTTAAAAATGATAATAACACACTGATTTTTCTGGTGTCTCTTCCTACTTTATATTATCATATTGTAATCACAATTTTTTATGGTAAAAAAACTCTCAAGATAGAGGAGGTGACAATTAGTATCTTTCCAAATGAGAAAAGGAGAAACTCTAACATCAGTAGTGAGATTGGTGAAAAATTGGTAGCTTATGCATGAAGAAGACTGAGAGAACCTGAAGAAAATAAGTGACAATCCAAATCAAAATCGAAGATAAAGGCTAAATATTATTCATGTAAGAAGTATGACTATATTAAACAGCATTGTCCAAAACTTAGAAAGATAAAGTCTTCTAATATGATAACAGTAATAACAAATGATACTTCTGAGAATAGTACAAATAAAAACGTTCTTAAGATATCTATAAAAGTTAGCACTTTTGATGAGTAATTTTTAAATTTTGATAGTTCTTATTATGTTTGCTTTAAAACGAATTGGTTTAACTTTTATGAGGAGAATAAAAAAGAAGTTACTATTTAGTTAAGCGATAATTTAGCTTGTGAAATTATTAGTATCAGAACAATCAAAATTCAAATATTTGATGGAGCATTTTACACGCTAACTAAAGTGAGGCATGTTCCCAAGATACAAAAGAATCTAATTGCACTTGATGCATAAGACTCAAAAGGCTATATTTATTCAGTGAGAGATAGAGTCATGAATGTGACATACGGTATTAGAATCTTGATGAAGAGAGAGAAGTATAAAAATATTTATCAATTGGTATAGAATACTATTATAGATGGAGTTCTGATGGTTATAGCGGTAAAAAAGAAAAGTGATACTCAAATTGAGTTAGCGGATGATAGACATTCTTCCTGAATTACTTTTGCCATGACAGCAAATATAAATCATTCAAAAGACTTACAAAAGTATAAGGTTATAGGCATGAAGCACGAATTTGAGATTGGCTCGAACTCGCATCTTTTAATTAGCTAAACAAGTTAATAGCCCAAGGGAGGGGCTGGATGAAAGATGTTGGTTGAAGTTTCGTGATAGTCCGGAGTTTAAGTCAAGGTAGAGATTATTGAGTTTAGATGTCTTAAAATTATATTGGAGTTTAAGTTAAAGTAGAAATCCAAAATTAAATTTGGATTTATGTTTGATTTTGAGTACCTATTATGTAATATTATGAGTTATAATTAAAGTAGAACTCAAATTCAATAAATGTCTATAAATACTCTAATAATACATAGAGTTTAAGTATAGTTCTAAGGTTGAAGTAGAAAGAAATAGAATGAGAATGAGAAAGAAAAAGTGTCAGATTTCGTGTATAGGTCTTCTTGGTATTTTTTAGTAGTTTCTCGCAGTGATTTTTTATGGTGCTCTCTTGAAGATTTTCTTTAAAGGCGGAGGCATCACCGAAGTTTACTAAAAAAATTTAGTTGAATAAAAAAAATGAAGTATTTTTTGTAAACTCTTGTAAAATTTATTAATAGTGGATTTTTCGCTCTCCTTTAGATGTAATTTGATTTTGGATGAAATACATATCTCATTGTATCTCTTCTTATTTATTTTATATTATATTTTATTATATTATATTTGATTTTTTATATTATTTGAAAATAAGGTGATGTGAAATTTTCGCTACAAATCATAATACACACTCCATGTTTGCCGGTTATCGAGTACCAATAACTAACTCGCTTAGCAAACAAGTTCTAACTTGGGAATTGCTCTGGATGGCACGAGAAGAGGTTCGAGAAGCGGTCGAACCTGTGAATCTCATCTATAGAGTTCTCCGGTGGTAGCGGATCCCTTAATGCATTGTGCCGAAGGTGATGAAGCACCACCTTCTGGAACTTATTCTGTCCTGCAAAGGCGATTAAATGGCATTGAATTTGGAATTTGTCCACGCATTTAGGTGGTGTTGGTTTAAATTCTGTATAGGAAAAATTGATGTAATTCTCAGAATTAAAGATCCGATTTTAAAATTTCAGTATTTAAATACATTTAAAATTCTCAGAATTGCTGAAATTACATAATTCCAATCATTCTCACTTCCTCAAATGAATTCCGCTCGGAGAGAGCGGAAAATGCAAATTCCATGGGAAATTGCGTGGGGCTCATGGGTCTGATTTGTTGACATGAACTCTTAAATCCACATTTCCGGATGGGAATTTGAGTTTTCTTCTTCGGCCTTCTTCCCTGATGCGATAACCGCTGAGAAGAACTCCGAGCGGTGATTTCTAGTGCCATTTGGTCCGCCGGCCATGCTCCTCCATGTTCTCGACACCGTTGAGGCTCTCCTCTCTTTTCTCTCACCTCCAAGCTAGAGTTTTCCCCGATGCGGATGGGCTCCTCTTTGTGGTGATCTGCAGTGTCGTTTGATCCGTCGACTGTGCTCTGTTGTGTGCTTAATACCATTGAGACTCCCCTCTCTCCGAGCTAGGGTTTTCCGCGATGTGGTAACTACCCATCATCTCTCTTCGTGGAGAGGAATTGGAGTTAGGGCACTTCCCCGAAGCCAAGTTGCTCTTCTCCCAGGTGAGAATTTTGCTTTCGGATAATAAAAAAGCAGTGATCTGTAGTTATTTGTTATTAATTTGGTTCGTGAAATCTTTGCGTCAGGCTATTGATTTGGAGCCCTCCGGAGGTCTGCATTTAATTTATGGAAGCAGGTTTTCCATTAATTTGTAGATTTTTCAAAAATTTGTGATTTCCTTTGCTTATGAGTGAGAAAGTAGAATTGTTTAATTTTTTTTTCCTTTTGTGTGTGTGTGTGTGTAGGTCGATGGCAAGATTAGGCATGGGAGACAAAGCTGGTGCTCTGGAAGATGCAGAAGGGGCAGCCAAGATTAATCCTAAATATCACAGGTACTAGAGCTATATACTAGTTTAGTTATTGCATTCAAGTTTAATTATTTCTCTACTTCCATTGAATTGTAAATTTAGTTCATAATTCATCAAAAATAAAGCATAAACTAGAGCGAGGCATTTAGAAGATCACAACTGTAGTTTAGACAGAGTCGATCATTCTTGTTACTGCTTGCATTTTCTGAGAACATTGAATTTCTTGTAAAAACATTTTTATTCTGAACATATCGTAACTAGTTTGATACATTGTGGGCTTTATGTAATTAAATCTTACATCTCTCATCTATCACAGGCTCGGATTGCAAAGCTACAATAGAAACTTGTGTCAGTAGAAGCATCCTAAGAAATCTTTGGCTTGATAGAGAAGCATGGCTGAACTCGGAGATTCTCAGTTTGAACTTAGCAAAAAAACAACACCTTGGTCAGTAAATCCTTTCAGCGGGCATTAAAAATTTTCTGAGAATAACATATGAGATGGATCACCAGTTTTCCTTGTATGACCAGCAGTATTTATTAGTGCTTCCGTTGTGTGTATATTTTGATCTTAATGTAAGATTTATTTGCAAGTCAAATGACCTACAGAATCAGTGCTTCATATAAATGATGTGAATGATGTAGTTTTATGTCTATTTGTATATTCAGGGAATAAATCTCTCCCAGCTACTGTTGGTTAATTTTGGTGTAATTTTGAATCGTGCGACCATCTGTTACATGATATTCTCTTCAAACATATATAATTGCCATTGGACATGTATAATGACCAGAAAACAGGCAAATTTTTGGTAGATATATGAACAAATATATGCAAAAATGAAAAACATTAAATGTTAAAAAATAAATAGACACCAAAGATTTATAATGATTCTGCAATGTCATTCATCAAACTCGAATGACAGTTTAATTACGGTTTAAAATTCAAGAACTAAAATCTTCAGAAACTCACAAAAGAATTATCCCCTAATCAAGAAAATCTCACATTCATACTGCAGGAACCCTAGTAATATCGTAGCCATTCTAATTTTTATCTAATAAATTGTTTAGAGGTATTTCAATTAAGTTTAGATAACTCAATATAAATAAAAATCAAATTGTATAATCCCAAATATTTTTTTCTTAAACCATTAATATTTTGGCATCTCTACTATTGTAATTATTAAGGTGTAACTTAATTTCTTAATTTGTATATAAATATTTAATTAGTGGCACATTAATTAAGTTCATAAGATATATATAAATAAAATCTAAAATTCATAAGAAAATAGGGGTAAGTTCACTTATTTGGAAATGGGTGAGTATATTCTTAATTTCATCTTCAATCAAACACTGAAATTTAGAATTGATAAATTTCATTAATTTCGTTTCCAAAATAAACAAAAGAATTACGGAATTGAGAAATTTCATATTACTCAATTCCAAATAAAAAATATTTATTTAAAAATTAAAATTGTTTAATTTTTTCAATTTCTTAATTTCGGAGTCGAAATTAAATCAAATGCACCTTAGTTTATTTTTTTTTCTAGGCAATGCTTTTCACTTCGTTTTTCTTCTTGCAATTTATCTTTTGGCAACCATATTTTGACTTCTTCTTTTATTTATTTGCATTGAGGGGCCATCATTGTTTTGGTGAATGCAAGCACGGATTATGGATCCTTGCATGGCATGGTGCAAGTTAGGGTGGTTAAACTGGGTGTACTTCACCGAGATGAGGGTCGGATTGGTTAAGATTCAGAACCCTCAACAGCGAATGCAAGCGTGGATTATCCAAATATGAATTATACTCCTGAAAAACCAAATGCGAATTTAAAAGTCAGTATACTTCTGTATTGGCATCCAGATTCGTAAAAGCAAACTTAAATATATATTTTTTTAAAAAAAAAAAAAAAAAAGTAGATTAATGTCTGAATGGCACTTGATTCATTTTTTATGACCAACCAAACGGAAAACTACGTGCATGAACAAAAGAGAATATCTAAGTATAGCAAAGAGTCCGACTTCAATCATCGAGGATTAGTTACAACCCTTCAAATCATGCACTACATTTGTCAAGCACAATGTGACAAATACAAATTCCGAAATGGTAGTGGATAGTTTATTGAATTATCTCTTTGCAAACCATTTTTTTTTTAAACATGATTCATATTTCTATCAAAAGATTTTTTTTTTTTTTTTATCGATGACTTTTTGTTTTGTTCGTTGACACAAAATTTATATAAAATAATTTAAATTTATTTTATCCGATCTATTTTTTGTTGGGAGAACGATGTGATGAGTCCACCTCGAGGTGCAAAAAAACCTCTAAAACTTTTTAAAATTTTTAATTAATTTTTTTTGTTTTTAAAATTCTTTATAACCTCTTGAAAATTTTTAAAATTTAGAAATAGCCCTGAAGTATTAACCTTCCTAATGGAGGTGTGAGTTTATTACTCTTAACAAATACTTTACATTGTATAAAAACGCTTTTTCCTTATATATACATAGTTTTCTCATATATAAGTTTAATACTTTAAGTATTTATATTTGAGATAAAATATGTATATATGAAATAAATAATTTATATATAATGCATAACATTTATAAATAATGATAAATTATATTTTTTTTATTTTGAAAATTAATTATTACATAGATTGATTTTGAATTTCAGAAATTTCTTGACATTGATAAAAAATTTCAACAATATAAAGGACTAATTAAAAATTTTCTAATAGTTTTCTCATATATAAGTTTTTACCTTTCATATAAATACTTTAAGTATTTATATTTGAGATAAAATATTTATATATCAAATAAATAATTTATATATAACACATAATATTTATAAATAATGATAAACCATATTTTTATTTTAAAAATTAATTATTACATAGATTGATTTTAAATTTCAGAAATTTTCTGACATTGATAAAAAATTTCAAAAGTATAAAAGACTAATTAAAAATTTTCTAACTAAGGATGTCAATTTAATTCGTAACTCGTGAGCATTATGAGCTCGGCTCAAATTTATCTCGATTTATTTTAACGAGCCGAGCTTGAGATAAACCAATCTTATTTAATTTTATGTCCAGAGCTTATTTATTTTTTTAGTATATAAAAATATATTTTTAAAAATATATCCTATAACATATAATATATAACATATATTTTATTATATAAATGTGATATTATAATTGATATAATTTTTTAGCCTAAATGTTATTCTATTAGCATATTTTTTATAATATTCATAGTACCGTTTTGTTCGAGATCGGGATCAAAACCAATATCAAAACTAATGAACCACTTTTATAAACTACTATCTTTTTATCAAAATTAATACTTCAATAATTTAAAGTTCGAAAAACTATTTAATTTTTTATAATAATTTAATTTAATAACAATGTAAAATAAATAATATTAATTTTTTAAAAAAATAATTTTGAAAATGGATGATTTTCTATAAGGCTGATCTCAAACTAAACGGAGCCCATATCTTTAGGTGTTATATATTATTAGTATTACCTATAAATTTTTTGAAATTTAATATTTTTTATTATGAATTTATGAATTGTGATATATGATATTGTGGTTGATATGTTTTGTATTTTTTTATTTTTTGAAATCATTTTAAAGTGAATTAATTAAAATTAAATTTTAAAATTCAGATTTGAGCCGAGTTTGGCTCTGACTCGAACTCGGCTCATTTGAACTCAGATTAAGTAGCATAAACTTAGAGTAAGCTGAACTCGAGCTCAATTTTCCAAACTTAGCTTAAACTTGAGCTGCTATTTTTGAAACCGAGTTGAATTCGAGTTGGAGTCGGTTCAACTGGGCTTGTTTTGTATGCCTACATGTGACCACATGATCCTTATTAAAAATATGTCGATTATTGAAATACTTTTTTATTTCTGTTGGACAAGGTTGCTTTTGGACGTGTTGAGAAGATGTGCTTTCATTAGAAACGAGCTAATATGGAGAAACGTTGATCACCCGATGGCTTGGAGAGTGACATAGAAAGCCAAGGAGGTCTGGTCGTAGACCATGAGAACGATTTGTGTGGTTTTTTTTTTTTTTTTTTTAAGCAAGAGTACATGATGACTCTCTTAACCATTGTCTTTGCAAAACCATCTCCGTTTGTCACACGAGGGTTTGGCTTGAAATTTTTTGAGAGAAAATTATTAATAACCTCATAAATTTTTTTAAAAAAATTTAAATCAACGCTTTTAACCTTCAACTTTACCAATCCCCCTACTTTTTTAAAAAAAAACATAGACAATAATATAAATCTATATTTTAAGTTTTGATTTTAAAATCAGTTTCGACATTTCACCAAAATTAATATATTTTGATTATTTCATTTTAACTATTTTAACAAGATTTCACGCATTTCATAATCATAAAAATACTAAATTTTTAAAATTATTTTTTTTCGTGATCTCAATTAAAATATTTCCTTTTTGGTCGAAATTAAAAAACTTGATATTAACAAATATTACTCATAATGCATATAAAACTCTAAATATAATTTGTTATATTTGTAGATTAATAAATAATGAAAAAAATTGAATGTATGCCCTTCAAATCATCTATAATTATCTTTATACTCCTCAAAACCTGAAAATTATTCCTGCGCTACATGGACACCACATGGACACCACGTGGACTAGGCATAAATCTTCACGTCCTGCATTGACTATTTTGTCCCTCTATACTTCTTTCAATATGATGGTCTTTTCTCTGGAAAGCAACCCAAAATTTCCTAATGCATGGTCATGTTTCTGTTAATGGTCTTGCACTTTTATGGATGCATCCCTTTATAGTTTGAATTTACACTTTTCTAAAATAGATTTTTCAATTTCCTAAATGGACCCTACTTTTGAAATTTGTCAACATAAATACAAAATTTCCAAGTAGACCTTATATTTTTCTAGTGAGGCTCTTATTCAAAATGTATTGAATTGTCCACCATGGACCCCTTAGTTTTTGAATTTACATTGATGTTCAAAACTTTTACTAACAAAAGCTCTTCTATTTAGCAAATACACCTCTTATTTCTAGTATTTAGAAATGCCATTTTTTAGAAATCCCTGTATTTTTGTAAGTACTCCTTAATTTGAAAATTAACGCAATTCATATATTTTCAATAAATATTTTGAAATTTTATGAGCACACTCGATTTTAAATTTATACATGTTCAATTATTTTGGAACATATTATTTTAAATTTTATAAATACACCTCTGCATTTTGTCAAGAAGCCGGTACCTTAGTTGGGAGCTTGACATGGGAATCAGATCAACGCCTCATTAACTTACCATCTCCACTAATGGCTAAGAGAGAGACAATAACCACGTGACTTGATATTTGTGCATGTTTTCGATATAGACACGATAATCAATGCAAGATATTAAATGCTAAGATCACTATCAACAATGAGTATTTAATGAGATAATATCAATTATCACCACCACGTGATAGAGTTAAGTTTTCTATTATCACCCATCAATAATATTGATGGCGACAAAAAAGATAAGGAGAGGGCTTCTCAGAATCTGACTAACAAAACCACCATAGGACTACCTTAAATCTCACCTATTTCTCTCTGATCATATCATGCGCAACCAATTATATAAGCCCTCAAAGGGCTATAGGTGAAGGTTTATGTGTTCTTCGTTCTAAACATAGTTTTTTTTTTATAGAGTTATGCGTTTTTTTTTCTAAGCATAATTTTTCTTATACACACTCAACCATTGTTTGACTTGATCATTGGAGAGTCTTTGTTGAAGACCCACCTTTAACTTAGGCTTGTCTTGCAGGTGAAAGTTTGAGTTATAACATTCCAAAGCTTAAATCAAATCTGATATTGAACTAAAGTACTACTATTTCATGCTCCATCATTTAGCATTAGAGGAAGAGTCACTCACTAACTTTCACCATGCATTCACAACCCAACAATGGGAGCCCCTATGGGTCCAGACCAACTCTAGATGGGGTGACTCAAGGTGAACCTATCTTCAAAGAAGAGTCATTATGTCGTCTTGTGAGCATTTCCTTCGCTTTTGTAGAATCTAGGATGAAGGGTGCAACAACCCTTCATCACCAAGTCACCTAGCTATCTTCAAACATGGAGATTGCAAATCACTTGTAACTTCATTGGCACACTCCAACACCGAAACCCCCCCCCCCCCCCCCCCCCCCCCCCCCGGGAATTTCTAAGATTAATGCAAATCGCCTATCCAATAATCACCTTACATGTTGCGTGAGGTTTATCTCTGCTTGGATCAACCCTTGCCAGTCAAGGGTCTTTCCTGCAGCTAAAGCCCTCTAAATAATGCCTTAGTGATCAAGATTATTATCGCCAACCACTAGGTCAATAGCATCTTGATTGACACTAGGAGTTTCGTGCACATACTCTTTAGTTTAACTCTCTAACGCATGCATGTGGGCAATCATGCCTTGAAGTTATTCGAAGGTCCCCTGACAGGGTTTACTAGTGATTTAGTGACTCTCATCGAGCTCCCCATCACCATTAATGAGGGAGGTAAAAATTCCATGGTGAAGACAAAGTTCACAATTATTTTAGGCCTTGTCACCTACAATGCCATTCTTGGGAGGCTAATCCCCAAACCACTTAGGAGCAATTATCTCTACCTTCCACCTCATGATGAGGTTTTCGATGGACCAAGAGGGAGCACCTAAAGTGAGGGGAACTCAACTGATGGCTAGATGGTGTTATGAAGCTTTATGGGAAAAGACTAGAACTACTCCTAAAGTAGAAGAGCATTGGGAGCCCACAGATAGGCTAGCTAAACAAAATCTCTCCCACTAAAAAGGCGAACCAATGTTAGAGGACCAGACAAAAGAAGGTCAGGCATGTTTGAGGTGATTTTTTGCTAAAATTGAATTTTAATCAAAATATGATCCAAGTTAAAACTTAAATGCCATTAAATTATGACTCAAATACAAATCTCAATTAGATCTAGATCTTAGTTAAATTCGACCGAAGATTAAGTTCAATTTGGATTAGAATGGTTGAGAAATTCGGTCTCAAGCTAAAATGGGTTGAATGGACTAATGTTTAGACCCAAAATTCATCAAATATTTGGAATGAAATAAAAATATAAAATCTTTGTAAATAAGTCTCTGAACCAACTATATTTTTAGAAATAGGCCCTTGTTTGAAATTTTCTTACAAGAAAGATCCTTGAAGTTTCAAATTTTCCTAAATAAAATACCTGAAATTTATTAAATTATAATTTGATTTAAATTTTTTGAAAAAAATTGTAAAAATCCCCTAAAAATTCATTGTCTAGAAATAGTATATATTTTAAATTTTTTATTAAGAAATAAATCCTAATTCAAGGAATTACATATCAATCAAAAAAAAATTTTTTAGAAATACAATTCTATCACCATAATCACACAATATTTCAAAATCGATCTAATAAGAAATTTGATTTCGAATCTTATTAATCCTATAAAATTAATGAGAATCTGTAAACAAAAAGAAGGAGATCAACAAACTATCATACTAGGAAGAGGAGAGAGATTCTATTAATTAAGGATGTGAAGTAGAAAAGTGGGTACCTTCTTACTTTCCTATTTTTTATTTGGCCTTCTTCACCTCTTTTTGGTTCTCTTAGTTCTCAATGAAGCCCTGCACCACCGCCCATGCCTCACCCGACCTTTTCGTCCTCTCCCTACTCCCTCCTCTGACTTGTGCATCTTTCTTGCACTGCCGAGCTCTTAACTATACCATAAGGCATACCTCAACTGAAGCACAACCAGCTTCGCTATCGCACCGACCACCCGAGCTCCACCCTCTGCCCACACCCGCGATCTCTCTCACAGTTGTCTACAGGGGCTTGTGCCCGAATCTGGCCTGGATTCGATGGAGAAGGGCCTAGCTCTCCCTTGATGGAGAACAAGATGAAGGAAAGGGGAGAAGCCCGTTCGCATCTTTGGCGAACCCCGCAAGCACCAGTAGCCAGAGATTTCTCCTCCAGCCCTATTACCCTGGCCTCCAGCTCTGCTGGCCACCAGCCTGCCCCGCCGCTGCCCCGACCTCAAGCTCCGCAGGCTCCTGGCCTATCCCGTCGCTACTCCGGCCTCGCTTGCTCCGCCCGCAGCCTATCGGCCCACCATCTTCCTCACGCCTACCTGGCCCTGAACTCTACTTACTTCGCTCCCATCCTCCAACCTATCCTGCCGTTGCCTCAGCATTGCCCGCTCCCCCCACAGCCCGCCATCTTCCCCGCGCTTGCGTGGCCCTGCACTCCACTGGCTTTGCTCCTATCCTCCACCGTCTCCCCACTCACCATGCCCGCCAACCTCGCCATCCACCTTGAGCCGGATCCCGGCTTCTTGAGCCTCGCGCCGCCACCTCTGCTACTGGTCGTCGGCGATCTTGGCCGAATCTGGTTGAGGAAAGCGCTGGGCCACCATGCCCGGGTAGGGTTCGGGTGAGGAGGAATTGAGAGCACGAGCAAGAAAGAAAGATGGAGAAGAAGAGAATAATAATAATAATAATAATAATAATAATAATAAAAGAAGAAAAAAGTTATTCGCTATGAAAAAAATAGGAAACTTGGCTTCATTTTGTATATTCGGTGCTCTCCGTCCAAACTAGTCTTTCAACTTACATCTAAATTATTGTTCGAGCTCACATCCTAATCAGTTTTAGAGTAGAACTCAAGTTAATTTTCAAATTTGCAACTAAATTAGTCTTCAGATTTGTACTCATATTAACTTTTAGACTCATACTCAACTAGTCTTTGGGGTTACATTCAAATCAGCTTTTAGAATCACACCTAAACTAATCTTCAGAATCATAACTAAATCAGCTTTTAGACTTGTATTCATTTGGCCTTTAGGCTCGCAATTAAGCTAAATTTCGGGTTCGCATTTATATCAGCCTTCATGCTCACACTCAAACTAACTTTTAAGCTTATATTCAGCCAACCTTCAAACTCATACTACTAAGTCAGTCTTTGGGTTCACATCCAACCAGCTTTTAGGTTTACATTTAGCCAGCCATCGAGCTTGTACTTAGCCAACGTTTAGGCTCGTCACTATGTCAGCTTTTGGGCTTGTACATAACTAGACTTTCGGTTCACATTCAAACCAATCTTCAGGCTTGCACTCAACCATCATCTAGCTCAAACTTAAGCAAAGCTTCAAGCCCACACTTAGCCAGCTTTTGTGCTCATATATAAGCAAGCTTTCGACTTTGCACTTAAGCTAGTCTTTAATCTCGCACTCAATCAACCATTGGGCTCACACTAAAGCTAGTCTTGGGCTCACATTTATCCAGTCTTCGAGTTCACACATAACTAGCTTTTGGAATCGTATTCAAATTAGCCTTTAAGCTCACACTCAGTTAGCCTTTGGATTCACACATCTAAGCCAACTTTTGAGCTTATAAACTAAGCTAGCCTTTGGATTCGTACATCTAAGATCAGCCCACAGAGTTACACAAAATTATCATAATAAAGACATTAATAAGATATAATTATAATTGAAAACTACTCAATTGTATTTTATTTTTAAAAGCATTAAATGGTATCAACAAAGGACATCCCCACCCCAACATGCACCACTATCTTGAGAGAAGGATCAGTTGTTCGTATACTCAGTCGATGTTCAACATAGGAGAAATCGAAGCTTAGATTAAGTTTGAAATCATGTCTAAAGTCATCCAATTCAAGAGAGCACCTACTAGCTTACTGACTAGTATTGCAGTTGCACAAAGTACCAGTTCACCAACTAGTGCTGAAGTTATACAAGATGACTCTACTTCTTGCCTTCTATCAAGGGGAAAGAGACCCAATATCGTTGTTTCCAATGAGATGAGTCAATCCAATGAAGAGCCATAAGCTATGCCTCAACCAGCATGGGCATCCATCTTCCAAATGTTAGGCACACATGCTTAGTCATGATCAACTTCACTCTACTCCCAAGGAGGAGCAACCAAAAAGCAAGTCCAAACATATGTATGGATTAAGGAGAACCCATCCTGAGTATCACAAGCAAAGAAAAGATTGCTAGAATTTTCAGTAGACTTGGAAAACCTACCCCTTGATCCAAGTCAATAATCACCATCCCCATCTCTAATTCTTTCATCCTATTAAATAGCTTAGAGAAGGTAAATGTAAGTCAAAGGAGGCATAGTCTTATTTCAAGACTATAGCTAAGGGGCAAATAACTAAATAATAATAATAAGAGCCACCATAAGACTATAACCTATATGAGACCCCAAAAAGGACCATCTATACTATGAGAGTTATTTTCTGTCACAATTTTGGAAGGGATCTTAAGCCCATGCTTCAACCAGCCAAATTCCAAAAGAAGGCTACACGAATAAGACTTATAGATAAGAAGATTCGGAAGAAAGGGCCATTATGACTCAATTTTTACTACCATACAAGAGAGAAGTTAAACTACTCATTCTTTAAGTGAACTCCTAAATGCGACAACCCAACTGATGGGAGAAGTTAGTCGCATTCCAAAACACACCAAACCCAAACTTGACTCTCGAGATGTAGACCATCATGTTCTAACAAAAGCCTTAGTCCTAACCAAAAACTCTAGTGAGGAGATGACCATAGAGAAATTGCGAGAATAGTTGGGACAACAAGAAAAACAGAAAGATGAAGCTCAAAAGAAGGTTATAGAATTGATGGAGATAATGATATAAACGAGATAGAAGCTTGACAAGTTCGAGCAATTAGTCATCTCAGGAAGCTACAGAGATGGCAGAATACACCCCTCGTGTAGATGAAATTCATGAAAATGTAGGCCCTTCACAAGAGTCATTTTCACCAGCAAGGGATACCCAATCCCTAATTTTAGAGATTCCTAACAACAAGAAACTCCTATCATACATAGAACAACAAGTGCAACGAATGATGGCTGCACAACTAAACCAAGGAAGTGACGCATGTATGATAAATAATGTAGGAAAACCATACCCTGATCATCATATGATCGAATGCCATATCCCAAGGGCTATATAGTATGTAATATCAAACAATTTAAGGGTATTGATAATCCTAAACAATACAAGGTCATTTCATGACTCTATGTGGGGATTTAAGTAATAACCTCTCATTGATACTCCACAAATTTTCAGTAAGGTTAACTAAGATAACATTTGATTGGTATGCCGGTTACAACAATAATCCATACAAACTCAGTTGCAAATAAAAAAAAATTTTAAATAAGGTTTAGAGGAGTTAATGACAAGGTAACCATTGTAGACCTCATCACAATACTAAAGAGTGACAATAAATCAGTATTAAATTATATCACATGGTAGAGAAATCTTAGCATTAGGTGTGAACAATTTGTAAGCCAATTTGAGATTATAAATATATTCCTTGGGAATATAAGAAAGAACCGAATGGCATCCTATTTAAGTTCTTCTTCTATCCACACTTTTCAATATCTCATCGTATAGGTCAAGAAGCTGAAAAGGATTGACCCACCAGTCTTAATTAGTTCACAAAAATTTTAAACTAGAAAAAAGATAAGGCAAAGAGAGGGGAGTTGTCTAAAAATGTGAGGGTAGTATTCATAACAAATGAATAGAAGAAACCTACAAATCCTACTACAAATGGAGGTAATTTCCAAAAATTACCAACTCTTAGGAGAGACAGGAAAGTGCAACCATCCAATGCTTTTCAACAGAGACCTAGGAATAAAAACTCTTTTATATAGAGTCTTGGGTCATTCCACTAAAGATTGTTATGCATTCAACAAACGGATCAAAAAGCAATATCGAAAGGGCAAGTGAACTCTCTCAAAGTCAACTTTCTTTGAAATATCCACCAAATACATCAATCACATCACTTTGTTTGAGACACATGAGCCACTTGCTCGACTCCTTTTTAAGAAAAAAATAATAGTATACCCCCAAACAAGAGCACCTTTAGAAAATCTATATCTCCAAAAGATTGAAAAAACTGATAAAGAAAATGATTAAGAACTTTGAAAATCCTAGGATGGTGATAAGAAAAGCTTCATTAGAACAAGCTTTCCCAGCTATTCAAAACATCAAAAAGAAAAACAAAAATTGGGAAAAGAAATTGGTTCAACTAGAGGGATACACGGTTAAGAAATTGGTCATCCAAGAATACATCGATGCTCTGGAAGAATATATTAAAAGAAAAAGAAATCAAGTAACTTTCAAGGAATTTCTTCTCAATGAACTTATAACTTTGCTTGAAGGCTCTAACACTGAAAATAGGAAAGAGGATCTCCCAATGGTAACTTTTACTACCATTGTCACTATTGGAAGCTCAGAATCAGGCCAATCACTAGAGTCATCCCATAATGATGATGAAGTCCAGAGCATAAGATGAGAAGAAGCAAATAAATTTATTGAGCATATCACTGATAAAATGGAGATTCCCATGAGTCTCTTAGTAGGCTATCATCAAGACAACTATATCAGAGTGTGGTTTGCCCATGAATGTGATTATGGCATGATTAAACTATAACTAGATACTATAAAAGATCTAGCCATAGCCAATATGAAATATGTCAGAGGATAAATGCAAGTGTTAGATGAATGCATGTAGGCTATGTTCATATGGAAAGCATGTCAAGTGCAATACCATGCTTTGTGAAGAGATTAATAAGATAGAAAGGATGGTAGCTAAAAAGGCAAAGGCACACAAAATACGCTATATAAATGGCAGAAAATCACCTACCAACCCTCCTTGAGATCAGAATAATCATCCACCCCATCTATCTTAAAAATAGGTTAAGGAAGATAAACACTCTCAAGGATAATCATCTAATTCTATTGCTTTTTGTCGCATGGTGACTCACACAACTAGGATAGTCACCAATAATTAGCCATCCCAATCACCATCAAGTAACCTAGGGATGGATGATCAGCCCATTAGGTTTCATGAAGTCCTAGTCCTATAGCCCGTGGACCCTCTATTGACTTTAGAGGAATTATATATACATGACATGGATGATGAATATGACTCTATATCAGAGTTAGAACAACTTTACAATCACTTTGGGAGGTCCTATACTAGTAAGCACCAAAAGAAGAAGAAGGTATAAGATCAAAATCGATCACCCAATGTAGCAAACCCTCAGGGAGTAATCTCAAAACAATAAATCAAAATTGATGGTGGTTTGAGTGCATGACCAGGTGTTGTGAAAATTTGACTTCCAATAGGCACAAGTCCTTATTGTTAATTACTCTGATAATTATTAAGAATATCCTAAAGTGAAAAATCTACCTAATAAAAATAGAGATATAAAGAAAGAAAGCATGACTTGCTTGATTTAAGAAAAGGTACATGGTTTAAAAAAAGGTATGCCCTCACTTTACAATTTAAAGAATTTAATTCATAATCATGAAAGAATATGAAATAAGAAAATTAGTGGGAATGGCTTGATGTGCCCCATTACCCCTCTCCTGTGCACTTGACCATATGGAGTCTAACTTAGATAGATGCTTGGTTCAATCCTTGGTGGATGTTGATAACTGACCTGATTGAAGGTAGTATCACCAATGGTTTTTGAGATTGGCTAGCTTCAAAGGGAGCATCACTAATGACTTTTGAGATTAGTTAGATTTGAAATATGGTCGAGGGCTTTGAGCATATTATTGGTTGACTTCATTTGATTTGATAATCGATAACCTCATTGGTATGCTATTGATTTTGAGGCATTGCAAATGGCTTTTGGGATTGGATTAGCCAAGCGTCACCAATGGCTTATGCATTGGGTATAGCTTTGAAGAATAGTTGATAGCTTTAAGTGTATTAACAATTAACTTCATTTAATTTAATAGCGTCACCAACGTCTTATGGGGTTGGATATAGCTTTGAAGTGTGGCCAATAGTTTTGAGTGTTTTAGTAATTAACTTCTTTTGATTTGATAGTGTCACCAACAGTTTATGGGGTTGAGTATAATTTTCAAGTATGGCTGATAGTTTTGAATGTATTAGCTATTAACTTCTTTTAATTTAATAACATCACCAATGGCTTATGAGATTAGATATAGCTTTAAAGTGTGAGCAATAACTTTGAACGTATTGGTAATTAATTTTTTTTGATTTAATAACATCACCAATAGCTTGTGGAATTGAGTATTATTTTAAAGTGTGACCAACAGCTTTGAGTATTGATAATTGACTTCCTTTTCCTTGAAAGCATTATCAATGGCATATAAGAATAGGTATAGGTTTGAAGTTGTTTGAGTTAATATTAGCTAAATTAAATCTAATAAAAAAATCTATCAATCAAGGATAAAAATCTATCAAATTAAATCTCAAATCATATCAATCAAGGATAAGATTTAAATCTCAAATTTCATTAAAAATCTAATCAAACCTTGAAAGATCCTCTTGTCCACCTATAAAATCCTCAAGAATCATACCAAAAAGGCAAAGATGAAAATAAATCCTTATCTAATCTCATCAGAAATTAACAAAATTTTTAGTTAAGAAAATTACAATCTCAAATATATCAATCAACAATCCAAATACAAGAATTGATTGCAAAAAAGGAAAACATAATCCAATCAAATCTCAAAATTAAATAAACCAATGATTCTATTTGAAGATTCTCTCAACCCTAAAAAACCTGCAAGAATCAACGCATAGGAGGAAAAAATTAAGCACAAAAATTGGGATGAAAATTAGCATGAAAATCAATGCAAATAAGACAGAAAGGAGGTCAGAAAGACATCATCACGGAGAAAGTCAAGAGAGCATCATCAAGAAAGAAAGGAGATGTAAGGCCTATATTGTTTTCTTTGTCTCCTTTTTGTTTTATTTTTTCAATTTTCTTTGTCCTCCTACGAGGTCCATGCTCTACGTGCTCTTGTTGGTCTCTCACTTTATCACCACTATGGCCACCTATAGCCCCATCTCCTCCCATGCACCAATGGATCACCATCTTCCACAGGCACCATCACCATTGTGGCCACTCATGGCCTCATATTTGCTATGGCATCATCTTGCTCATTGTGCTGAAATATGATCTCAGCATATCTCTTCACCAACTTGAGAAGCTTGAATCTTGAGGCCTATCATTGTGGTCTCTAATGAAAAGAGAAGGAGAAGATGAAGAAGAAGGTGTGAAAAAAAATTTTAAAAGAAAGAGCAACCCATGTAAGAAAAAAAGAAAAGAAAAAAAGGATGAAAACAAAAAAAAAATAAAAAGGGAATTTTCTCACCTTCTTGAACATGCTCCTAACTCTTGACCTAGGGTTAGCTTGCAAGCTCACTCAAAAGTCAACTTTGGCATAGGACTAGCCTACAACTCATCTATAAGCCATTCAGACTAAGAGCCAGTCTGCGGACTCACCCAAAAGTTAACTTCGGCCTTGGACTAGCCTACGAGCTCCCATAAAAGCCATTATGATATAGGGCTAGCTTGTAGGCTTACCCGAAAGATCGGCATGTGGGCTCTCCTAAAATTCTATTTGGACCAAAGCCCAGCTTGTGGGCTTTCTTAAAAAGTCTAATCAGTTCAAGACCATCTTACAGACTCACCGAAAAACCAAATTTTGATTCATGGCTAACCTCTGGGCTCACCTGAAAGTCTAAACTGACTAAAGACAACTTGCAAGCTCTCCTGAAAGTCTAAATCGACTAAAGACTAGCCTATGGACTCACTTAAAAGTTAACACAACTTGGAGTCAGTCCGTGGGCTCATCCAAAATTGTTATAATAGCCTAAGGGCTCTCAAACAAAGTTAAACCATGAACCAATCAAGTTAAATAACTCAATCACATTGAATTCAAGTCAATTTAGCTAAGAAAAAAATGAACAAAACTAAATTAACTCAAACAAAATATCAAATAAATTTAAAGGGACAAAAATAAATGGACTAAAACTAATATAGACTAATAGAAAAGCTCTCTATCAATTGACTACTCTGAACTAGCAAAACTCTGTCAGTTAATTGGTACCCACCCTTAATTGATTGACTAGTTTTGATAAATCAAGAAAACACAACTTCTCTATTGAGCAACCGCTACCTCAACCGAGTGTCTGGTTCTGATAAATGAAGAATAGAATCCCCCTTTATCAGATGCCCAGTACCTAGACTGGTTATCTGATTCTAAGGAACTTGGAATGATACCCTCTTAGTCAATCAACTTGTTTTGATAAAGTCTCAAAAGGAATCCCTCGGGTGGATGACCGATACTTGAACTAGTCATCCAATTCTGACGAACTTGGAATAATACCCCTTTTAGCTAGTCAAATAGTAGCCCAACTAATAATCTATTTCAGTTAGAAAACTGATGATCTGAGGATGAAATTCAACCTTAATTGGGTCAAGCCTTGGTCAGCCCAAAGATGGATTAATTCAGGTCAAATTGATAAACTCAAAATAAAAAAAGTTCAATTTGAACTCCAATTGAGTCAAACAACATTCGATTAAATCAAAATAATTTTGAATTGGACTCTAATTGAGTCAAACCACAATAAATCTGAATTGAAATCCAATTGAGTCGAATCACATTCGAACTAAATCATAATAAGTTTGAATCAAACTCTAAATTGAGTTAAACCATATTAGAACTCAACCACAACAAGTTCAAATAGAACTCTAAATTGAGTGGAATCTCATTTGAACTAAAAATAGAATTTTAAATTGAGTCAAATTACATTCAAGCTAAATTACAATAAATTTGAATAGAAGTCTAAAGTGAGTCAAACCACTATTCAAAGCTATACCCAACACCATAAAGTGTTGGTGATGCTATGAAATCAAAAAAATTAATTGCTAATGCATTCAGAGTTATTAACCACACTTCAAAGCTATACCCAATTTCATAAGCCATTGATGATGTTATGAAATCAAAATAAGTTAATTGCCAACACACTCAAAACTATTAGCTATGCTTCAAAGCTATTCTCAACCCCATAAGCCATTGGAGATGCTATTAAATCAAAAGAAGTTAATTACTAACATACTCAAAGTTGTCAGTAATACTTTAAAGCTATATCCAATTTTATAAGTCATTGGTGATGCTTGGCTAATACAACCCCAAAAGCCATTAGTGATGCCTCAAAATTAACAACATGCCAATAGTTGTCAATTATCAAATCAATTGAAGTAAATCAATAATATGCTCAAAGTCATCGGCCATACTGTAAAGCTAACTAACTCCAAAAGCCATTAGCGAAGATCCCTTCAAAGCAAGCTAACCTAAAAGCCATTGGTGATGCTTCGCTCAAATTAGGTCAAGTTATTAGCATCCACCAAGTGTTGAACTAAGCATCCATCTAAGTTAGACACCATACAGTCAAGTGCACAAGAGAGGGGTAGTAGGGCACATCAAGCCTTTCCCATTTTCTTCGTTATTTCATATTCTTTCACTATTATAAATTTAAATTATTTAAATTATAAAATGAGGGCATGCTCTTACTTAAGTCATGTACTTTTTCATAAATCAATTAAATCATGTTTTTTTTAATGTCATTATTTTTATTAGCTAGGTTTCTAACTTTAGGAGATTTTTGATAATCGTCGGGTAGTTAACAATAACAACTTATGATTGTTAGAAGTCATTTCTCATAATACCTGATTGTACACTCAAATTACCCTACATTTTCATTTGTTATTTTGAAATTGCTCCTTGGGGTCTTCGCTATATCTAGTGTCCGATTTTAATCCCACAAATTTTTTCTCATTTGATGGAACATGATTTCTTCTCCAAGTAGAGAAACCTAACTAAAATAGACACATCAAAACACGAAAAGCTAAAACTTAATGATTGATTTGTCATTACAAGAAAAGGAAATGGCATCATCAAATGACCCTCTTGCCTCAATCTACACCATCATCCTAAGTGATGGGTTTGTGGTTTATCTGATCAACTAGTGATTACCGTGAGGGCAATCAAAGTCCACGAACATGGATCAACTCCTTATCTCCCATTCAAGGGGCAAAGACTTCCCATTTAAGGGGCAAGGACCTATCATCCAGAGGACAAAGACCTCCCATCAAGGGGACAAATATCTCAATCTAGGGGACAATAGCCTCCCATCTAGTTGGTAAAAATCTCCCATCCAGGAGGCAAAAACCTCCCATCAGAGGGGGCAAAAACCTCCCATTTAGTATGCATGGACCTCCCATCCAAGGAGCAAAGACCAAATCCACCTGGCAGCAAAGATCGAGTTTGCCTAATAGTAAAAGGCAAATTTCATTGTGGCAAACCTTAATGATAAACAAAAACTTCATTAGTACAAATAAGGATGTGAATATTCCAGGGACTAATAACTAGGCATAAGTTAATTTTTGACCCCCTATAACTTACCTTGGAAGTAAATACAAGCAATATAAATAAAGAAAGGATTAGTAGGGTGTTTAATTGACTTTGAGATATTAGATCGAACCTAAAGCTATATTTTACAATCCTCACCTCCAACACTACAAGGGCTAAAGGAGAACCATGGAAGAACATGCATTCAACCTTCTTTGGTTAAGAAAGGAGCAATGCCATTTTGTAATACTAGAATGATTAAAGAATGAGTAACTAAATAAAAAAAAAAGGATACTCGCATCAAATCCGAAACATGAAAGAATCAAAAGGATGCATGAGTTTCGAAAGGACAAAAAAAATATTTAGCCTATGATGGAATATTTAGTCAAATCAAAACTGATTAGTCAAGTATGTATTCCATACTTCTTGAGTTAAAACATAAAATAAAAATTTTTCTAAGAGACATAATACAAAATGTTCTCTTAGTATTTAGATGAATTACCTTCTATCTTAAAGGTAAAGTCTCTAAAAGTGAAAGACTAATGCTTGAAGGCAAGAATGGTCAATGATAAAATATGGTGGAGTTGGAATGTTGTACCTCCCCCACCAATTGACACCCTAAGTAAACTTTAGGAATGCAAGTCTAAAAATATGGCAATTAATCTAAAAGTAACTAGACGCTTATTGGGAAAGTCACTTCTAATATAAAAGTGCAAAGATTGAAAGACAACTTCTCGAAAATCTTTTCCTAAAGGCAAAAGATCACCTCCCCCCAAAAATACACAATGGAAAACAAAGTCCCAAATGTACAAATCTCTTATGGAATACCAAACCAAGAGAAGAGAACTCAAAGAGTAGGAATTGGTTGGAATTTATGAACCCACAAACCTTGGATCCTCAAAAGAGGAATGTGATTGCTATAAAAAAAATTAAAATGGGGGATAAAATTAGATCGCATGTCAAAATTAGGAGGACTAATGCAGCCTCATCTCCGTATATTATAGATCAAAAAAGACCACCTAAAGAGTAAGTATTAGATGGTATCTATAAGTGTGTAAATGATAGAAATTGAGAATTAAGAGGCATCTGAGATCAAATCCAAAGTAAAAGAATCAACTAACTAATAGGAACATGGTGAACATGGTGAGGTCGCTAGAAAAATAGGTTCCTCAAAAAAATATTGCACTAGGAAAATGGTCAAGAGGGGAGGCCAATTAATGACCCACCATATTCTAAGACAAAATTATTCTTAAACTTTAATAAGCCAAATCAAGTAGGAGGTCTTAATCGAAGATGGAAGGATATTCCACATGTCTACTAAAATATTTTCAAAAAAATGGATCTCTACAAATTTTTCTTTCAAAAATAAGTGCAAACACATATGTTTTGCATCATTTACTTCTTCTAGCAACAAAAGAATCACTTCATAATGTTACTTTTCTTAAAGCTCATGCACTAATCTAACATTCTAGAATATGACTCTATGAAAGCAATAGATTCCTGCTCCATTCTCTATTTTATCTCTCTATACATGACGAGATATCGAGGCGTTGTATGAATGACAAGGTGAAGAAGCTTCAAGGTTTTCCTCGAGATAACCCCCAAACAATCAAAGTCAAATTATTTAGACTGACTGGTTAAGATGTTAATCACTATCTAAAGTGATGAAATTGGGGGCAGATCTTCCCCTTTTGGGGCCACTCCAATATATATTAGGATTTCTTCCCCCAATTGTCATCAAAGTGGCAGTAGAAGTAGGTTCTAGACTATTAAAAAAGAAAAGTGGAACTCCTTTTGATCAAAATAGGATATTTTTCTCAAAAACAAGTACTATACTCCTTTGTTATTCTATGCAAGGATAAAAATGGAAAATGCTTACATCTAAGCATTCGAGCATATGCAATAGCTCTTTTCCAAAAATACAAGATGATGTCAGGAGGTATGTTGATTGAGCATCCATTGAGAATGCTCAATCAAATATGAAATCCATCCTCTCATGAAAGAAGATGGTAAAAGTAAAGTAAAGTCTTCACTTATTCAAATGCTTGAGGAAAAGCATGGTATTGAAGCATTTAAAGTGCACAACTAATTCATTGGGCTAACACTTAGTAAGATTTTCATTCTTCCACCATCAAATGGTTGCAAACAAGAAAATCAAATCCCATCATCAAAATCTCACCATGGTGACATGTAACCAAGGGATCAAAATATGAATTGATCAAGGATTCCAAACCCCCACCCCCCCCACCCCCCACTACAACCAACCTCAAAATAGTACCGGCCACGTACAATTTTCTTCCCAATGCTTAAAAGGAAAGTTAAATGGATAATTAAGATGTCAATTATCATGATATTCAAAATCCATGGCATCAAGTCAAAATTCATGAAATTCTTAACAAAAATTTCAAGTGGGCCACTTATATAGTGGTAAAATCAAGCATGCTTTCATGTAGAATCAAGTCTACTTCTACGTAGCAAATTAAAGCCCATTTCATGGGGTGATCAAACTTGCATTTACATAGTGAATTAAGCCCACTTGCATGTGGAAAATTAAGCCCACTTTCATGTAATAAACCAATTCTATTTTTCTTGGCGATCGAACTACATTAATATGGCAAACAAATTTCATCATGTAGGCAATCAAACTTGCATCCACATGGCAAATTAAGTCCACTATTATGTGGCAAATTCATTCCATTTTGTGAGGCAATTGAGCCTACATTTACATCCAATCCACATTCATGTGGTAAATTAAATCCACTTTTATGTGTCAAACCTAGCCTATATTTATGTGGCAAAACAAGTCCACTCTCACATGGCAAATTAAGCCCGCTTTCATGTGATAAATCAAGTCTACTTTTACATGACAATCTAAGTCCACTTTCACATAGCAATCCAAGCCCACTTCCATATGACAACAAAAGTTTACTTTCGCATGACAACTCAAGTCCACTTTCATGTGGTAAGTCAAGCTTATTTTCCTGTGAAAATCCAAGTCCATCTCACGCAGCAGTCCAAGTCCACTTCCATATGACAATTAAAGCTCATGTTGCATAGCAATCAGCCTGCATCTATATGAAAAATTAGGTCAACTCTTATGTGGCAATTCAAGTCTATTTTTACATGGCAATCAAGCCTGAATTTATGTGGTAATCCAAATCCACTTTCACATGGTAAATTAAGTCTACTTTCATATGGCAAGTCAAGTTCACTTTCACATGGTAAATCAAATTTATTTTCACATGGCAAACCAAGTCCACTTTCAAGTGACAATTCAAATCTATATAGTCAACTCTTGGAATATTGGCATAGGGGCAAGTATATAAAGATTGTTCATACCGTCTCCTCTCATCAAAACTCGAGAAGAGGATGTGAAGAGGACACTTCATTTGAGTTAAGTTTAACTAAAATTAAATCTCATAAAAAAAAGCTAGAATAGAGGTTTGAATGCCACTAAAAATACATTGCATTGGTCACCACTTGGTGGCATCCAGTTCTGGCCTATAGTCATTTGGTTCCCAAAATCGGTTGAGAAATTCTTATGAACTAAGACTTGCTCCTTAATTGGTCGGTCAATATTAATGAGCCAAGACCTAACATCTCTATCAGCCGATCAATTCCTCAATCGATCATCTAATATGGCCTAGGATCAATGAATCAACATAAGTTTTTGAAAGAATCCTTATCCAATCTCATCAGCAATCAATAGAATTTCAATCAAGATTATAATCTCACATCATATCAATAAAAAATAAGATTCAAATCTCAAATTTCATTGAGAATCCAATCAAAACTTGAAAGATCCTCTTGGCCACCTATAAAGTCCTCAAGAATCAAACCAAAAGGGTAAAGATGGAAATGAATTCTTGTCCAATCCCATTAGAAATAAATAGAATTTTTAGTTAAGAAAACTGTAATCTTAAAATATATCAATCAAAAATCCAAATCTGAGATCTAATTGTAAAAAAAGAAAACATAATCCAATCAAATGTCAAATTCAAATCAATCAATGATTTGATTTGAAGATCCTCTCAACTCTATAAAAACATGCAAGAATCAACACAGGATGAAATTAAGCACAAAAATTGGGACAAAAATTAGCATGAAAATTAGCACAAACCAAAGAGAAAAGAGATCAGGAAGACATTATCAAGGAGGGGATCAAAAGAGCATTGTTCGAATAGAACTCTAGATTGAGTCAAACCACATTCAAATTAAACCATGACAAGTTTGAATTGGGCCCCAAATTGAGTCAAATCATATTCAAACTAAACTAAAATGAGAATTCTAAATTGAGTTAAGCTATACTTTAAATCTACACCCAACCCCATAGGTCGTTGATGATACTATCAAATCAAAACAAGTTAATTGCCAACACGCTCAAAGCTATTAGCCATGCTTCAAAACTATATCCAATTCTATAAGCTATTGGTGATGCTATCAAATAAAAAAAAAATTAATTGCTAGCATGCTTAAAGCTATCGACCACACATTAAAGCTATACCCAATGTCATAAGCCATTGGTGATACTATCAAATTAGAAGAAGTTAATTTTCAACATGCTCAAAGCTATATAGAACCCCAAAAGCCATTGATGATGCTATAAAATCAAAACAAGTTAATCACTAACACACTCAAAGCTGTCTATCATACTTCCAAGCTATACCCAAGCCTATAGGTTATTGCTTATGCTATTAAATCAAAAGAAGTCAATTGCTAATACCCTCAAAGCTATTGGTCATACTTCTGTGGGATTGAAATTAGCTACCTAGGATAACAAATACCCTAGTGAGAAATCTTGAAATGGCAAATAATAATGTAGGGAGGTTTAAGTGCGTAATAAAGTATTATAGAAATATGACTTCCAACAGGTGCAAACCTCTATTATTAGTTACTCCAACGATTGTTAGAAATCTCCTAAAGTAAGAAATCTAGCTAATTAAAATAGAAATATGAAGAAAGAAAGCATTATTTGATTGATTTAAGGAAATGTATGTGGCCTAAGAAAGAGCATGTCCTCACTTTATAATTTAAGGAATATGAAATAATAATGAAAGAATATGAAATAAGAAAGGAAGCGGGAAAGGCTTGATGTGCCCCACTGCCCCTCTCCCATGCACTTGATTGTATGGAGTCTGACTTGGACAAATGCTTGGTTCGATTCTTGGTGGATGCTAATAACTTGATCTAATTTGAAAGAAGCATCGCCAATGACTTTTGGGATTGACTATCTTCGAAAGAAGCATTGCAAATGTCTTTTAGGATTAGCTAGCTTTAAAGTGTGACCAATAGCTTTGAGTTTACTATCAGTTAACTTTTTTTGATTTGATAATCAACAACCTCATTGGTATATTATTGGTTTTGAGGTGTTACTAAATAGTTGTTGGCATTGGCTTAGCCAAGCACCACCAACGGCTTATGAGATTAGGTATAGTTTTGAAGAATGGCCGTCAGTTTTGAGTGTATTGGTAATTAACTTTTTTTTTATTTGATAGCATCACCAATAGCTTACGGGATTGGGTATAGATTTGAAATGTACCCGAAAGCTTTGAGCATATTGGCAATTAATTGCTTTTAATTTGATAGTGTCACTAATTACTTATGAGGTTGGGTATAGTTTTGAAGTATGGCTGATGGCTTTGAGTGTATTAGCAATTAACTTCTTTTGATTTGATATCCTCACCAATGGCCTATGTGATTGTATATAACTTTGAAGTGTGGTTTGACTCAATTTAGAGTTCTATTCGAACTTTTTTAGTTTAGTTCAAATGTGATTTGACTCATTTTAAGGTTCTATTTTTAGTTTAAATGAGTTTTGACTCAATTTAGAGTTCTATCTGAATTTATTGTAATTTAGTTTGAATATGATTTATCTTAATTTAGAGTTCTATTCAAATCTGTTGTGATTTAGTTCCAATGTGGTTCACCTCAATGGGATTTCAATTTGGATTTGTTGTGGTTTGACTTAATTAGATTCTAATTTGAATTTATTTTTGATTTAGTTTGAATATTGTTTGTCTCAATTGGAGTTCAAATCAAACTTCTTTTGATTTTGGGTTGACCCAATTTGACCCAAATTGATTTAGGTTTGGATAGACCAAGGCTTGACCCTATTAAGATTGAAGCTAATCCACAAATCATTAGTTTTCTAACCAAAATGGATAATTGATTGGGCTACCAGTTGATCAACTGAAAAGGGTATTATTCCAAGTTCCTTAGAACTAGGCAATCGGTTTGGCTACCGATCGTCCACCAGAGGGATTCACTTTAAGGTTTTAGTAAAATTGGTTGATCGATTAGTATACCAGTCGACCAACCAAGAGGGTATCATTCCAAATTTCTTGAAACTAGACAACTAGTCTAGGTACCAAGCATCCAACAAAGGGGGAACTGTTCTTCATTTATTAGAACTAGATGAGTAGTTGGCATACTCGTCGCTCAACATAGAACTTGTATTTTCTTGATTTATCAAAACTGATTGACCAGTTAAGGGTACCAATCGACTGACAAAGCTTCACTAGTTTAGAGTAGTCGACCAGCAGAGTGCTTTTTTTGCTTATCTGTATTAGCTCCAATCCATTTGTTTTTGTCCCTTTAGGTTCATTTGGTATTTTGCTCGAGTTAATTTGATTTTGTTCATTTGTTTTTAACTAAGTTGACTTAAATTCAAGGTGATTGAGTCATTTAACTTGGTCAATTCATGTTTATCAATTTTGACTTGGTCAAGAGTCTTGGGCTATTATAATGAGTTTGGGTGAGCCCGTATGCTAACCCTGATTCATGTTTACTTTCAAGCTAGCCTATATGTTGGTCTTTAGTCAATTTAGACTTTGAGGTGAATTCACAGGTTGGTCTTTAGTTAGAATTTGATTTTTAGGTGAATTGGACTTTTTGGATGAGCCCACTGCCTAGCCTTTGGGTTAAATAGACTTTTAAGCGAGTCTAATAGACTTTCAAGCAAGTTCATAAGCTAACCATTAGTCCGAATAGACTTTCAAGAGAGTCCAAAAGTTGGCCTTTAGCCCAAATTGAAATTTGGGTGAGCCCACAGGATTGCCTTTGGCTGAATCGAATTTTGGACTAGCTCGTAGGCTGACCCTAGGTTAGAATAGCTTTCAAACAAGCCTAAGAGCTCATCCTTGGTCAAAATATTTTGGTAAACCCACAAGCTGGTCCTAGGATGAAGTTGACTTTTAGGTAGGCTCATAGGTTAGTCCTAGGCCAAAGTTAACTTTCAGGTGAATCTGCAAACTGACCCTAGGTTGGAAATCAGAAGCATGCTAAACGAGGTGAGAAAATTCCTTTAGTTTTTTTTACATACTTTTTTCTCTTTTGTTTTGTTTTCATTTTTTTTCAAGTGGGCTACTCTTTCTTTTTTTGTGTGTGTTTTTTCTTTCACACATTTCCCTTCTCCCTTCTTCTTCATCTTCTCCTTCTCCCTTCTTTAGAGACCTCCATGGTAGGCCTCAAGCTTCAAGCTTCTCAAGTTGGTGACAAGACATGCTAAGGCATAATTTGGCACAACAAGCAAGAGGATGCCATGGTGGAGATGGGGCCACGGGTGGCCACGATGATGATGTTGCCTATAGAGGATGGTAATCTACCAATAGGCGAGAGGAGGCAAGACCACAGATGGCCATAGTAGTGGTAAAGCAAGGGAGCAATAGGGGCATGATGAGTAGGTATCTCACAAGAAACAAAAAAGAAAGAGGGGGAGGGTAGAAATGATTCGTAGGAGACAAAGAAAAGAGAAGAAATAAAAAAAAGTTAGATAGAGAAAAGGATAGGGGCCTTACACCTTCTTGCTTTCTTAACAAGTAATTTGACTAAAACTAAAATGATTTAATTTTGGTCAAAACGAGCCAAAATAACTAAGGCATATTAGTTTAATTGGGTACCAAAATGGATTCCAAAATCAAAACTTAAAATTTTGGTTCAAACCCAAAAACATTAAGTGCCTAACATGGTTCAAATCCAAACCTAATAAGGGTCCAACATGGTTTCAACCTAAACCCAATAAGGGTCCAACATGATCCAAACCTGAATTTATTAAGTGATCAAACCCAAACTCGAGAAGCATTCATGAAGAATCGAGCCCAAATCCATTAAGGATTGAGTAAGAACCCATTAAGGGTTGGATCCAATATCCATTAGAGATCCAATAAAGACCCAATAAAGGCTGGATCTAAGATCCATTAAGGATCCAATAAGAATCCAACAAAAATTAGATTCAATATCCAATAAGGATTCAATAAAAACCCATTAAGGGTTGGATACAAGATCCATTAAGGATCTAATAAGAACCCAACAAGGGTTGGATCCAATATCCACTAAGGATCCAATAAGAACCCAATAAGGGTTAGACCCAATATCTATTAAGGATCCAATAAGAACCCAACAAGAGTTAAATCCAATGTTCATTAAGAATCCAATAAGAACCCAACAATATTAGATCCAAGATCCATTAAGGATCCAATAATAACTCGATCCATTAAGAATCCATTAAGAATCCAATAAGAACCCAACAAGGGTTGGACCCAAGGTCTATTAAGATCTAATAAGAACCCAATAAAAGTTAGATCCAAAATTTATTAAGAATCCAATAAAAATCCATTGAGGGTTAAACAAATATCTATCAAGAGTCCAATAAAAATTCATTAAGGGTTAGATCCAAGATTCATTAAAAATCTAATAAGAATCCATTAAGGGTTAGATCTAATATCCATTAAGGCTCTAACAAGAATCCATTAAGGGTTGAATTTAAGATCCATTAAGGATTGGATTCAATATCCAGGATCAAATCAAGTTAGAATTGAATTGAAATTGAGTATCAAATCGAATTAAATTAGACTTGAACCAAAATTAAGCCTGAACATCAAATTGAATTCAATTATACATGAACTAGAACCAAGTATGGACATTGAATTGAATCAAATCAAATTTAAACCAAAATCAAGTCTAAATATTGAATTGAATTAAATTTGACTTGAACCAATACTAAACCTAAACATTGAATTAAATTAAATCAAACTTGAACAAAAAAAGTTTGAATATTGAATTGAATCAAATCAAACTTGAATTAAAATCATGTTTAAATATCAAATTGAATCAAATCAGACTTGAACTGAAGCCAAGTCTAAACATCAAATTGAATCATATCAGACTTAAACTAAAATCAAGTATAGACATCAAATTGAACTAAATCATACTCAAATTAAAGCCAAGTCTGAACATTAATTGAGTTAAATTAGACTTGAATTGAAGCCAAGTTTAAATATTGAATTGAATTAAACTAGACTTGAACCAAAACTAAGTCTAAATAGCAAATCAAATCAAATTAAACTTAAACTAAAATCAAACCTAAATCAAACTAAGCTCAAATAAAGTAGAATTAATCGACAACAAGCACAAAGTTATCAACAACACCTCAAATTTAATTAACAATAAATCAAAAAATATTGTTGATTATTAAAATTAGAGATAGTCAATATAAGCCAAGGTCACTAACTATTTCAAGTCAAAATTAGGTAGACTTGAATTCACTTAGTTAATAGTCAAGCACTATGTTCAAAGAAAGTTTACTAATACAAGCATAAAGTCATCCATGATGCTTTAAATTTATTTAACACAAACTGGGAAAGTCATTAGTTATTAAATCAAGAGTGGTTAGCATAAGCCAAAATTGCTAATTATTCTCTAAAGTTAAAATCAAATTAAGGTAGAATTGAACTAAGCATCGTGCTCGAAAGATGCTCACTAACATAAGTATAAAGCCATCAGGGGAGGTTCCTGATGATTGTCAAGATAACTAATCACAAGGACTTGTGTCTATTGAAAGCCATGTTCCCATAATACCTAATTGCATGCTCAAATCCACCTAAATTTCATTTGTTGTTTCAATATTGCTTCTCGGGATTCTTAGCTATCCTAGGTGGTTGATTGTGGCTCCACAACTCATTCTTTCTAGATTAGAAATATACCATCATGATAATCAAATTGTTAGTTGGTTAGGTCATATCCTATATGAAAAATTCATAGAGTATATTATGTCATGCTTACATGATATCTAAATCACATGGGAAATGTGTCCTTATAAATCCTATCACATTAAAACTTTCCATCTCAATGTTCCACTTTTATCGTCCTAAGGTGTTTCCTACAAGATAAATTTACACCTCTCATTTAAAAATGAACTAACTTATGTTGGATTGTATTCTACTCATTTAATTTGTCACTTAACACATTGACAATGTCAAAATTGAAAAGTACATATTAGTATGCCTGTATCCATTGAACCTCACCAACATACTAAACATCTTCCAATGTCTCAGTTGGTCCGCCAACCACATCTTCAAAGGCCCCTCCATGATTTTACCTCTCCATGGGATACATTGAATAATATTGCACTAGCCTAATAATTGCTGCTTCTTCAGTAAGATGTATAGGTAAATTCTCTATGATATCAAAGAAGGAAGGGAGGAGTATCCATGCTATTTGGCAAAGTCACAAAGAGCCTAGATTGTAAAGCTTTCAAGTCACATGGCTAGGCCACTTTGGTGTACAACTACTTGAAGATACTACTTATTTCAATCAATGCTTTAGTCATATTCTTCAGTAGACAACTCCTTATTATAATTGGAGACAACTATTGTATTAATATGTGACAATCATGACTCTTCAAACTAAATATAACCATCTCCTTCATATTCATGCATTTATAAATATTTGACATGTAACTATTAGATTTTTTCATATTTTTCAATACACCTATGAATATATCCTACTCTTATTTGCTCATTGCAAATGTAGTAAGAGGAAAATATAATTTAGTGCCTCTTTGTTATGGATGAAGTGATTGCCTAATGCCAATATCCAGAAGATCCATCTGCTTTCCAATTTTTCTTTGACTTGTTCAGAGTATCCAACAATGTGCATATCAAATTTTTGAGAAACATTTTCTTGATATGTATGATATCAAGATTGTGTTGAACACACAATGTGCTCTAATATGGTAAATCAAAGAACACACTTTTTTCTAGTTACTTTTGACCTTCAAGCTATCATCCATATTTATTTTCATTTGTTTCTTTTTCTTGGATAAGAGACCATCATCATGAGTTTCCATTTTATTTTGTAGAGCCATAACTTTCAATGCATCCACTCCAAATTTCTGAGAGGAAGGAAGCCAATATTTGCATGTCCCATTAAATGAACCCTTGTCCAATCAAAATTTATGATAAGAAGGCAAAAATTATTGATGGGACATATAGCAAAACTTTCAGTCAGTATTTCAACCATCTAGACTATGTGTTCTTCTCACATACAAAACATACCTCTTGATCTCTTGTGCTATATCTAGAGATATATGAAAGGACATCATTAACTATCCACATCAATACAACATGCAAGCAAAATATATGTTATTTGCTTGCATCATATGTTGATATGCCTGGTTATCATAATTTCTTTAACTGTTCTATCAATAGCTTAAGGTGCACATTAACATCATTTCTAGGACCTTATTCTCCATCAATGAACATCAATAATATGAATGATAATTGCTTCATGTATAACTATAGAAGTAAATTGTACAGAATTAATACCATCGACCATGTGTTGTATGAGCTGCTCATTTTTTGGAAGGGATTAAACCCATCCAAAACAATACCCAACCTTACAATGTGAATGTCACCTACAAAGTCAAGGTAATGTTGATCTAATTCTTTTTAAGACAAGCTATCTTCTAGATGCTTCAGTAACCCATCAAGTACACAACCTTTTGTATGTCATTTTATGTGTGGAGCTATTTTTACACTCATCATTGTAACCTTGATGTTTGAGGGAAGTACCATACTATCTTAGCAAGTATTTGCACTTCCTGATCATTATCATTGCCTTGGTTATCAAAATTCTTGTACCATAATGATTTTAGTACTTGCAACAAGTTTATGATGCACTCTCATATATATAGAGCATGCAATTGTTGAGACATGAATGAATCTTTGTATAATTGAGGCCTAGATCTTTGACAATATTCCAAGTCTTAAATGAAGACTGCCCATGTAATGCCTCTTTCAAAGTTTCCAATAATATACTAAATAAGTTGTTATTCCATCGACACTTGGATTTCATGGTAAATAGTCTCACAATTATTCATTAAGTTGTTATTCATTATAATAATATACTAAATAAGTTGTTATTCATTAAGCAGCTTGTAGAATTTTATGTCATCTTTGTCACAATTATTATGCGATATTTTGACATCAACAACACTTATCTCTAGAGAATCCTAAGAACTAAAGACATCATTTAGCAAAAAGTTCAATGTCATCCTCCTCTTCATTATTCATTGCAAAGTTCACTATAAAATCATCATGATCTAGCCTCCTACAATACCATGAGTCTTTTACATGAAATGTCTAATAAGTATATGGCACATTTTATCCTCTTACTATTATATATTCAAGTACATCGATTCTAGTCCAATTATGCATATTCATGCAATCTATATATGGACACCATATCTTTTCGTATGATCTCTTATTCTTGTATGAATACTCAAGAGATGCATTTACTCCCTCAATATATCTCTAGTCTAGTTGATTCTTTATCTCGATTCAACTCTTGTCTATGAAGCTATTAAAGTTACCTAGTCTTGCTTCTTGTAATATAAGATTCATGAACACCATATTTCAAAGAACTAGCCAAGTAAGTAGTACTTGAGATATGTCGCACAAGAGGAAATAAATGCATAAGAACAAATTGTAGAATAATCAATTAGATCTCAAACATAAAGAAGGGACTCTTAGATCTCATCATTAACTCCACAATAAGTGTTATAGACCATAGATATAATTTAATGATCAACCACATTCATAGATCAAAAATGCTAAAATTGAGGACTAAAAACCCTTGTTTTCAACATAGAAATTGGGGGTTTTATTGGATTATTTCCTACAAAGGAAAATTTTCGAGAAGGTGTTTGGCACCACTTTTTTACAATCCTAAATTCCTATTGAATCATGTAATTTTTTATGATTTGTAGGAAAACTAAAAAGAGGTCCAACCTTAGGAAATCTTGGGTCATAATGACAAACTATAAAAATTCTACAAATAGGTCCCTGAATTAAGTAAATCTTCATAAATGGGTGATTGGTCGGATTTTTCTTATAAATAAGTTTCTAAAATAAAAATTTTATCGAAAGGTCTAATAAAATTGTAAAATTATAAATCAATCTCATAAGATTTAGGATTTATAAATAAATTTGTCAAAAGATTGATAATTATAATTTGTTCCCTATGAAATCCAAGATTTATAAATAAACCCCTCCAAAATTCTATATTTGCAAAAAAATCCTAGAATTTCAACTTCTGTAAATAAGTTTCTTAAAAATTTTTATTTCTAAATAAGTTCAAATTTTGTTCAAAAAGGACCCTACAAGTTTCAAAACTTTATAGACAAGTCCTTTTTGTAAAAAGACCTCCTAAAAATTATAAAAAATTATAATTTAGTCTAATTTTTTAAAAAAATTATAAAATAATCTCTCTATAATTTTAGTATTTGGGATGAGTACAATTTTCAAATTTTATTATCTATAATAAATAAATTTATTCATATCTCTTCACAAGTTCATCTATATCCATCATTCAAAAATTCAAATAAGGGAGATCTTTTTCAACTCAACTTCATCTCTTCGAGTCCTATATAAACCTATTGACCTAATAAAAAGCATCAAAGATTTGAGATCACAATGGAGATTAAAGATTAGAAAATTGAAAAAACATAGGTTGAAGGAAAAAAATCTAAACAATTGGGAGTTGAATGTAGTGAGAAAAAACGGAGATTGGTAAGTGAGCTCAAGTCTTATCTCTTTGCTTCTACTTTTATATGGTCCTTTGTTCTCTCCTTTGCTCTCTCTGGCAATCGATCATTATTATTGCCCTAATACCCCACATCCGGGATCCAGTTCAAGCGTTCGGTCAAACCTCTCCACTCAGCTCTAGCTTCTCACAATGCCACTCTACTTTGACCTTCAATGCTAACCCGCATCACTACATAGCTTCAATGTGCGGCCTTGCTGAATCTGCACCTACTTAGCACCATTGGCAGCCCCACACAGCTGGGACATCCTCTTCTAATTGATGGTCCTTCCGCAAACCATTCCTCCAAGGTTGAGAGAAGAAGGTGTTAGAATTTGGACTATAAATCATGTACATTTATGCATAAGAACATGTAGACGTACATGTATTGCATGAAATTATTGTGTATATATTTCTATTATATGGTATAAGGACCCAATTGAGGTGATCTATTTAATTTAGGGTCTTTGTCATCTAAAATATAAGTGTGGTGGCTAAATTGTAAATGTGTAGAATTCCTGGGGTTTAATTATTAATTATTGATGGACTAATTAACAATTAACCCATTAAGATTTATGGGTATGGT